>VWZY01011396.1:177783-188761 GCA_013399075.1 Chloroceryle aenea | reverse complement strand
GAGCTCCAGCAGGATTTTGAGCACTGGCAGGCTGCAGGCGGGAGCGATCCCATCTTCACGGGGTTTGTTTAGGAAGGGAATGTTCTCCAGCACTTACCAGAGGCAACGTGGGTGGGCAGAGCTTGGCTGCCCGCCCTGCTCCTTCGGGGGCCAAGGACGGAGCGTTTCCCTCTCTCCCCACCTTGGTTTTCATGGCTGCAAAATGAATACAGCGATTCGTGTCTCTTGGAGGAGAGGAGGGGATCCTGGATGGTTTTTCCTGACCTGTGGAGCTTTCTTGGAATACAGGTCAACGGAGTGAAGAATATTATTAATGCCAAAGCCTGCAGCGAAGCAGTGCTCTCCCCCCAGCACAAAGGACTTTCTGGGGTCATGCATTGACAACATTTTTCTTCTCCCATGTATTTTGCCTGACGGAGAACTGGGCTCTTAGAAACAAGGCAGGTTCTTTGGAAACTTGCCTGCAGCAGAGGCTTCTTTTGCTGCAACATCACATTTATCATTTTTAGCCTGCAAAGTTTGGGGGGAGGACCTCAGGGTGGAGGGGGGAGGAGGACCCCAGGGTGCAGGTGGGCTGCACTGGGGAGAGGGGTTGCCATTGATTCAGAGGAAGGCCTCTCAGAGCCACCATCCCTCACCCCTTTGTTTACATCGTTCCACTCCTCATTGCCGAGCGGTGCAGGGTTTTGGGGAGAACTGGCCAAGCAGAATGAATTTTGCTGGCACTGTTTCCCCAATCCCTTGCCTGGCTCCAACAGCAGGCAGCTTGTTCTCCAGCTGGGGTAAAGTGAGGGATAAACCCTCTGTGGGCAGTAAAGCTGGGATCACACTGTAGTAGGAACCAGCACCTTACTGGAGGACCGGCTGAAGCTGCGCTCCTGGGGTGGTGAGGAGAAGAAAGTTCAGCCACCTTCCAGTCTCCTTCAGAAAGAGCTGTATGGGGAACAGAAGAAATATCAGCACTCCCTTTCTCTCATTAGTGGGGATCGTTTCAAACCTTTGTTGTCAGATGCTCCAAACTGCCACCTGATGTGCAGAGAAGCAGAAGAGGAACCGATCTTCCCTCCCCGTGCTGCCCCTGCCCTGGCACTGGTCCTGCGTTACATTTCACGAGCAGTTTTTGAGTTTCCAACTATTTAAAAAGCAGATCCTTGTCAAACCAAATCACCTCCCTCCAAATAGGAACCTGACTGACTTCCCCATCAATGCAAACAGCGATGTAATTGTTTTTAATCCCCTTTTCTAACAAGATTACCAGTACGAAGATCCCGTCATCACCGAGAGGGATGAGACCAATGAAGTGGAGATTTCGCAGGGAGCAGAGCAAACTCCAGTGCGGTTCTACCCTCCAGAAAGCAAACCCAGCAAGCCCAAGAAAATCATCCCGGAGTCCTACATGAGTAAGACAGCCTCTTTCTTTTTCAGCTCCTAGGAGTTTTAAGTTGTCTTTGTGGGAAAAGGTGTGGAAAGCGATGAGGAAGCTCGGGGGGGGTGGGGGGGGGTGGGAAATAACTGAGAGGATGTTTGAGTGAAGGGGGCGGTAATCTGTTAAAATTCACTGTTAATTTGGGCAGAAACCTGCCAGAAGCAGGGAGCAAAGCTTTTGAAAGCCACTCACACCTTCTAGGTGTCAATCTGCACAAGTTATTTGCTCTGTTAAACCATCTCAAGGAAGGATTGATGGTTCCTCCAGTCAATAATCAATTTAGGAAATACCAGGTTTATTTCCCATTGAAACTACTCCACACTCAGCAGCTTTTCTGGGATTTTGAGGTTGTTTCCTATCTGCTTCTTGCTTGGGAAGATTTCTGCAGTTATTTGTGGACCTGGAGGTACTTCCTGAGTTGTTTTCTAATCGCTGTTAATTAAAAGAGGCTTTTTGTGGAAACAAGGTGAGGCAAGCCAACCCATCTTTTCAACTTTATCTACCAGCATCTCCAGAGTCTGTAATTAAATGGAGAATGAGAGTTCTGGCTGCAGACCTCAGGCTGTAAATCAAAGCCTTCAGCTGTCAGATGTTTCTTCCTTGCTAATATTTTCAAAGACACCTGTCTGGGGTGAAGGGCTGAAGAGGCACAAACTGCTTCAGGCTGGGTTGGACTGTGAGAAGATTTTATCTCTCTGCATCAAAGACCTCCAGGCAAGATGCAGGGTGGTTGCTCCTCTGTGTATCTCAGGAGCAGGCTCTGGCAGTTTCTTTTCTCTTTAAAAATATTTATTTCAGTTTATTTTTTTCTCCCCAGCACAAGTCATTACCTGTGAAACCAAGATGAGAGACAAATGCAGAGGCTCAACGTGCAACAGGTAGGGTTTTATTGATACCTCTTGAAGTGCCGTGGGAAAAAAAGCAGCCTAAGAATTGTCCAGTTCTTGCAAACACAGGATGGGCTGTACTATGTAATTTTTGTGACTATCCAGGTAGATATCTTGAAAAAAAAACAAACAAACCACCTTAATTTCTCATAATATAAAGCCTTCAGCCAAGCCTAGCACTAAGGTCACTCAGTTTATTTTATTCAGCCATCATGTCCCAAAGTTTCAGGTGTCCAAAATAATTTAATAAACTTTGGCAGAATCATTTTGGAGCCTTTTTCAAGCATTCCACTGTTGTCCAAGCCAGACCAATAATTCATGGCTCGTCCCCTCCCAGACAGTCAAGAACTTCTGGTTAAGGTTTCTGCAAAGAACAGGACAGTTTATCACTTGGAGAAAAACCAAATCCACGGAATCTAAATATTGGTCGGGTCTTTAAGGAGGGAAAAAAAACTGTTTTAAAAAGTATGTTTAAAAAGCTATTTTGCAATCTTGTTTTTAAATGGAAGAGTGACGTGAAATGAATGGAATGACTATTAAATGAAAGTCAAAGTCTGTTTTTCTTGAATTGTTTTTTTGCCACCCTCAAAGATATATATCTTTACTAGGTATTTGTGCCCAGCTGGCTGCTTGTACAGTAAGGGAAAGATCTTTGGAACATTTTATTATGAGAGTGTAAGTACCTTTTAATAGCTCGTAGATGTAATTTGTGGGGAGCTCGTGGTAACGACAGAAATTCTAGTGTAATTTGGCTTTTCCTATTCTCCAGTTGTGGTGCTGTAAACTGGTGCTAATAAAGATTATCTGTGTTTTCCTCATCTTACTGATGTAAAAAAAAAACAGAAAGAAAAGGAAAAAAAGGTGTCTGGAAAGGTAAAGTGATTCCAGACGTGATTTTCTCATGAATGCCCTTAATGTGCAATGAAACCCGTGGAAAGTGAGGGATCAATAGACAGCTCTTACAAAGATCTCCCTGGGCAGCTGTCATGCTGACCAGAAATTTTAGACAAAAACCAGTTAAATTTTGTAGCTAAATAATCCACTGGGCTGATTTGCTGGATCTTGAATTAGTAAACTGATTGATAAATGCAGCCTGGCCCTGTTTTCCCATCACAACTACTTTTTGGGGTGAGGACAAGTTGAAGGTAAAAGGGGGGTTGTGGAACAGCCAGTTTGCTTTTCCCATTCTCACTGCATCGCCCCTGATACCTCTTAGCCCTGCAACTTCTGAGCCTGCAGACAGCCTCCTTCTCCAAGTGGTTTCAGCAGAAATATTTTGGGTTAGAGTATTTTGTTGAGAACTGGAAATATTTCATACTGGTTGCTCATTTCCAGTGCTGCTTTTCTGCTAAATTGTATCTCAATGCAGGGGTTTGTTATTTAAGCAAAGCTTGCCATTCAACCAGGCAGTGCTTAAAATAATAATAATAATAATAAAAGAAGGAGGCTATGTTGGGAGAGTAAGATTTAACAACCAGATTCCAAAGGAGTGTACTCAACTTATTTTCCAGTTGGCGCTTTGGTGGTGGCTTCGTTTCTTCTTCATTTTTTTGCGCAGCGGTTGCTTGGCGTTGCTCCGTGAATGGGATTTATTTCACATACTGTTTGTGTTTGTACTCTTTGTCAGTCGTCAAGCATATGTCGTGCTGCAATTCATTATGGCATCCTGGACAATAAAGGAGGACTGGTTGATATCACAAGGAAGGGGAGGACACCGGCTTTTGTCAAGTCTACCAGGAACGGCGTGGAATCTTTTAGGTACCAGCTTAAGGAAAAAGCTGTTGTATTTGCTTTAAACATAAGCAGATGTTCAGTCATCTTTTGTTATGAAGATGTAGGGATTCAATTATTGAAAGGCTTGTCAAGCATTGGAACAGCCTGCCCAGGGAGGTGGTGGAGTCACCATCCCTGGAAGTGTTTAGGAACCAGGGAGATGTGCTAAGGGACATGGATTAGTGGGTTTGATAGGGCTACGAATAAGGTTGGACTTGATCTTTGGAGACTATTCCACGTTTCTCTAAGTCATTCTTCTTTTTTAATAAGTGTCTTTGTTTGCTTATCTTGCAGGAAAAGTAAACCCTCCAATGCATTCATGGTTTCCAAAGTCACAAGTAAGTTTTCAAAGTTGAGAAGAAACCGTGGTTGCTGGAGCTTTATGGGATACTGGAAATCATCACTCCTTACTGTGCTCTTGTGCATTTAAAGTGCTCGTGTCAAATGGCCCAGTACCACAACTAAAACCTGGAGTGGTGATTCCACAGCCAACCACCTCATTCTGTCATGGGGAGCTAAGAGAAAGGTGCAGGAGAAGGTCATAATGGCCCATTTCCAGCAGATTCTCCTGGTGATGGGTCATGGTTGGATCCAAACATCAGCTGCCATGTCACAGGACATATGACATTAGTTTAGAACAGTGAGTCATCATATTTATGATGAGCATATAAATAAATACTATGGATTTCTACTTTTTAACCAATTCCCACTTTCTGAATATCTTTGAATAATTCCTCCTCCTCATAAGACCCACTTGATCTACTTGGAGGGAAAATAGATGTGTTAGGTTATTTGGACTCCTTATCTGGAGCTGTAACCAAAACACATTGTCTTGTGGATCAGCTGCTTTTCTCTTTGGAAAGCTGTGATGTTTTTAAGGCCCCACTGAACTGTGGTAGCAGGATTTCTGCTGGAGAAGTGGCCAGCCCTCTTCTGGGTCTGCACTCCTGCTTTCCTCCTGGGGCCCTCAGCTGGACATGGGTCTCACCAGCTGCGTTGCGTGACTGTGACTTGTGTTTTCTGCAGCTGCCTGAGCTGTTAGGTTTACTCATTTGCCTTCCCATGTTTGTTTCTGCAGCCCAGACGCTGGATTGCTACACCACAGTAGCTGAGCTGTGCCAGTTCAAAAAGCCAGCGACCCATTGCCCAAGGTACCACAAGTCTGATCTTGAGCTGAAACGTTCTCTGCTCTGCTTAACGGAGGACAACGAGGTCCCCAGATCTGAGGGCTAGCAGGAATGGAGCTGATTTTACCAGATGAACTGGAGGAGGGGGTTGGGACTGGTGCATCTCCCTGGCACCGTGCTTTTCTTGGCACCACGATAGAAAAATTCATGTTAAGTTTTCGGAGCACTTCAATACCATTTAAGTCAGGCTGTTTCAGCACACTCCCTTTGTATGAGCATCCAACTTGGTGCTCTCTATTCTCCTGCACTTGCTGGTTTGGGGATGTGGTTTTCCTTTCCACCTTAAAACTGGAAAAGAACCTTGTTCTAGAAAGCTGCTTTGTGCAGGTGTAAGTCGTGGCAGGGCAGAGGGGCACAAACATGTGCAAACCACAGCACTGTGCAAAAATATAGGTGCTCCCCTTGGAAAATGTAGTAAAAGGCCAATCCCTCTCTTACTGGTCTAAACCCATCTACTCGCAGCTCTGCAGTAACTACCAAATGTCATCTGAGGGGAACAAATAATGAAATTCCCTCTTGCCACCTGCAGACCAGATGCAGGCACTTGAACTCTCCCAAGAATGCAGCTTGCTTTCCTGTTGAGCCTTGATACGGAGAATAAATATGAATAAATTGTTTTCTAGGATTTATTGTCCAGCCCACTGTAAAGACGAGCCATCGTACTGGGCACCGGTGTTTGGCACAAACGTTTATGCAGATGTGAGTATGCTCCTCTCCCTGATGACTCCATGTGTCATAGAGAAACGTAGGATTGTTCTGGTTGCAAGAGCTCTTTTAGCTCCTGGAGTCCAACCATCAACCCAGCACTGCCAGGGCACCCCTGACTCCTGGCCCTCAGCACCACAGCTCCACGGGGAGCTTGGAAACCCCTCCAGGGGTCACAGGGACTGCCCTGGGCAGCCTGGCACAGCCCTGGACACCCCTCCAGGGGAACAAATTGTTCCTCTTGTCCAACCTCAACCTCCCCTGGGGCAGCTTGAGACCATTTCCTCTTGATCTGGTGCTTGTTCCCTGGGAGATCCAACCCCACCTGGCTCCAGCCTCTTGTCAGGGAGTTGTTGAGAGTGAGGTGGTCTCCCCTCAACCTCCTTTTCTTCAGGCTAAATACCCCGAGGTCCCTCAGCCTCTCCTAAGACTTTTTCTCTACAAGCTTCACGAGCTCTGTTGCCCTTTTCCAGACATGCTCCAGCACCTGGCTGTCTCTGTCATGGAGCTGGGGTCACACTCTGTGACTTAGGGAAGGCAGTCAAACTTCCCATGATCGTTGCAATGTGGGGATGGGGTAAACATGGGTAGAGGAAGAAGTAACACCAGCAGCTACACTGCTGGGTTGGGATCTGTGGGCTTGGGGAGCCCTTCCACTCTCCAGCACTTCTTTTGGTCACTTAACCACTCTGTGCCTTAGGGGCTATAGCTGTGGTTTGGTGATAGCACTTCTCTGCCTTGGCAAAGCTTTTTGGGATCTACAGATGAGCATCAAAGGCTTTTGTTATATAACACACTATAGAGTTGGCAAAAAAAGACCTTCACTCTCCCCATCCTCCTCTTTCGGTTTTGAGCAGTCAGGATGCAGTGCAGAGCAATGGAAAGAAAGTGTGAGTTGTTTTGGTTTGGTTTTCTATCCTCTGCTCGTGGGGATGAGCAGAGACTTGATGCTAAAACTGGGCAGAGTCTATTTTTAAAGATCTCTTAATATTAAGCCTCTTAAAAACTGATTTTCAGTGTTTTTCTATTTGTGGGCACCTCTTTTTTTCCTTTTTTATTTTATTTATTTTATTCCATTGGAGATTTTGCTTAGAAATGCCAGCTCCTTGGCTGCTGTGTAGCCTGTAGGAATGTGCTTTTTGAAGACCTGGAGGAAGTAGTTGGCAGAACATAGACCCCTGGCTTGGAGTCACCCTGGACCTTTGCAGGCTCCTGAGAAAAAAACACCTCCTGCAGAAATCATGCAGTAATTTGGGGCAAGCCATTTAAAAAACTAACAAACATAACAAACCAAACCCAAATCTTCTCATTTTCATGTTACTCAAGGCTGATTCTTTTCGAGGCAGAGCTGCCCAAGCAGGTTATCCTAGAGCAGCTCCCATGCAGATTCACCAGGCAGCTGCCACCCCGTGGTACCCATCTCTCTGCATGCTCTGACCTGCAGGAAATGGGAAATAGTTTTCCCTCTTTTACCGAGGACAAAACTACCTCAGATCATCCCTGAGCAGGGCCTGTGATTACAAGGGTATTAAGTGGGGAGCAGCCTCCCAGGCTGGCATTGTTTCCTGGTTTGTAGTGACGCAAAAGGATTAGTGGCCTTTAATGAATTGCAAGCTCCATTTCCTACTGGACCCCCTGGGTATTGTTTCATAAAGGGGGGCAGGGATTGTGATTTGGGAGCAAAATAAAACAGAAAAAAAGAAAAGTATTTGGCCACTTCCTAGAGGGTTTGGTTAAGGTTTTTCTGGACTACTGGGAAAAAAAAAAGCATTTGAGGGGACTGTGAAACATAGAATGATGAGGTGGTTTGGGCAGGAAGGGACCTTTCAAGGTCATCTGGTGCAACCCCCTGCAGGGAGCAGGGCCATCTGCAGCCAGAGCAGGGTGCTCAGACCCCCGGCCACCTCCCCTGCAATGGGGACAGGGATGGGGCAGCCACCACCTCTCTGGGTACCATGCTGCAAAGAGAGGGGTGTTGAGCTGAGAAACGCTCAGGCTGGAAAGCTGACAAGAGAAACATGGACACCATGCAGAGAGAATCTTTTTAGTTTTGTTTTGGTTTTTTTTTTAATTCATCATCATAAAATTATCTTGAATTTTGTGTTTTATCTCCTGGATATTCCTGGTGGCTTAAAGCACAAAATGATATTGGCAGCCTTTGCTTTAAAAAGCAGTGCAGGAAACTGTTCATGGTGAAATTAGCCCCTGCAGAACAGGGACATAGAGGAGCCTTAAAACTTGGGGTAAATGGGAAAAAGAAAAAAGACAAGAAAATATGCTATGGGAAATGTTGATGATTATTCTTTCCACTAAATGGTGTTAGGTTCTGTTGAGAACAGATGTGCTGCCTGCATCCAGGATTTGCAGATTGAACTGCCACTCAGAGGCATGGGGGGAACATATCCAGCATCCTCCCAGTGCAGAAATTCATAGCAAGAAGGAGCTGGTTGGGGAGCAGAAGTTGTATTGCCTCTTTTCCTTGGTGGTACATTGCAGGAAAATTGTTTGCACTGCCATGTAAATGGGAGGAAAAAGAAAAAAAAATAAATCTATAAACACGGGATTGTGCCTAGGAAATAAACCTCATCTGTTGCCAGTGTGGACAGGACCAGTTCTGGGGTGATGCCAGAACTGTGTGAACATCTGGGGGTCTTCATTAAGGCTTTTAATTAGCTTTTAAATTGGAATTACAAGGCACTGTCACTTGTCACTCTTGCCTTAGGGTGGCACAGGGCTGCAAGGGAAACCCGTCCCCATCCCTGCTCAGGAGTCCCATGGAGCTAGGAGGAAAAAAAAACATTCTCTGCTCTTGAGATAAGGTCTTTTATCCACAGTTGTGTGGCAATTAGTTGGAGGAGGACAGCTCACCTACCTAATGAGGCAGGCGGTTATCACCAGAGCAAACCCAGTTGGGTGGCTCAGCTCTGGGGAGATAGGAGCTTAATGATTAATCCAGTCCCATTAATGAGGAAATTATGGGTGATTAAACTCAAAGTCACAGATTATTATTGCTAATGACCCGCTATAAAAACAGGGTTGTCATTTTATGGTGCATGCCTGAGTCCACCCTGTTAGGAAATGCTCTCACACCATCCCAAGGGGCTGTGCCATGGGAAGCCCTGGCATTGTCCATTCAGCTGTCGTACTTCTGACTTTGAGGTGAAGGCTTTATTCTTGCAGTGCCTCATCTTCCCAAAGCTTTGCAATTCCTCAACCCTCTAGGATAGATGAGGGCTCTAATCCAACAGAGCGATAGAGAGGAGCTCTAGGGTGAGGCAATAAAAAGCCTGTTGGTCAAAGCTTTGAGTGAGCTGCAGAACAGCAAGTCCTGGAAGGAAAACAGGAATGCCTTGAAAAGAACATTGTTCAGGATGTCTCCCAGTGGAGACTGTTGCAAATTGATTCAGGACAGTTAAATTTTATGAGCCAATTTTAGATTTACAGATTTCCCACTGCATACTGGGGCGAATTCACAGCATATCTTCCAAACACAGCATTCCCTTACTCCCCTGACCATATATAGAAACAAAATACCAAATTGGCACTCCAAACTCTGAGAGCTGCCAAGAGATAGGCCATCCAGAGTGATAAATATATAGGGGACAAGGCAAACCTGCCATATATGGCTGCAAGAATGAAGCAGCACAATCCATGTACCGGTGTGATGGGAACGTTTGTCCCTGGCACTGCTTTTCTGGTCCTTTGATTTTTAAGGATCAGGGATTTTATAGGGCTAGGCTTTTCACCTGCTGCAGTTCCCTATGCAAAGCTGGGTTTTGCCTTTTTGTGTGTGTGTTATTCCAGCTTGCTGTGTGTAAGTCCTCCAGAGAACTGATGGCCAAGTTTGTACTATTCCTAAGCCTTCCCTACGTTTGGTCTCTTTTCTGGATGCTTTGGGAGCTTAGTCATCAGTTATTAGTGTTTTGTGTTCCTCCAGCTCTTCTGACTCTGCACATCTTGGAGAGCAGGGTGATGTGCAAGTAGAGGAGTTTTAGTCTTTTCAGAAGTGTTAATCTCCCTCTGTACTTAAGTGGTGTCTTACAGCCTAAAGCCTGTCCAAAAACTACACCGCTCCATGGGTGCAGTCCTTCTGTTTTTCCTAGAAAGAAGGATAATTGGGGGTCATTTGCCTTAATTCAGGAAAAGCATCTGCTTTTCAAGCAACTGGGTGAATAAACTTTGCTGAGGTGACTGGTCACTAGCAATGAGCTTCACCACAGCGGTTTCTCTGGTGCAAACCCAAGAGGAACTGGCTGGAATGTTGTCCTTGATTCAGCTTTAGCCCTGGATCATCTCCCAGGCACAGCTCCACCGCAGACGGGAGTGGTGGAAAGGCTGCTTATCCTCTGTGGTGGTGCTGGTGGATCTTTTACAAGATGGTGCTTGTGACCTACCTGTGAGATCTGGTCCACAACATCTTTTATGCCTACTCTGTAAGGACAGAGTTGTTTCATACCTTTGTCATTCTTGGGGGTTTAATTATTGATTAATTTAAGTTTTATTCGCTTGACTTGAGATGGTAACTCTCCAGATATAAAGCATAGACACTTTGCTAGTCAAATAACTGAAATAATTATAGATAATATATAATTTGGCATAATTATCTATTTCCAGAGCTCCAGTATCTGCAAAACTGCAGTGCACGCAGGAGTCATTTCAGATGAAAGAGGTGGTTTTGTGGACGTGATGCCTGTAGAAAAGAAGAAAAATTACGTTGGCTCCTTAAAGAACGGAGTCCAGTCCGAGAGGTAGGCTCTGTTTTTTTCCTCCTTTGTTCTTTCCTCTTCTTCTTGACTGTGTGTTGAGTTGTGTGTCAAAGTTAGCACATATCAGCTCGAAAGGCTTGGTGGAAATATGTGACTTAACAGTGTCACTGTGAATTCTGAGCCTCAAATAAATAGAGCGTGTTGTCCTGCTCTTACCTTCCACGAGCCAGGAGCTGCTTTCAGATTGGTCTGAAAGGTATGAAATGTTGTTAAGCTTTATTTTATACAGTATTA
>VWZY01011396.1:152946-172341 GCA_013399075.1 Chloroceryle aenea | reverse complement strand
TGGGGACTGGTATCCTGTGGAGAGCCCCAGTGAGATCAGGATGTGCAGAGTCTGTTCCACACACAAATAAATAAAACCTCCCAGTATCCAGGCATTAAAAGTCAACCTTGACCCTATCAAGAATAAGATAAGTGTTTATTGAAACGCTCTGGAGGAAGGGAAAATAACCTCTGTCTTTAAGTACCTGCAATATGAGGGCTGCAGTAGATTAATGGGGTGGGAAAAGTGTTTAGTGAAGTAGTGCTGCAAAATACAACTGAGCTGAACTTCTCCCCACCTGAGCAGGCTGTTGGGAAATGTACCCTTAGTTTTTTTTGAAGGGAAAAGTATACAGATATTTTTATTTGTTTGGGGTTTTTTTGTGGTGTTGGGTGGGTTTTTTTGCTCATTTGTTTTGGTTTGGGTGTTTTTTTGTTTTGGATTGGTTTTGGTCTTAACTCCCCTTGAAATTTTCTCCAAGCTCATACTTGCTGACAGCACCACAAATCAAAGGAGGTTGTTCCATGGTAATTCAACCCCATCCTGGTTAAAGGAGCAGCATGACAAGGAGGTTTACAGCTCAGCCTCCAGGCAATGAGCACCATGTGGCTTTGGACCAAAAATGTGGACAGAGCCCTGGCAGGGAGTCCTGACTGACAAGAAGGCCATGAAATGTTCTCTTTTTTTTTTTCCATTACATAAAACAGAGGTGTTTGCTTTACTCCAAGGTCGGCCTGATACAGTTACAGTTGAATGGTATTTACCTGTAAAACCCAAACCAAGAACTGACACGGTACCATGGTTATTGAGCTGCCAGTGATTGATGCAGAAGGCTCTCCAGTTACAAACTGCCCCTCTGAACTCACTCATGCCCAGTTTGTGCTTGCTCTCCCCCGTGCTCACTGCTGCAATAATATCTCCCTTGCTGAAAATACTGGAAAAGATTTTCATGAGCTTAAAAGTGAGCAGAGAAGGGTACTCAGACTGATGCTCGTGGTCATGCTGAGGCTGCTTAGACCACCCTATTGATTGCAACACTTAATTGATTTTGGTTGGCACTACAAATTGCCCCAAAATACCATTGCAAAATTCAGGTCTGGGTTGGCTGAGGGAGGAAAACAGCATAATATCCCAAATTTGAGGTTGGTATTCCCACCCTTTGTGTTAGTGTCTATCCCTTTTGGTGGTGGCTCTGGTTTTGCTAACTGTTGTCTCATCCTGCTCGAGCCCAGTGCTTTACCCTAGGCTGGTCAAGAAAAACAGCAGTGTTACCAGAAGTGCTGTGTGTGAGCAGTGCTGCAGACAAAGCTGTGTCTTTTTTTCCACTGGCTGTGCACATCAGGTAAGTGAAGACAGAGCAACACATGAAGAGGTAGGAGCAAAATTTAATTTCATTTTATATTTTTCCCCTCTGAGGGTGGGATTCGGGTTCATGCTGTAGTGAAGAGGACAAAAAAGCTGGAAGGCTGAGGGGAAAGGAAAGAGAAACCCCTGTGGATCTAAGGGAGGGTAGCAGTCTGCAAAAGGAGCAGGCTTGACACCCCCCTTTTCTGCACTTCGCTGGTAAACCTTTGGGATCAGCAGGTCACAGGGCTCTCCACTTTCAGAAGTGTCCTGTTGCCTGTTGCTCTGCCTTCTGCTGCCTGCTCCTCATCCCGTGCTGAGCTCATCAGAGGCTATGTATAGCACGGGCATGCCTTGGGATGGGTGTTCTTCCAAAAACCCACGTTCATTTATAGGATGCACCCGGCCGATGTTTTCAAAGCCATTTTGCAAATGCTGGGGTTGGTTCTCATTTATGCTAAGGACCTCTACTTTAAGGCACTTAGAAACCATTTATGCCACTTCAGGGTGCGGACAGAGCAGTGTAAAGAAGCCTCAGTGTAAATAGAAACCACCCTTATATCTTGTTGACCGTGGTTAAAATAGGGTTAGGGAGTTAAATCAACAGACAAGGTCTCCCTTGTGCAGCTCTCCTCTCTGCAGTGTTTGCTCCTCACCCTTGGTGCTGTGTGAGCAGGCAGCTTCCCTCCTCATCCACTGCAAAGCTGACCACGTTGAAGTGCTGTTGAGCATCCAACTGAAGACATGGCTATATATAGCTGGCCAAAAGTCAGGAGGCTCAGGTGGATATTGCAGTTTCAAGCTGGAGGAGATAGGAGCACAGGCTTGTATATTAAATGGAGTGCTGAAGAATGCTTTGGGAGTAACTGCTGCTTCCAACAGGCTTGGGGCTCCTCTGGTTTAGGGGCTGGGGTTGACCAGGAGCCCAGGAGAAGACCTGCCAACACATACCCTGTCCTGAGAAGAGCTTGACACTCTTCCTCAGGATTTTATTTCAGTAGCTGCTTCAAGACTTATTTCTGCACATCCATCTTTGGCTCTTGAGGAAGCCAAGAAAATACCAACTACGAACTGTGCCAAGGGGCCAGAGGATAAGTTTGTCAGAAACAAAGCTTAAAGGCAGCCTAATTTCCTTCTCCACCATCTTAACAGGCCTTGTGAGTAGGGGGTGGGAAATAAAAGGGTAAAATCTGACACAGCTTGACTGTAGGAGGGATTTTGATACCATCTCACTTGACCTGCTCGTAATCACAACACAGTTTAGATGAATGGAAGGGGGCTCCAAAACTGTCTGGAGAGTAATTCTCAGTGGTTTACAGCTAATACCTGTTGTGTTTGTTTCTTTCAATCTGGTTGTCTATGGAGAACTGTCCTTTTCAGCCTGATTCTGGTGACTAATTTCAGTAATAATCTCTGTGGTGAACCAGGGTGAAAATCTGCCCAGGCCACCATCCAAGGTTTTTAAGAAAATGCTGGATAGCAGCTCCTCAAAATGAGATCCTGCTTTGAGTAGAGAACGGACTAGAAAATGTCCTGATGGGCCTCCCAGCTGTAATTTCTGTCCTTCTGAAGGCTAAAGAAAACACAAAATCACATGGGGAAGGTGGTTGTCTATTTGGACCCAGAGGGTGCACAACCATGGACTGGCATTGACCTGTGGCTACTATAGGTAGAGACCTCCTAGTAGAAGTGGCCTAGGTAAAGTTATGCAGTGTTGTGTTTGTACAGATTGAGAGAGCAAAAGTGCTAGCAAGGGGTGATTTAGAGCATCCCTGTAGGGATGTCAGTGAGCAGAGCAACACAAAGAGCGTGCTGGCTGTTGGAGAGCAGCACAGAGGGCTGAAATGCACAGGAGGTATCTCCTGCCTGTGCCAAGCATGTAGCACCGTTTGGTGGGAAGATGGAGACCATGGAAATTTTCCCATCTGCAGAGTCATGAAACAATCGCAGGCGTCTGGGGCAGCCGGCCAGCTCAGCAGGCTGCCTGCGCCGGCCAGCTAGAGGAGTGAAGGCAAACTGTCTCCAGCTCTTACAGCAAAAGAGATGCACGTAGCTAAGTAGCCTACTGCTGGTCAATGCTTTTCTGGGGAACAGCTGTTTTATCAGGAAACCACAGAAGCACAGCATGGTTGGGGTTGGAAGGGGCCTCTGAAGATCATTGAGTTCAATCCCCCTGCCAGAGCAGGACAAAACTAGAGCAGATCACTCAGAAATGCATCCAGACAGGGTTTGAAAGTCTCCAGAGAGGAGACTCCACAATCTCTCTGGGGAGCCTCTTCCAGTGCTCTGTAACCCTTAAAAAAGTTCCTCCTCATATTGAGGTGGAACTTCCTGTACTCAAGCTTGAATCCATTGCCTCTCATCACAAGTGAAAAGAGATCGTCCCTGCCTTCTTGACACCCATCCCTTATGTAGACATTAATTAGACTCCCTCTCAGTCTCCTTTTCTCCAAACTAAAATGATTTTTGTAAACCTAAAGCACTCAGCTGGACTTTGTTTGGACAGGAACCATTTTAACAAGAGCCATAAACCGATGAAAACCCTCGAGTTATGATGAGCTCCAAACTCTCTAGCCTAGACTTAGCCAACTCTACTTGATATCATGGACAGCTCAGGATGCAGTTCCAGAAAATACTTGTGATCCTCTTTTGAGGAGAGTTCCTGGAAAGTGGTCAAGCCCTGGCCCCTTGGCCACGTACCCAACACAGGACGACAGCGGGGGCTTGGTGCGGAGGGGGTCCCTGTGCCCCCTGTTCCAACACGTCCCCCGCTGACGCAGGAGAAACTTGTGTGAGGTCTCTGCTCTTATATAATCCATGGCTTCAGATAAACTTCATGCCAAGTACCCAAAAAAGGGATTGTGTTTGTGTGTGCCTGTGCTCTCCCCCAGCCTCTTCCTGTAATCCGAACACAGCGTTCGACTGTGACAGTTTTGCCAGTAAAAGAGAGGTTTTTCCTTTGCCTTGAGATCCAGATTTAAAATTAGCTGCGTCTCAGCAGAGCCATCAGCAGTGATCCCTGCCAGCCTCAGGGCTCAGCCTTAGAGGTTCAGGGCCGTAAAAGAGCCCAGCAGCCCAGTTTAAACAGTGACCAGCAAAGTTTGTTCAGGGTGGGCTCCCTGGCCGTTAACAACAGCAGCCTCCATTAGCTCCTACGTTAAGAAAACCAGTCAAGCTGGATAAAAATACCTCCTAAAGTAAATATTACTGAGTCACAGATACTAAATATTAATAATTCATACATTGGGAGCAGAAATTATTAGCAGGATCTGTAAGGTAGGTCTCTTTGACGTGCGATGTTACAGAATTGGGTATGTGTTCCTCTCTTTTTTTTTCATCTTGTGTGTGCCAACCTTTCATGTCTGAGATGCAGGCTTAGAGCTGCTCTGAGGTCTTGGGTCAGGTGAAGCTGGTTGGTGTCTAAGTCCCATGAGGGGAACAACTTGCCTGGAAGGAACCTAAACAGGGAGGGTGCTGAGGAGTGCAGCAGGGGGTCAGTAGTGGGGCAGTCCTAGGAGGGTTTGACTCCAAACTTGCAAATTGCAGATAAATGAGGGGTTTTTCTCATTGCCAGATTGACCTCTGGAAAAAAAACCCAACCCATCCAACCCAACCCAACCACATTTATGCAAACTTTATGCAACTACCCAATCCCCCAAAGCACTTTTGTCACATTAAGGAGCACAATGGAGCTTCTTTCTTTTCTAGCGAGGCAGTTTTAAGTCAAAAGTGGCTTTGTTGATCAAAATGCAAAAAGAAAAAATATCATTCCGAGTTTTAAGAAGTGAAGTTGCAGTTATTTCAGTCATTCCTATTCATGTTTGATAGGATGGCTTCTTAAAAGTTTGTTGGCACTGAAAAGCATTGATGGAAAATTTTATGAAGACTTATTTTGTTTTTAGCTTTTGATGGTGTATAACTGGCACTTGCTGGCTCATGGTGGAGACTGAGATGTTGTCTGGGTGAAGAGAGGAGAAATTTTTTATTATTTTCCAGGCAGAACTGCAGAGGAGAAAGGCTTTTCTTGGAGGAATTGAGCAAAAGGAGGAGTGAAGAGCAAGGGGCTATGACAACAGCTCAAACTGGAGTCTAACACTTTATTAGTGTCACATCTGAGGGCAGTGCCACTTTGGATGATGAACAAAAGTCAGCTCCCCAAAACCAGAGGGGTGAGTAGAAGTCTAAATGTGAGGTGATCCCAATGCTTTGATCCACCACGTTTTCCTTTGCTTCCCCACAAGAAAAGCATTTTGTTCCATTGGTTATGAAAGCCTCAGTTTCATCATCAGTGCCTAATTTCACGACGCTGTGCCCTGGCCCATCCTGCCAAGGCTGGTCCAGTGCAGTGGTGGGGAGCCTGTTGCCACTTAGGTGGTCCCAAATTAGTTCCCAAACTACTTCTTGCTCTTTGTTCCTCAGCTCCTTCAAGCCAAACCCCAGCTTTACAAGGACTCAGTGAGAGCTTTTTCACTCTGAGTGAAACTTACAGGTTGGCACTTACTGACAGTAGCTGTTCAGCCCCTTGTGACAGTGCAGGTGAGGGTCCCTTTCTGGGAATGGAGAATGGCTGTTCCACTTCATGTTTGGCTTTTTGACCCTGGATTTGATCCACTGCAAAGAGAAAAGGCACACTGTGGCTCTAGGGAAAATATTTCTTACCATGCTGAGAGCTTTATTGGCACGGAGATGCCAGCAAGTACACAGAGACATTTTCTCTTAGCCTGAAGATCTGAAGGGAGGCTGTAGGAGATAAGTCTGTGTCTTGCAAACCTGCTTCAGACAACTTCTGCTGAAAGATCTCACGTGATGCTGAAGTTGCCCAAAAGTACTGAGCACACATTTCACCCTTCCCCTGAAGGAACAGGGACATATTTCCCCCTTTCCCTGGTGGAAGAGAATCGCTGTTGACTCTGCCTTCTTCCAGGAAAACGATCTTCTGTGAGATACCAGATGGTGACACTCTTCCAGCTAAATGCAATCCAAAGGAAATTTCTCACTAGGAAAGGACAGCCACAAGCAGCCCAGCTCCTGCTCAGCTAATGTTTTGGCTTTCTGGAAATGAAAGGGCTGCTTTCTAGCTCGTCAGGTGAGCAGACAACACGGCTGTTGTTTCTACCTCTTCATATTGATGGCTTCCTGTGAGCCTTCCTCAGAGAAGATGAAGTGGAGCAGCTAACTCAGCTGGTTGAATAGCATAAGCAACCTGGAAAACTGCCCAGTATTACAAGCCTGGAGGAAAGCCCGACTTCTGCTGTTAGACCAGTGACAGATAGCGTTAGTTTTGTGCTTGATCACTGACAAGTGGATGGTCCCTTGTAACTACTCCCGGTTTAGACCCAGTTTAAGTGCTTGTGTGTTGAAGCACGCTGGTCTGCTCTTTTGCTGGGGTGCAGCAAGGCTTTATGTCTTGATAAGCTGCATTCCATCCATGAGAACATCTCAGTTTTGGTAGATGAGTAAGAGAGTTGTTCACAGAGCTGGGGACATGCTACCTAGAGAGAAATCCCATTCCCTTTTACCTTCCAGCCCTCTGGGCACGGGAATTTGGGCAGATGTGAATTTCTCATCAAAGCCCCGTTCTGTGCTGAGCTCTCCTGACCCTTCTATCATCACCTGCAGACCAGGCTACTCTTCTGTGATCTCTACCTTTAATTAAAAGCAGACTGGAGACCCTTGGGACTTAACCTCCCCCTCCCCTTTGCATTCCCTTCCCTGGTGCAGAGTGGGGTAGGCAGGGTTGTGCTGAGTACGGATGGCAGTGGTGGCAGTGATTTGAAGGCACAAGCTGTGCCCAGAGTACACCATCATCTTAACAGTTTTTCCTGGGAGAGCAAAGTGGCAAGAGAAGCAAAAATGAATCACTGATTAGTTTTTAATGAGCATACTGAAAATTACTGTAGATTTCAACATCTGTTTTGACAGACAGGAACACAGAACTGCAAAGAGTATAAAGACACAGATCCCCTTTCTAAAAGGAAAGCTTGGAAAATGCTGGCAGGATCTCATTATGGGATCATTAAGCCAGGGCCTGAGCTCGTTACACTTCTACCCCAAGTTTGCCTGCTTGGGATTTGCACATGGACCCAACTTCTGGTACAATTTAGAGGCTCTAAACCAGCCAAGCAGGAAAATACAGATTTTCTGGAGTGGTGGCATGATTCTGGTGAGGGTGTCTTTACAGAACAAATGATTTCCATCACGGAAGAAGCAGGACAGGAGATGACATCAAACCATGCCTCTGGTTGCTGGTTCAGCAGGCATTAAGAGAAAGGTATGAGCAATGTCTCCTGTGGGTATCCAGAGGGCCGTGGGTGGAAGGGGGGTTGCAACACAAGTTCACCAATGAATTTTCTAATCAGAGGGTGACGAGTGGTCCTCACGATTTGCTGGAGGATATTGCACAGCAGAAAAAGGGCTGTCATGTGCTGTAGGAAGCCCAGAGCTGAACAGCAGCTGTGTGAGTACCAGTCTGCAGACTGCCCTGCTCTGATTCACCTATACATGATGCACTGCTTGGTAACAGCCACTTCCTAAATTGCTACTATCTTGATGTTTATTTCCTCATTTGATTAACTGAGGTCTGCTTTAGGCCCATTGTTAAAATAACTCCAAAGAGTTGGTGGGATGATGTGGAGCAATGGCTGGGAGGTGTTGCATCATTTGGTAATGGAATGGAGTTTCCTACACGGATGGTCCCCTCTGGGCACAGCAGTATCTCCTCCTGAAGGTGATCACCCCAAGCTAAGCCCTGTTGGTCTGCTGGCAGCAGTGGCTTGGCTGACAACCACTGTCAAGTGAGTCAGTGGATGGGGAAGTGGCATCATGTCTTAGGCTGCAACCTCATAACATGGTGCAACGTGAGCTTTTGGTGTTTTAACCTGTTATATGTCAAGAGCAGGAGTTATGGGGCAGGAAAGGAATTTACTGCTCATCCAGGATGAAGGCCTTGTGACAGATGACCTGTGATGCAGAGCAAAATGAAGGACGACGTTTCCAAGGATGCCTTGACTTCAGGTAACAGGATATGACTGTGAGGGCTCTGACAGTTGGTTGCATCCTTTCAGATGTTTGGTCCCTCTTCCACCTCACACCAGCTGGCACAGTTGTCCACAAACTTGTCAGTTTTTTTTGTAGCAGGGTTTAGAGCTAGAGCTCTAGGAACAAGACTATGGTTGTCTTTGCATTGGGTAGCTAATAGCAAGACAAAAAGGAATAAAGTGAAGTTTTAAGAAGAGAGATTGTATTTTGATTAAATGCATATGAGAAAAGCAGCAAAGTCTCAAGAAGGGCATGGTACAACTATTGCAGTTCTTGACTGTATGAAGATGATACAGTCATGGAGGTCTTCATGGTGTGCGTGGGAAACTGGCAAGGAGGCGAAATCAGCCTCCCAGTACTGTCTGCCTGTCAACAGGAGCCCCATTTGCTCTGAGTCAGTGAGATATGGATTCTGGACAGGAGGGCTGTGAAGAAAAAAGGTTGCTTGTCTCCTTATTAATGAGGCCAATTATTCCTTGCCAGAAGTAGGGAAGGCAGATGTAAAACATCTTTCCAATAACGTCAAAGATGTTATTACATTGTTTGTAGCCCTGTTTGGCTGATTCAAGATTTCCAGTGTTTGCGCCTCATCCCAGTAAAAGCAGGAGCTGCTCACATCCTTGTTCACCCAGAGGAACCAACGTTAACCAAGAGCATTTTGAGCCAAAGAGACTAGGGCCATGTCCTGAGACATAGAAAAGGCAGCCTCATTTTGAAGCTGACTTGCTTTTCCTTCATTGTGCTTTCACTCGCGTTGGATCCCTGTGCACAGTCTGACTCATGGCTTCGGGAAGGAGAGAAATAGGTATTGCCTGCTCAGAAAGCCAGCTGCTAGCAATATTCCCAAACCACCATGCTGGACTCTCAACCTCCTCGTGTGGATGCTTTCCAACTAAAACTTCCCATCAGTAGTCATCAAAGGATGCAAGCAACAATTTCATACTGCATATTTCATTCTGCCAGCCTTGAGCTCTCCTCCACCCCTATCTTGTCCCCTTTGACACAATGTCCATTCATACCAAGCTGAGATTTAATTCTGGAGTGGAGATAAGATTGCCTGGTACATCTCCAACAATGCGTGTTAACTCAGGACATTCTTTTGGTCATGGAGCAGATAAACAACTCTGCACTCTCCTTTACAAGATGTTTGCCCTGAGAAAGCAATGGTTTTTGGTCAACGGACAGCAGAACGTGCAGTAACTCTTTGTACAACACGGAACAGAGGCACGAGTCATTTTCAGAGCTTTGGTGCCTGCTTTAGAAATGTCAGTCTAAGGCGTAGCCATTTTCTGATCTAAACCTTTTTGTGGGAAAGTTGAACTTCTGACGTCTGAATTTTGTGGCATTCTAAGTAAGGAGTTGACTTTTTCTCTGGAAAATTTTAGTTCTCTCGAGGGAAGATGAGAGCATGCCCAATCTAAATACTAAAGAAAGTCACATATGGCTTGAAAAGGTTCTTCCATGCTGTGGGAAGCTGGTGGGTATTTACCATCTTGCTCTTGTGCTTTGCAGAAAACCCCTCCACCCTGTCCTGGTGGTCTGTCAGCCTGACTTCTGACAGCACATGGTCTGGATCTGGGGAGTAGGAGACAGGTCTTGCAGTATGCTCTGAGTACTACTATGTTAGGATACTTCTGATTTTGGAGGGAGTAGGTCCTTTCTGACACAATTTCTCTGCCTTGTGATGAATCTATCAGTTCGTTTTGATGTCTTGGGGCACCTGTATAACTGCTGCCAGGTGGCTGGGGAACACTTCAACCTCTTAGCCAAACGAATAAGAATCTTAAAGGCAAGTTTCATCTCAGAAATGTCTTTTTTTCCTAATGAAAGAAAACTGGTGTTCTGCTTTGAGTTTGCAGCACTTGAATACGTGGCTCAGACCATGTTCTCACCCAGAAGTTATCCACGAGACAGAAACTGTGAACGACTTGTTCGGGGTTTGAATGGGACTCTCAGTTTTTCAGGGCACAGTAAAACCCTCACTGGCAATATCTGAGGTGGTATAAATTGGCACAACCTCCCTGCAGCTGATGGACCTACTTCACATTTTGGCTGCAGGTGTTTACAGCCTAAAACCCCACACCCACTGTTGCTGCTAACAGAGTCAAATCTATAAAGTCATGCATTCTAAACCCAGCCCAATATTCAGGGTCAGTCAGACTAAAAGCAATCTCATCACTGTCCAAGGTTCAGAACGTGACCTGGTGGGGCTTGCAAGTCCTAGCCATGAATTATGCCGTTGCTGAGGGTGGTTTCCTGTTACAGTTGGGAAGGCTGCATGGATTCAGGCAGAGCTGCCCTCTCCCAGAGAATCACACGGGTCTGGAAACAGAAATAAACTTCACATGGTATTTCTTCTGACTGCATGCTCCTCTGAGGTATATGGTGCATCAAGAAACCAGCGTCAGCAAATGCATCACTCTTCACTTACTATAATGTTATTTCTAGAAGTTTGCTTGGTTTACAAAGAACAGAAACCCGATAAAATGGTTGGATGAAGCACAGGGTAAATTCAGCTGTTGTACAGATGTGAAATGATAGAAAGCCATTTGGTTCTGTTTCTTTTTTTCTTCAGAATGCAGTCTCTTAAGCACTGTCACAGCCTCTCCACCCCAGTAGAAAGAACAAACACTCTCCTCATGCTTTCACTGTTGGAAACCCATCTGCAAGGGATGAGTTTTAGGCTTTGTACATTAATATCTTTTTTTCGTAGTCTCAAGGCTCTTTGTGGGTAGAATGTGCAAGCAAAGCTGTTACAATGAGCATAACAATTGTAAATAGAATGAGAAATAATGTTTAATAAGAATAATTTAACAGTGAACTTGACTTTGTTGCTGCTAATCTGTTTTCTCGAGCTGAATTTCTGCAAAGAGGTTGTCAAAGAAGTTGAAGGAAATTCTACATGGGTTTGTCCATTGGAGGAACTCAACTCTCCTCCTGCTCTTCAGGTTTCTTCACTTTTCTTGATGTGCCCAGCTGGAATTGCAGGTAGACTCTCTTGAACTTTTCTGATGGAAAATTGAGACCTGTCTCATATGTCTTGATTCCTGTGCATATAAAACTCAAACACATTGCTGCCATGCTATTTTTTTTTTACCCTTTTTATGTATTGCAAGGTTTCTTGGAAACACTCTATTTTCTCCTCTGCTGTCTACATGGTGATACACTGGAAGATACTACAAAACAAAACAGCAAAGAGGACATGTTTCATATTATTTTGTTTATAAGAACACTCTTGACTGGTAAATAGCTACACCCTTCATAAGTGTTTTCAATTTTCTCTTTGAAATACGAAACAAGTAATGCTTTCAACAAGCAGCTCTTCTTTGTCAAGACTCTTTTTTGGTTTAGGATACCCAAATAGTATGAAAATCAAAATGTTTCCAGAAAACATGTTTTGGGCACACTTGTTTTTTAAAAAAAACATGTGAAGTTCAAGCTGTGACTATGAAGACAGGACTGCTCATGATGCTGAAGGCTTCATGCTGAAGAGAATATCTTTCAGTATGGAGACCAATGTGTGAGCTGTAAAAAGACACAGAAACTTTCAAAAGCCACTTGCATGAGAGACTTCTTTTAGTATCTTTCTTACTACGTTCAGCAAAAAGCAGCTTGTTTAACAAACCAATAGCTTGAGATGTATAAGGAAGAATGGGCAGTGGTTTGGCCTAAGATAGCCTTGTGATGGTCGTGGCTCAAAACCAAATGACCAGATCATAGCATGTCAGTGTCCCTGTTATGTTGCTCCAAGCAGCATGAAATGATCACACAAATCTCTTCTTTACCAGCTCATGCCTTTTCCCTGGGAGAATTTCTGAGTGTGTGCCTGATCCTTGGTCCCTTTTCCCAGTGGGGCACAGAGAGGGGATTCTCCTTGACTTTACCATGGATGGAACTTGAAATATTAAGTCCCAACATGAGGTGGCCCAGATTCAGCTTATTCTAGCCTAGCCTTACGTTGTCAGGAGATGCTTTTTGGTCTTGCTGTAGCTGGGATGGTTTCCTCTAAATGTGCTGTGCTCTACCCTATTGTTCTGTGCTTCCAGAGGGTGTTATTTCAACCCAGTTTAAGGTCACCTTGAGAGTGACTTGATTTGGCATAGCTGATTTCTGGGCCCAGAACTTGCTGCTGATCTCGAGTTGCTGGCTGATTGCACAAAACCGTTTATAGATTAAGTCTGAATAAACCCTTCAATTAAGGTCATAGTAAATAAAATTCTAAGGTTAAAGCACTTTATGGCAAAACAGGCTCTTAGAAACTGGTATTATTAAGAATAATGATTTGATTAGAGAATGAGAAACAGGACTGGGAAGACAGGAACCTGACCTCAGCAATAAAATGCGCATAGTTGCCATTTTTTTTTTGGTCTTCTTGGAAACTGGTGTGCAAAGGTACAATTAGACAACATGGCCAACATTTCAGCAGGCCAACACAAACGATTTGTGCTTTTCCTGACTTTGGGCATCTGCAGTTTTGCTTTGCTTTAAACTTTGGGGCCAAATCCTCTTGCTAGCGTGCAGCACAGAGGTTGCAACCTGAGGGCTGGTGCTGGGACCCTCCAGTGGCTGGAGGTGCCCAAGGAGGTGAACTGACCACGCTGAACTGCAGGGGTGTTTGTCTTCTCCAACTCATAACAAGCTTTTGGACACTGCTAACCAAGAAGCAGCAACCAGAGAAGATAACGTGGGTCGTGTTGTTTGCGTTAGCTGAAATTGGAGTTGGAGGAGGGATACAGAAGCAGCCAAACACCCACACTGCCCCAGAGCCAACCTTCACTGCCTTTGCAGTATTTGATTTGTTGTTTCCTTAGAAAACCAGGCTAAGCTCCCAGCCAGGGATAGTTTTCAACTTCTCAGTGCCTGTGTTAGAAAGGAAAGGCTTTATCCCCAAAGTGGATACTTCCAGTGCCACTCTAAGTGTCAAGTGAGGTTTGCATTCTTATTATTTTTTCCTTTTATCTTTCTGGAGCAAGCCAGTCTTGGGAGGATGAATTGAATGCTTGGACCCTACTGCTGAAGTGTTAATGAGGGGTCTTCTGGTTTGCCTGTGGCAATGCAGGATGTAGCCCAGAGGGCTGGGAACCAAAGGGATAGACACAGAGAGGATACACCAGTGTGGACTACAACTCTGTGCCTGGTGGGAACGCTCCATGTCTGTGTGGATCTCCTGAGGGCAGCACTGAAGGAGAAGGCAGCCAAATCCCCACTCAGCCTGCACTGAGGGTTTGCTCAGCATGGCCCTCTGCAGTGAAATGAAAGTGCAGAGCAACAGCTAATACAGTGGGGGGTGGCAAGAGAAGCTATCAGGCAGAATTCACCAAAGTATAGTCTGTTATATTCATCTACCCCATCTAATTATAGCTATATCCAGCTACCCCATCTAATTATAGTGATGTTCCCATAGGGCTGCCATCAACCCTGTAGCAGGACAGGGAGACGGTGTTTTCTGCTGACACCCAGCCCTTGTGTCATTAACCCAGCTTGTCTTCCAGGCTGCTTAACCAAGGGGAGAGCGTAGCCCAAAGAAAGTGTCTTTGAGGGCAGTGTCTGCAGCCTGGGCACTGTGGTGGGATCGCTGAGTCTATTCTTGTTTGCACTTCAACAGCTGACTTTGGCAGCCTTGGAGCCATTGCAGCCCAGGAGCATCAAAGGGTTCCTGTTTGAATAGGGGTAGTCCAGACTTTCCCAAAGGAAAAAGTAGGACATTATTCAAAGTAGTTGGGTGTAATTGAGTAAAGAAGTTTGGTGCCTTGTGTGGGCGATATGGCCACCATGTCATGTCTTGTCATTTCACAGAGCAGTTGCAGAAGACTTTGGTTATGAGAAGGCCTCCCAGAATAAATACTCAGCAACTAGAAATATGTATTAGAACTTAAAAGTCTGATGAGAAATAATTACATTGCATTAACTGTCTGATTACATATCAGGACACCAATATTTCAATCACAAAGGGGGCTGGAGATACAGTATGTACCCCCTCCTTCTCTGAAAAGCTGCTGGAAGAGCAATGTAAGAAAGGCAAGATGTAAGCAAGAACATTTCAGGGCTAGCTGAGCTGTCACTTGTAAGGCAGTACAAGGCATCCTCTAAGGTTACTTTATCTTCTAACAAATGTTCCTCCAAAAGCCTTGAGCTGCAGACAGGAACACAGCTTTCTGCTGGTTGGAAGGGTAAATGTAACGGTGATAAATATTTAATCTGTGCAGAAGAGGTAAACAAATTGTATAATCTGAGAAGCCATTTCACCAGTTTTGGATGTTGTGCTCTGAAGTATGACTGTCATTGTGCCAATTCATCTGGTGGGGCTGCAAGATAAGATCTCCTGAGCCAGCAAACATTGCCATTTACTTCACTCAACTTCTTCACTGAAGTATCAAAGCTCCACACTGAAGCCCAATGTAATGCAAGTTGGAGCAATTTAGACAGAATTTAAACATGTGGTTGGGGTTTTGGTTGGTTTGGGTTTTTTTTTCTTTTGGTTGTTGGTTTGGTTGTTTTTTTTTGTTGTTGGGTTGGGCTTTTTTTTTGGTAGTGCATGGCTGGCAAACACTGAGTAATAATTCCACTGGCCTCAGTAGAAATGTCCTACTCTGAGCACAGCATTTTTCAGGTCCAAATCAGCTTGTGTTTGTGGAAGTTTCATGCCATTTTGCAAAGTTTATTTTCTTAAATGAGAAAGAAACATCCAGAAATATCATGACTTCTACAGAAAACAAGTTGGAGTAGGCCAAATAAAACGCCAGTCTCCTTTTGGCAGGGAGAAGAGATGATGCAATTAGCTGACTTTTATTAAGAAATGAGTAGAAAGGTATGAATTTGATATATAGCTTTCTTATTTTCTGGCCAGAAATATCACGGCGTACAGAGCAGAAAAGATAAACAGCTGAATGATTTAGCAAAAATGACCTGTGTCTATGTCTGTAGTCAGATAATGCTCAATTATATGATTTAAGAGGTGAAAAAATAGACTAAAATAAATCTCCATAATTTATTTTCCTTCTCTGTTCTACCACTTTTAATTTTCCTTCAAATCTCTCCCTTTTGCTGAATTTTTCTATGGCAGAATTCTGGCTTGGTCTTCTGCAAGCAGAGGGGATGCTTTCAAACATCATGGACATACTTTTCTCTTTATTCTTTTCTTGAAGGTATTAGAAAACAGAAGCTCTTTGCGTGAAATCTCTGCTACTGTGAAAGTGTGGAAATCAATCATGGCGTAGTCCAGAAGGACCACAGCTGATGTGTAAAACACAGGACAAATAAAGGTGAGAAAATCCACCAACATACTGAGGCTTTAAGAAACCCTTGTGTCTCTACATATATCTTTGGAGTTTGGTTTTGGGATGTGTGTGTTTGTTTCTATTTATTTTTTTCCCTTCCCTTCCCTTCCCTTCCCTTCCCTTTTTTATCATCTAAACAGGTACTGAAATATGGAGAAGAAAGAAAGAGATGTAGCTGTGCTTAGATCCAATGGAGAAAGATGGAGCTTGCTCTTTGCTTGACCAGATTACACCACCACTAAGCACAAGGTAACACCATGAAAACTTCCATGGGTTTCTATGGCTTATTATCAGGTGTTTCCTGGTGAAATAAGGTTTCTAAAATCTGGCACCCCTTACCCATTCAGCTTTGGTCAGCACAAAGCTTTAGGCAACTGCTGGAACTTCAGGGGATTCACTGAACCACCAAACCTTTTAAAGCAATGCCCATTAAGAGTGAGAAGAACACAATGTGTGACTTATTCTCTTCACTGAAGCAAACTCAACATCAGAAGATTCCAGAACAGTGTTGTAACTGGGGTTGCTATGTCTTGGTGGCCTGGATGGGGATCTGTGAGATCATATGTACCTTCTAGCAGCTAATTAGAGTCAAGTGGTCCATACTGAGCTGCCTCTGCATGCCTGGAGAAAGACAGAAATCCATGGGGACCCCAAGGGTCATCTACTGATGTCTGAGACACCAGAGAAAAAGCACAGCTCTTAGAGAGGACATCTCATTTTTTACAAACCACTTGAAGACTTGTCCTGAAGAGGTCAACTCTTGCCTGAGGTAAGGAAAGTCTGTGTTAGGGGAGGAACAAGGAGGCTAAGCCAGTTTAAACTGGTGTTACGGGCAGACACTCATGAGGTCATGTTATTGAACTTGGCCATGTAAGAAGCAACCAGTGGAGATAGAGGGATTGTAGGGATTCCACAAGCCACTCCAGCTCCTGTCATCCCATCTGGAAAGTGGGGTTTGATACCTCCAGGTGCCGTCATCGCTGCTCGCTTTCAGTAACCAAATCCAACAGCTCCCCTGCCCTTAGAGGAGATGTATGCCCTTGAGTATGTGTCTGAATTTTTCAGAGACGTGGTTGACAAACCATCGTGTGTGGCTGACCCAGCAAAGCCAACATCTGCCCGAGCCCATGTTTTCATGAGTGTGAGTGCATCTGTTCTTGCTGCTGCATCTATTTTTGAAGGTATATCAACAAATGCATTCTGGGTTTGACCTCACAGAAGGCCAACGGTGTAGTAGTCATTTCTCTCATTAATCAACCTTACGTCATTTGCTTGATTTAATAACAGTTTTGTTTTGCTCTTTTTCTCTCTTTTATTGGTGAGTTGCTGAAGCAATGTTTGCAAAATATTTGGGTTTGCAAAATATTTGGGTTACATGTGGCAAAGCGTGAAATGTTGCTCAGGGTAAAGCCTAAGCTGACAGTGGTTTGCTGCTTCAGAGATCTTGGGAGGACAATCCTTTGCATGACATTTGCAAATGAAAACCAGAGTTGCCTGAGGCCATGTCACCAGAGGTGACCTTGAGCATTACCTTATGCTAAGAGGCAACTTCTTCCCTTTTTTTTTCTTGGGGTTTTTTTTTTGAGGTTCTTCTTGGGACAAGTTCTGGTGGCATCACACTGAAGTCTTCTCAGAGTCGAGGTGCTTTGCAGCAGTGGATGCCAGAGCCAGCTCTGGCAGCACTGGTGAGGGTGGGTGTGTGGCTGCAGAGCTGTGCTGACAGAGAATGGGAAACTTTTTCAGAGTTTGCTTGAAAGTGTTTTTCACATTTGGCAGCTGGAGAAAGCAACCAGACACAAACTATCACTCTCTTGAACGTTAGAGCTGGTCCATCTACCAGAGGCTGCTAGAAATAAGAAGCAGCCCATTGTCCTGAACGTTTCTCCTGTCTTAAGCTTCAAGAACTGACATCATTTAGTTGCTGTATCATTTCTTGACCAAACATACTCTGTGCAAGATCTTATCATTTCCTCATACAATAAAACCCAAATCTTTTCAATTCTATTACATTCCTCTATCACTGCAACTGACATCCTGTTTGCCTTCCGTGCTGCAGCTGCACAGGGAGTTGAAAGCTTCAGGAATATTTTCTCAAATCTCCTAAATCTCTGGTATAATTTGCTAGCTGCAGCCCTTGTCAGCTTTTACAGCACCTTCCATCTGGATCGGGGAATAGATTGCTTCAGGAAACGTTGCCCAACCTGCTCAAACTTCATAGTCCAACCCTGATTATTTGCATCCTATTTAGGAAAGTGGAGCTCTTCCTCTGCTGGGAGCTTGGTATGTCCCCTGAGGTTTTCCTGGTGCTGCAGGGGTGCAGGTGTTGTGAGGATTTTGCTTCTGCAAAGCACAGGCACAGAGGGGGGACAAAGCCCAACAGTTTGGACTGAGAGTTGCACCTTGTGCCACGGCCGCTTGGAGGTTGTTGAGGTCACCAGAGGAGTTTCAGCTCTTGCCTCAGTGAGGTATTTTGTCTCTGTTCAGTTGGCAAGGGCACAAATGTCACCCTAATACCAGTGTGATCTTCAAGTGCATTTGCAGATTGCATGTGAAGGAAAGGCAGAGTCCACCCTTGGTTGGGACAGGGACTTGGCTNGTTTTTTTGTTGTTGGGTTGGGCTTTTTTTTTGGTAGTGCATGGCTGGCAAACACTGAGTAATAATTCCACTGGCCTCAGTAGAAATGTCCTACTCTGAGCACAGCATTTTTCAGGTCCAAATCAGCTTGTGTTTGTGGAAGTTTCATGCCATTTTGCAAAGTTTATTTTCTTAAATGAGAAAGAAACATCCAGAAATATCATGACTTCTACAGAAAACAAGTTGGAGTAGGCCAAATAAAACGCCAGTCTCCTTTTGGCAGGGAGAAGAGATGATGCAATTAGCTGACTTTTATTAAGAAATGAGTAGAAAGGTATGAATTTGATATATAGCTTTCTTATTTTCTGGCCAGAAATATCACGGCGTACAGAACAGAAAAGATAAACAGCTGAATGCTTTAGCAAAAATGACCTGTGTCTATGTCTGTAGTCAGATAATGCTCAATTATATGATTTAAGAGGTGAAAAAATAGACTAAAATAAATCTCCATAATTTATTTTCCTTCTCTGTTCTACCACTTTTAATTTTCCTTCAAATCTCTCCCTTTTGCTGAATTTTTCTATGGCAGAATTCTGGCTTGGTCTTCTGCAAGCAGAGGGGATGCTTTCAAACATCATGGACATACTTTTCTCTTTATTCTTTTCTTGAAGGTATTAGAAAACAGAAGCTCTTTGCGTGAAATCTCTGCTACTGTGAAAGTGTGGAAATCAATCATGGCGTAGTCCAGAAGGACCACAGCTGATGTGTAAAACACAGGACAAATAAAGGTGAGAAAATCCACCAACATACTGAGGCTTTAAGAAACCCTTGTGTCTCTACATATATCTTTGGAGTTTGGTTTTGGGATGTGTGTGTTTGTTTCTATTTATTTTTTTCCCTTCCCTTCCCTTCCCTTCCCTTCCCTTTTTTATCATCTAAACAGGTACTGAAATATGGAGAAGAAAGAAAGAGATGTAGCTGTGCTTAGATCCAATGGAGAAAGATGGAGCTTGCTCTTTGCTTGACCAGATTACACCACCACTAAGCACAAGGTAACACCATGAAAACTTCCATGGGTTTCTATGGCTTATTATCAGGTGTTTCCTGGTGAAATAAGGTTTCTAAAATCTGGCACCCCTTACCCATTCAGCTTTGGTCAGCACAAAGCTTTAGGCAACTGCT
>VWZY01011396.1:89152-151820 GCA_013399075.1 Chloroceryle aenea | reverse complement strand
TGGTGCTGCAGGGGTGCAGGTGTTGTGAGGATTTTGCTTCTGCAAAGCACAGGCACAGAGGGGGGACAAAGCCCAACAGTTTGGACTGAGAGTTGCACCTTGTGCCACGGCCGCTTGGAGGTTGTTGAGGTCACCAGAGGAGTTTCAGCTCTTGCCTCAGTGAGGTATTTTGTCTCTGTTCAGTTGGCAAGGGCACAAATGTCACCCTAATACCAGTGTGATCTTCAAGTGCATTTGCAGATTGCATGTGAAGGAAAGGCAGAGTCCACCCTTGGTTGGGACAGGGACTTGGCTCCTCCACCCAGTGCTGCTGCTCATACTCTTCCCACTGAGCGCAGAAGGGCTCTCACGTTGCCTTATAGCATTTGTGGCAGCAAATGTGCCTTTGAGTTCTGTAGATTTGTTAAAAAAAAAGGGACCCAGGCTAGATCTTACAGTCACAGCTGAATCACAAACCCTGGAGTTTCCTCATACATTCACAGGAAACACAAACACAAGCTTTTGCTTTTGACATTCCAGCTCTGAGTTGCAGGGTGGTGGGTGCTGCCTCCTCCCCAGTTTTGATGTAAAGGAGGGAAAAATGTCCTAATAGAGTAATGACTACATACAGTGCTTAAGCCCAAGGCTGTGTTCAGGGTATTTCTTGCAAAGGAAGCCAATTGCTTCATGTGGTCCTCGCAGCAGTTTTGGAGAGCTGCTGGTTGCTGTTTCCTTGATAATGATCTTTATGTGCTTAACTGTGAACACACATTTCCCAACTCCTGTTACCACTTTTCTAATTTAGACAAATTAAATTCTTGTTCTTACACTGTGTTTTCCAAAGTCTTATTTTTTCCCCAGCTGTTCTCTTTTGTCTTCTTTCAAGTTTATTCTCATCACCTTTCCCATCCCCAAGTGAAAGGAGATGGTTGAGTTTGAGAGTCAGCTGCACCAAGCTGGATGGAGTAACACTGGAGTGAGTAAACTCACATTACTACAACCTACATGAGGTTGGCTTTATCTCAATCAGCTTTGTCCCACTGACTCATTCAGTCTGTGGCTCCATCTAGGTCCTGGGTTCTTCACACCCAAGTAAGCCCCTGCTGCCAGTTCCCCATTCACACTTGGTTTCTCCTGTCTAAACAACTCTTTGCTCTTCTTTGTGCAATTTCCAATGATTTTCATTTCAGCCCATTTCACCAGTTTCCCAAGAATATTTGGAATTTAATCTTGGCTGGTAAACCTCTTGCAAACCTTCCTACTGTGATACAACCTCAGCCTTTGCAAGTTCACTCTTTGTTTCTTTATCCAAGTCCCGAGCACAAATAGTACCTAGAGCAGAGTCGTGGGTCTACCCCAAAGTCTGGAGTCTGAAGTGATAAAATTGAGCAGGATGTTTTAATTAGTTTCTCATATTTATGAATTCTCCACCATATTTACCCATGTTGGCTTATCCAAATGTCATGCAGTGTCGCAATAAAACTCCCAGGGAAATAAATCTCCCCAACTTTGTTCCCTCTCCACTCTCACTGGTGTCCTGCTATGTGCATTATCTAGCTCTTAGTTAACGAATGCCATATTTTTTCACATCTCCTGATAAAAAACAGTGGTCTCAACCCAGACCTTTTCTTCAGTGTTGATTCTGCACTTCTCAACGCGTCCCTTTTTTGAGCACCAGCAGTGTTTTTACTGTATTCAGCACAGGGCTATCATCTGCTCTGAGCTTCACATAGCGAATGAATCCCTTTGCTTTCGTTAGGGGAGGGAGAGATGAAAAGCTTCAGCAAAACAGGAAGCAATGACAAGATGTGGGTTTATTGGATTAGTAGCCCTGGGGCATGAAGTTTGCATGATATGGTATTTTTAAAGGAGTAGCATCCAAAGGTCACTGAAAGTGTCAGGCCTGAGATAGACATTAGACTGACTTCTTGAAGAGGATCACACAGTTTGTTGAAAGCTTTATGTTAGGTCATCAACGTGAATTTTGTTGGCCTGGATTATAGGCAGCTGGTGGAGAGTTTGTTCTTGTTATGGAAAATTTATTGTCCTATTTTCTTTGGTAATTCAGGAGCTCGCTGTCAGCCTGGGAACTCTGACACGGAGAGATGTCTTGCAGAGGTGGACTGGAAAGGCTTCATATTTTCTGGGGTAGAAATCTCCACCTGACTAAGGACTTCTAAAATTTGAATGGCATTCGAGGTATTGAGCAATTTATAGGGGATCAGGGCTCATGAAAAGAGTGCTTCAGCCACAGCAGTTGAGTCAAACTCTGAATGAAGGGAATTAGTTGTCTGGTCCCCAGATGTAGCAAATACAGGAGTCATCCTCTTTATTTGGCTTCACTTAAGCTTGTATCCTCCCCTAACATGGGACTATACTCCCAGAAATACTTGACATATATGAATTCTGCTCAGTTTGGGCTAGGAATTTCTTGAGTAAACCACAAAACCAAAGGATTCTCAATTTCTATTTCCATTTCCTAATTACATTTTATTATATAAATGCGATTAAACTTGATAACAATGGAACACGATGTACCAAACATCCAGAGAAAAAATGAGATTGGAAAGCAAACAAGCTTCAACCTTTAGTAGAGTTGGGACTTTTTTCTCTTTTAAATAAAAACATCTGTATTTATATTTCAGAAGTTTGTTAGGGCCAAATGTTGACAAACTGTACTATTTCCTAATCTGTAACCTGGATGGTGACCCCGTTGTGTAGCCAGGCATGTCCTTAGCCTTCCTATACAAAATATGGTGGAAGAAGCCAGAGAATGAGATTATTTGCCAAAAATATATAAGAAAAAAAGAAAGAAAAATGAAGGGAGGTAGGCTACTGGGATTGGAGCCTTAGTGGAAAAGAAAATTAGTCATTCATCTGTGTTGCAATCAGGTAGGCTCAGCTAAAGTGAAAACCAGGTAGACAAATATTTTGTAGACTACAAAATCTTTCTCATCAATCTGAATTTTTATTCTTTTTTTTTTCCTGGATTTCAAGCACTAACATTAGATTGGAACATGGGCTTTCCATAATCCTAAAGTGTGCTTGGATCCTTGGCTTGGTTCCTATCTACATCCTGATGCTGTTCGAACTTAAATCATACACATACAGAAATAGAAGAAATATGTTTTTAATGCTAGCTAACAAATTAATATTCCTTAACACTAATGAAAATAAGGACAAAGAAAAAGAAGGAAAAATAGCATAGGTCTCTCATCCATTCCAGCCATTTGAATTCATCCTAAACCCCAAACCCCAATCACCTCTTGGCTTTTGCTCATAACTGAAGAAGCTGGGATGCCCACACAGCAGCTGTAAATCAAGTGAGAAGCAGTAATTTGTTTTCTGACTGAGGAGCTCATTTCTGTGGGATATTGTGAAGGCTGAGCTGTCATAGGAAGCTCATGAGAGGCTCTTGAATATGTCCATAGGTTGGGACTTCTGACTTCAAACATTTCTACAGCTGTGGGTTTCTAAGGGCTGAATATAGTATGAGAATTAGTCACTGCTTTCCTTGCTTATATGTTCCTCCCAGAGCATATAAGGACCTTTGATCTGAACCAGTTCTTGTGTTCCTGTAGTCTTTTCACCTCTATTTTAACCCAGGCTAGCTCACTGGGGTTGACCAAACTGAAATAAAAACACTTTTCTCTTTTTTGAGCAGACATAACATCAGGCATCCTTGTTCAAACAAAATCCTGTTAAAGTGACTGCAATTAAACTGAGAAAGGACATGGGATCTGGTCTTTATTTTTAAGTTCTTGCCTCTACAATGATTCAGATTGACTTGGTTAAAAAAAAAAAAGAAAAAAAGTCCCTTCTCCTCTTGCCATAAATCAGTGTGTTCTGGCTTTTGTCCCCAGGAAGAGACTGTCTATTCTGTTGCCAGTGTTATTCCCAGTTTTTCGTCACAGTTATAGGACTCGATTATCTTCAGGGACAGGCTGTTGCCTTGTGGTCCTTCTAACAGTTTTCAGAAGACTGAGAAGACCTTCAGGTTGTGACCCATCCCCTTCCCATCTCTTCTCTGACCAAATCGTTCTCGAACATGAGCTGAGCTGCAGAAGGTTTTGTGTTTTGGAAAGATTTGCATTTTCTGTCCACAGTTTATTTAAATGTGGGACCGATGGGATGTTTGGAGCAGAAGATGGAGCAGCTGAAGTCTCCCACTGCAATAACACTGCCTGAGCAGTGTGTGTATTCATGCCCAGACCCCCCAGCTTCCCACTCTCTGGTCCTTTCTCTCTTTCAATCCAGACCAGTTAGACAGACTCAGAGGCTGGTGCAATAAATTAAATAAAGAAGGTGATCTTTGATAGGGAGACAACCTGAGTATGGGCATAATAAAGTGGGGTGAGAGCCTTCAGAGAATGCAGATCATCATTGTTCCCATGAAATCCATACAGCCACACTGTGAAACGTGGAGTTGGGCAGCTCATGCAGAAAAATGCTGAAGAAACTAAATTCACTTCCAACCCGACTTGGAGTTATATAAAATCTGATTGTAAAAACCCATATTCCTGGTTTTAGTCCATGGCTTTATCAACAAGTAACCCACTAATACTGCATTTCAGGAATGCACATAAATGCATGCTTAAATACAGTTAGATTCAAAACAATGTGGAAAATTACCTTTAAGTTCCACTTCAAATCACACAGAATATTTGAGGTTGGAGGAAATCTCTGCTTAAAGCAAGGTCAGCAAGAGCAGGTTGCTCAGGAGCAACTTAGATGAAGATTTTTAAAATTATTTATTTATTTATCTATTTATCTTCTACATCAGGACTTCAGCTTTCCTTTTATATCTCTGAGGTGAATGGGACAACAGGGAAATCATGTTTTCTCCGTTCATCTTGAAGTCCTTTTCTGTCTCTAATGCAGTGGCAGTCCAGCTGATTTGCAGACTTTGGGCTTTATTGACAAGTTGACAGCAATCCCCACACTTCACTCACATTGAGGAAGGGTCACTATGACAAAATTAGCATATTCTTGACGTTCAAATAGTTTGAGTTGGTCAATGAAGGCTGTTTACTTGAACAAATTAAAATTGTAGTGCATTCTTTCCCCTTAAGAATTGTGCACAGTGCTGATGCTTCTGTACAATGCACTGTCCAGTGGGAGTAAAAATCCATAAGAGAGAGGTGGCCACTCAACAAGTAACCTCAAATACTGGAACAAACTCTTAGAGATGCTGTGAAATCCTCATTTGTGGGGATTTTTTTTTTTCCCCAAGCTCAGCTGGACCAGGATGAACAACTTGATGTAACTTAGCAGGTAGCCCTGTTTTCAGCAGGGAGTTGGTCCTACCAGAGACCCCTTTGAGCCCACACTGCTGGGTGATGCTGTATTTCTTGCTGTTGGTGCTTACCTGCCACATGGTTTCACACCTCCTCAGTCTAAGGTCTGCATTGATGCCAGAAGTCTGATTTTAGTTGGTTTTCTTTGCTTTCTGAAAGCCTCCACTTGCATTGATCTTCCCTGCTCTCTCTGAACGAAGGCAGGCTGGCTGGAGGTAGGTGGTGAGGATGGAGGGGCTTGAAGAAGTAGAACAAAAACTCCAGATTATTGCCTGGACTGGCTCAAAGTGCCATCAGGTGTGAGGCTTGGATAGAGATTTGTAGAGTTTGATGCCTTGCCCAGACAGAGCTTGAGTTCAATCACTTAAAGGCATGTCCGGCTAGACACAGCCATTGTGTCGGATCCTGGAACGGGACTATTTCAATCAGAGCCACAGAAGTGTTTGGTTTTACAGGTCACTTCATTCGTTTCTGGCCCCTGCTTATGATAAATAGCTCTGTCTACTGCACTGGGCTCTTGCAAAGCTGTTTGCTCAGTGCCTGTAGGCGTTCGGATCTACCCGAGATGATTTTTGCCTTCTGGCCCGGGTGGTCCAACCCCTGGACTGGACAGACATGCTTTGTGAGCTTGGCATAAGCAGTATTTATTTGAGTCTCATTAGACAAAGCCTGCTCTGGAGAGTGCATATCTTCACAGTGGCATCGAGAGGATTTATTAGGAGTCAGATTGAGATTTAGTGTAGCTTTTGACTGTTATAAATGAAGCTGTTCTGTATTTGTGACATTATTTATGCTGTGATAATATTACATCAGTAAAATACACAGCTTGGGCACCATCAGCTCATGATCCCACCTGTCCAGGACTGTGGCTAAAGCTCCTCCAGCACAGAGGCTTGGTGACCTGAGCTGTCACTGCTGTGCCTCTTCTTTACTCTTTACACCACAGCCACAGGCACCACCGGGGCTAGAGCGAGCAGACAGCGCAGGATGAATCCCAGAGTGGGGAATACAAAGCTCTGCATATTGCCTGAGCTGTGCCAAATCCCAGATGGCTCCATCGGTGCCACCCAGTCTTCCCTGGAGATCAGTGCTATCACCCCAGCCGCTGAACTCAGCCTTACAGCCCCTTCTTGGCAACACATCTGAGGAGGGCTGTGGCCTCCTGCCTGCTGCAGAGCTTCCTTCTTCAGGGAAGTGGGGTAGGTAACAAAGTATGGCTGGTTTTAAAGGCCTGGAGAGACTGGAATAATCCTGCTTCAGGCTTGGCAAGACACAGCCTCGCAGCACATTCCTTCACCATTGTAACTTTGGGTTGGGGCTGAACAGCCAGACGATACTGGCAAGGCAACAGAAGTTGAATTTTGTGTTTTTTGGTGGGGGAATAAAGATTAATACCACCAACTGTAAACTCAGGGTGGGGGAATTTTAGGAGAGCAAAAATGTCCTGACTCTGAATTGTGCCAGAAATTAATATCCCAGTTCTTGCAAGAAATACAGGTTTGTCTTTCCATTATAGCCAGGGCCTAATTGTTACCTCTCATCTGAAAAGAATAATCCCTCTCCGGCAGCATATCCGATCAGACTTGGATGGCTTTGCTTTTAGGTACAGGTGTCTTGACTCTGTTATTGAATCTGCAGGGTGGAAGTAGTCCAAGTCTGAGCAGAGCATCATTCCCCAGCAACTCGTACCAGATGTTAGAGGAATGAACAGAAACAAAAGTCAGTGTTCCCCGGGACAACGCTATCAAGGTATTTCCTTGGCTTTTGGTCTGTTGCTGAGGAGTTTCCACGTGTCCTGTCTTTGGGTTATTAATGGATTTTCACCACAGTTTGAGGGGACTGGGTGGACAATTTGCACTGTGGCTGGCTCTGATGAATTCAGATGAGAGGTGACAACATTAAGACCAGAAAGCGCGCGTCCAGTCTGAAGTGGGAGGAAAAGAGGGGTGGTTAATGCCGAGTTTGCTGCGTGTCAGTCAGCAACCTGTCAATCATGGCTGTGCCTGTGCAGGTTTTGACAGTCGATTGCAGTGGGTGAGTGCAGGAGTTCTGCCTCACAGCTCCTTTTCACCAGCCCCACCAGAGCTTCACAGAATTGCACTAGTTTTGTAAATCTGCCACGTTTTCCACGAGCCTTCTAAAATAATTTTTCTGCTGATCTTCAACTGGTTGTTAGAACCTTGTGGTTGCTTTTTGTGGGCTCATCGAATAATCTCAGACTTCTAAGCTTCTTCTGGTCTCATCAGCCCTTCAGAGTAACCAAAATCAGTTGGGAGAATCGTGGGTAGAATTTGCTTGGGACTGGGCAAGTGTGCCATGGCTACCCTTAGACATAACTGTTTGAAGTGCCCCTGAACCAGTCCTGAATGCAGCATCCTGCCCAGGATACGGAGGAAGAATGTATTGCCTGTGAGTTAAGAACCTAAAAATGTGCTATTGAATTCTCTATTGCGATTCAGTTACCATAAACAGTAATTAAAATAGTTATTGGGCTATCCACTGGCATGAGGAACATTACATACTGTTATGTTTTCCACAGGCAATGAGCCAAGCTCGGGTCGGAGTCAGTCTTGATGCCTTTTACTTCATGCAAAGGGAATCACAAACATGAGACTCTTCTTCAGAGCCCTGAGCTGAGCTCCCCCAGGGTGTTCCTCACCCCAAATCGAGATGCTCCCTGCTCCTGGTGCTCTGCAGGTCCTGTGGGAGCAGGCAAGTGACAGCCCCTCCAGTTCTTGGAACACATCCTTGCAGCCCTGGCTGTTCCCAGCAAAGCCCTAGCTTCTGTTTACTTAAACTTTTCTCCTCTGTGACCGGTGGAGGGCTCTTCCCCTGTAAATGTCCCCTGTCCGACCTGCCTCAGACTTCTTGAAATGGCCTCAGGTACTTTGAGTTGAGAAAGGAGGAGGAAAAAGGTAACTAAGCTTTGCAATAGCCCTTTGGGAGGAGAGAGATGAAGTTGTTAATCCTCCTGCCTGCTGTTTCCACCTTTAGGGATAATAAAAGCGGTACCAGCCCCGAGATGAATGGTTTACAAAGTAATGCATTTTTAAAATCTAATAACTTTTATGTTCTTCCTAGATAGTGTCTTCTCCCTGGGCAACTATTAGTTTCCCTTCTTTCATGCTATTCTTTTAAAGCCAATGAAAATTCTTTGCAAAGAAAACATAAAATAAATAAATAAACCCGAAACAATGTCAGCTAATTTGTTCCCACAACCAGGAGCTACACCCGTGTCCCAGAAGTTCCAAAGTACCCAGAACAGTCATGAGAAGTGATGCCAGTGGCAGCCTCTAGCTCCAGTTTTCTCCAGTGGATTTGCTCCCTTGTGTTCCCTGCAGATGAAGGGCCCAGGGACAGTCCCTGTGCCACAGCCACAGGGGTTCTATGACTGTGAAGGGGGAGGATGAGCTGCACTGAAAAGATTTTGCTGTCATTGGGGCAGATGAACAATGTTTTGGCCCTTGAACTGCTTCAAAATCTGGAGGTAAAGTGCTGAAATACCTCACACCTTGCAGCTAGGCTTCCTCCTGAGCCAATCAAATGCTTGTGAAAGTGGTGAACAGTCCTGAACCCAGCAAAATCCAGCCTTGAGAGCATCTGGGGACCTTGCAGGGAAACTGAGGCATTGGGAGTGTATGGACAGTGGTGCCAGCAAAGCAAAGGGCTCAAGCCCAAACTCCCTACTCTAGCTGCTGGTGTCTGCAGCTCCTAGATCTGTGTCTGTTGGCAAATGCATCTAAAGGACTTACATGCAAAGGTGCTGTAGTGAGGAGGTTCATATAAATAGAGTAGATAGAGAGGTTTGCTTAAAATCAACTGTCAGACTCTGAAGGTTAATATTTTCCATCCTGAACAACTGTCTGAGTGTTCAGCTCATATAAATCTCAGCTCCATGTTCAACGCTGCTCCAGCTGACGCTACAACAGGGGGGTTATTCATTTTAACACATTCCTAGAGGAAATCTTGATAAAAAAAAGGAAATAAGCAAAAGTACAAAAAGCAGGAAAAAAATAAAACAAACCAGAAGATGCAGCCAAGACATCAGTGATAAAGTGGAGCAAAAGAGACAGCCAGAGCCTTGGACTGCAGCGCAGGACATTGTGTGCTGGAGTCAGGAATTGCTCCAGAGAGATCAATATTTGTTGCCCTGCCAGCCCAAATGCCAGAGCACTGTGTCACCAAGGGGGAGAAAATCCGTTATGTCAGTCTGTGCAGAGTGAGTGATAGGGTCTGACGTGCAGAGAGCAGGGGATAATGTAATAAGTCTGGAAAAGAAGATATATAGACCATATACTTTGCTCTTTGGTGGCTGAGGTTTTTTCTTCACCCCCCCCCAGCCCCACTCTGTGTTCTGTCTGTGTTCCTGTGCTTCTCTTCTGTGTTTCATCCTCACTTTATTCTACTATGTCCTGGGCCTTGAAAGCAAAAGTTGGGTGATCATGTCATCTTCCTTCTAGGGCTTGGCTGAGGGAAACTTTTTGTACCAAGTGAGGGATCACAGGACCATTTGTCTCTCCTGAATCCATTTTTTTCCACTGCCATGGGAAGAAAAAACCACTGGGCAACTGCTTTGTTTTCTCCCCTGTGTAGGTGGAGGTGGATGAAGGCTGGGAAGCCTTTGCCTTCATCTCCAAACAGAGAAGCCCATCAGTGTGGCTGAGCGAGGGATGAAGGTAGGATCCAGTTTTCTTTCCTTTGTCCAGGAGATACTTTGGTCACCAGACTCTGAATCATGGGGTCACACAGTTCCTGAGCCACCACCACTACCTGCTTACTCAGGGTTGCAAAAGACTTGCTACCCATCTATAAACTGCAAATTTCTGCTCTATTTACTGGATGGCTCGTTAATCCTAAATGTCATCTGGACTGCCCAGTGGCAGAAGTGTCTGGCTTAATCTGGAGATTCTCATCAGAATTTATTTCTTATGTCATATGTTCAGAACAGGTCAGGCTTTAGCAGCTTTTGGGTTGTCTAACTCAAACATGGGTATTTATTTTTGGTCACAAAATTAGCTTACTCACAAAGTTTTTATGCTGTCTGGTGGAGGTTTCTGTGTTGCTCTTTGGCTTGCAAACCTGACTTTGGCATGATGATCAGATGACAGAAGGGGTTTGTGTTCTCTTGGAAGATGCTACTACCATTTGATGGCAATGGGACCATAAAATCATTGCTAGGGTAACATCAGCCTTCAAGCTACAAATTAGCTGTCAAAGTGAGGAAATACACTCAACCAAAAACAGACTTCACTCCTAGTCTTCTGGGGAACAGAAGCAAACAGAGCAACCCCTGCAAAGCACCTCATGGTGACGCAGTCCCAGGAAGAATGGGTGAAGGTGTCAGCAGTCTGCTTTGGTGCACCAAAATCTAGGGCACATCAGCTCTTTCTAGCCACAAATGCTGAGCCTTAGCAAAACCCTGAAATTAATTTTTAAGAGTGTGTTTGGTGTTCAGCCAAGGAACTTTTCCTTGCTCAAACTTTTCCACTATAACTGGCAGAACCGTTAGCTGTGCATGAAGGATTGCACAACACTCTCTCCCAGCTCACCAAGCAAGAGGGAAAAGGCAGAGTAGAGATTACAACCAGCATGTAGATTGAACAGCTTCACAGCTATACACCCAGACCTGCCACAAACCTCTCTGTGTACCAGCTTTAAGGTCTGTGGTTGCCTTCTTAATCTTTCCAAAACTACCAGGTATCAAGAAGTCCAGCTACAGGAGATACCAGCAGAAAAAAGATGAGCCTTCCTTTTGTTGCAGAAATTGCTGTTATATTGTGTTTCTTCTGTGGGTAGGAGAATCTTTCTTGACAAATCACCACAGACTAATTGAGTTCCTGTATAATTGTGCTGGGCAATTTGTTGGTTGGTTTATGGTGCAGAGAAATTTCGATGAGATAAAGCTCTAGCCCCATGTTAATTTGGAAGGATCATCAGTTCCACTCCCTTGGCACAATATTAAAACCAAAAGAAAGATTTCTAGTAGGTTAGGTTTTAGAGAGTATTTTATTGATGTCATTTTGATAATCCTTACCCACACTCAGCAGGAACAGCAAAATTCAGGTAGACAGCCCCATCTCAGTATCTCCTCCCTGTCCTCCCCATCTGGTTTTCATCTGTTCACAGAGAGACAATAGTGATCTTTTGGGAGAGGAAGGCAGAGAAATGAACACCAATAAGATAATTATCGTGGGGTTATGGGGGTCAGAAGCACATCTTAAAGTAATAAGTAAAATACAGAGAAGCATGAGTTGCATCAGTTAAATCTTTGCAGGAGAAGATGAATTGTCTTTTCTGTTACTGAGTGACATTTCCCCCCAAAGTTTAAAGCAGTGGGGTGCTTTCTACTGGAACACACTTTCTGTGGCAGGTTTGTATTTTCTTTCAGATTACGTGGGTTTCACTGCAGAATTTATACAACATGATAGGAGGTTTTAATGCTTAAACATGTTTCAAGTAAAGGGGAAAAGGAGAGAGGAGTTTTATACAAAAGCTGGCAGAACTACACAGCTGCAGAGCATTTGATATAAAGTTCAGACATGTAATGCTCTCTACCACCAATTTTAAACTGATCTTGTCATTTGGATTATATAATTTTAATGATGAATTTCATGCTTCATTTCCAGGCAGATTTATAGGTCTTACACAATGCTAGATGAGTGACACCACATGCTTCATGTCAACAAGTTCTTTTTTCTTTTCCTGAAACTCCTGCTGGTTAAAATGAAGCCATATTGCAGTCAAAGTGCAGTTGCTCTTGTCATTTTTGAACTGCTCTTGGTCATCCCAGAAAAACTGGTGAAAATGGCCAAGTCAGTTTTAACTCTAAGATAGATAGATGGCAATAAACAAGGGCTGCTATCCCTAGAAATTCCCAAACTGGAACTGGGTCTTTCTTTGATATACACATGTTGTGTTGAGCACCCGAGTTTGGACATGATTAAAGGGCAAGGTGAAGGCTCTCTAACCTATAAGATGTCCTTTCCTAAACAATCTCACCTACAGAAACAAAGAGAGGAGAGAACAACGTTGCTCTTCACAGGCGAGCAGATGTGAAAATATCTACAAATACAGAGTAGCCAACAATAACCCGGCACAAATCATGAGCTGTTGGAAAGAAAAATACCTTTATACTGGGCTTTGAATAAATGTTGTGGCGTGGAGACAAGTACAGATTTTGTCCAAGTGTTCTAGCAGAGGTTTTGCCTTTGATGGGTCCCGTAGGACGGTCCCATCACCATCCTTGCATCATGCTGTACCACCCAAAAGTCTTACAGATGCCAAGGTCAGAAACAGTAAGTAAAACACTATGTTTATTTATATTTATTTTTGAATAAACATGTGTATTTATATTCATTTCCCAAACCCTCAAGAATTTACAAGGTCTGACTGAGGCTTCTAGGACAGGGTTGCCCTTTGGCATATTCATAAACACAGGACACGCAGAAGCAGGAGGCATCTGTCCAGGATATCACATCACAGCTTGATGTAACCACAAGGCCACTGTACATTTTACATGCTCAGTTGCACCTGACTCACACAGGATGTGGCTTTTTGGCCAGCTTGCCATTGAGCATGGAAATTTAGGCTGTTAATCCCAAAAGGGGAATAAACATCTCTGCGGGGTGTTGCGAGGATGATGGCTGTGCCCACAGCCCAAGGAAATGAGTTGCTGAAGCAGAGGGAGGAAGGGATGATGCCCTTGATCATCCAGACAGCCCATCAAGCAGGGATGTGTTACAGCCTTGTGGCAGAATAATTCATCTCCCACCCTTCAGGCAAGGGGAGACACAAGCATATTGTGGAGACCTGCAGGGATAATTAATCTCCCGATGGGTCCATCAGCCAGGAGATGGTGGCTGGAGGGAGACTGCCAAGACTCCAGTGAAGTTTTACCTGACATGGTCAGTGAGGTAGAAAATGTTCCTGGCATGGGAAAGCACCTAGTTTATCCTGGGGGGGGCATTCTTGTTTTTCAAGCTGAGAGTGAGCTTGGAGGTAGCAGCAGTGGAGAAGCATTGTAAATGAGTTGGCAACTGCATCAAATGCCCAACACACCTGAAGCTGGCAGCCCTGGTCCGTGGTGGTGTTGCTCTCTGCTCCCATGGACCCTCCTGCCATGCTGCAGAGCCCGGCGGACAGGGAGAGCCAGTTTTCAGGGAGCTGTTTCAGGAGCAGAGATTTACGCTGTGTTTGACAAGAGGAAAATCTGTTTCAGCAGCTCCTGTTCTCAGCTGGTGTGCTGCAAGGAGGTGACAACCACTCGTCTGCTGCTTTTCCAGAACCACGTGCTTCAGTTTGGCTCTGGGGAGCAGGTGCCCAGGAACACAGGGCATAGTCCTTGTTCAAGGACAGAACACCTTGTTAAGATATTTTCTCCCTATAAAAACGACAGTGATTTCTTTAAGGCTGTTGTCTGCACATTCATGAAGCAGAGTTAAGAACAAATTGCTTGTATTCAACATCATTCTTTCTGTGACCTGAAAAGCAGCACACAGAGCAGCTTATGGATTTTTGTGATCCTCTTCTCTTGACTGGTCAGCTTCCCCCAAATCTGGGTTCTAGACCTTCAGGTCTCCATGTCATGAAGACCCAAGCACTTGGTTGTTCCCTTTCTGGTATATTTTTTTTTCCAGTGGCATGTTACATCTTTGTGTGTGTGAGTTTAAGCTGCTGTACTGAAGGGTTTGATTGCTCTGGAGGCTGTTGTAGTGGCTGGAAAAGTTACTGTGGGGATCTTTCTACTGCTCACCTATGAAAATGCAAAAAAGAGGGGATTTAAGGTGATTTCCAGACTCCAAAGAAAAAAAAAACCCTGGGGAAAAACAGGCTGTGTGTCACAAATATCATTGACCCCATTCCTCTTGGTGTTGTCTCTGTATGGTTCCTTGCCACTGCCCCCCAGCAATAGCTTTGCTGGACCCCGGTGCCTCTGCTCTCCTTTGCCCTCTCATCTCCCTTCATAAGGCTGAGCATGGGATTTGTCAAAACCTTTCCCTCAAAAGGTTGTCAAAACCAGTGAAAGTGCTTTTGACACAGCTTGAAAACAAAAGGTTCTTTGTTTTCATCTCTGTGTTTTTCAACAAAGGTCCAACCTTCACCACAGCGGAAAGAAATGTTTGCAGTTCATTTCCCTAGCAGCTGTTATACCTTGTATGTTCTCCTTTCCCTCAAATCCCCTCTTAATTCTCTCTAGAAACCTTTCTTCTCATGTTCTCCTCAGGAAGTGTTGTGTATCTTAACTGTCTTGTTTCATTTGTTTTAATCTTTTTTTTTCCCCCTAATGTAGATTAACTTGTAAATTCTTCAAGGTGAAGAGGATGGCTACATCTTGGCAGTCTGTCCTTGATATCATTGACTTCATTTGGGTTAGCTCACCAAGAATGGACACAGCAGGTGGTATTGTCTGCTCAAGGCAAGTTCACATGTAGAGAAATCATGGCCTTTAATATTTTGCATTTTCAAGATGATGATGGCTTACAGACAGGGAATCTGGCCTTCCTCTGCCCTTCTGTTACACAGCTGTCCATCACTGTCATGTGTTCTTGTCATCATTCCATTCCAATAAATAATATCCTCTCCTCAGTTGGCTACAACCAGCTAAATGCCCAATTGTGCTGAGGCTCCTGTAGTTTGTCCTTCATCCAAGAAGTCTTCTCAGAGCACCTGAGCTGAACATTCAAATGCAACGTTGAGTTGGCAGTAACAGCACTTGACAGGGATGAGGTCTTCAGGACAGACCTAGCCTTTTTTCATACTGATTTCACTGAGCCTGTCACAGCTTGTTAGCCAAAAGTAGACACTCTAGGTAGAGCTGGAATGACTGCAGCCTCTGAGATATGCATAGGAAATGGTAAAATATCTGTGCAAGGTATGTGCAAGTGGAAGACAGTCAAGAGTTGTGGAAGTAGGCAGGTATTTATAAAATAATGGTCTTTGCCTCCCTGCAGAGATGGAGCTTTGGTCATGTTTTTATCATGGTAATTGTTGCTCTGTGCATGTTTATCAAGGTCCAAGAGCTCACACCACCCAAACCATCTGGCATTTGTGAAAGTCTTTACATTTTTCATCTTTTCTGTTAGCTATACTTAAAGAAAAAAAAAGAACAACCAGCATTACTCAAGTCCAGCAGTAATAGAAGCAAAGATGGTGTTGATATCTAGTCCAGCTAAGATAAATCTGAATTACTTTCCTTTCAGTGATGTTCCAGGAAAAGTGGCAGAACTGACAGATGTAAAGATGATCTTGCCTGCTATTATTATGTGATGAAAGTCCTATTTCTTTCTTAAAAATATCACTAATTTTTCAAGGCTGCTTTTCCACAGAGCACTAGCAATATTTGATTATTTCCAACTGGAGGAATATATAAAATAACAAAGAGTTGTTACGCTTGATAGTGCCTCATGGCTGGTGGTCTGGCAGCGGTTCAGATGATACATAGGAACGCTCAGAGGAAAGCATCTTGGAGAGTTTGAAGAGTCTTTCTTAGAAATGGATATATGTGTGATTCAGTTCACTTCTTTTCCTCAGCCATGACAAATAAATGTTACCAGTGTCAGGAAGAACAGTCCTGGTGAAGAAGGGCAATGGCAGCTTGTTCAAAGAGGGATTACAGCTGAAACCTGGAAGCAAACCACTGTCAGCCCTGCCCTTGGAAAAGGGGAAATGTTCTCAGAGAGAGGGATGTGACATAAAAAGAAAACCCAGAGTGTTTCCTGTCTTCATGCCAAGATTTTTTTTCCTCTCCTGGGGAAAGATTGACCCTTTTCCCTGGGGAGAGCTGTGCAACCCCATAAAGAAGCAACAGACCCCTCAGTCACATCAAATGAGATCCTGTATCCTTTGCTTTGTATGTGGAAGTTTTGTCCAGGATCAGGGTAATTAATGACCAATATAATTAAACTCATGCTTGAACTTTTCAGTTCAGCCAGTGAAGACTGTAAGAAATGATGGCATGAGTAACTGCAGAAGGAAAGAGGTACATTGTGGTGTCTGCTGCAAGATCTATTTTTCTGGAAGCAATGACTAATACAGCTTTTTCAAGTGGAGGATTTGGTGTACATCCAGGCTGCATGCATGAATCAGTGCTGAGGATCAGCAGACTGCAACTCTTCCCTTGTTACTCCTATGCTCTTCGTTTTATCTTCCACGCTGGAAGGACCTGATTTGTTACTCCTTGCATCCCTTGCATTACTGCAACTGCTGGGGAGGGATCAAGGGAGATGACACCACAGGTCCTCTGCTGCCTGCGCTGGGTTCTCCTACACATGTCACCACCCAAAGACATAGTAGGTGTCACCTGAAGGCAGTTTTCAGTCTGATGCAGCATTTGCTCCTCTAGTGTGGTCGGACAGTGAAACATCATGAGCACCACATCAAAAGTGAGTATTGCTACTGCTGCATGCTGCACACACTGGCCTTCCCATGGTCTACAAGACCTAATACACCCCCCAAAACTTACTCTGCACGCAGAAATTATGTTGCAATTCAAAGAAAATCACCCTTTAAGTCTCTAAGCCAATAGTGGATTTAAAAGGAAGCTTAAGGCTGTAGCAACAAGGACAAAGTGCTGCTTGTGCAATAGCAAGCCCATCTTATAAGAAGCTACAGGGGCATTTAATTGTATTTAATAGGTGTAACCTTGCTTCAGTAGCCTACCTAGCTGGAAGAATCTGGGTATTACCCAGAGAGATAAAAATGACCAGAGAAGCAGTGGGTCTTATCTGATACTTGTCCTTTCAGCACCAGATTTCCACCAGGGCAAATGCAGGAGACTGAAGCAATGAGCTGCAGGAGGGTGGGTACAATGAAGAGCTGCTTTTGAAAGACACTTGCCAACAAAGCCAGAGATTTTCACCATTACTGATGTCAATTCAAGTTTCTTCATGTTTTCCTAAATCTTATTTTCCAGTGTGGTCCAAAAGTCGATCAAGGACTGTGGCTTAATTTTCCAGTGGTTTGTCAGTATAAAAAGATGCCATTTCCACACAGCCTGTTGTTCCCAGTGTAAATATGTTTTTAGGCACAGAGCAATGTAATCCTACAGATTTACAGAGAAGCTGCAAATCCTTCTGGCTGTGTCTAAGGCAACAGAAATGCTCAGTTTCCATCACTTCTATTTATGGAAAACCGAAGACCTTTTATCTCCTAGATTCCCATGAGATTTTCTATAGCTTAGTCAAGAACCATGAATTACTGCTTGGCTGGAGTTATTTCAGGGAAACTGCAGAGGCTGGGAAGAGGCTGTGCCTCAGCAAACAGCCATAGTGTCTCTAGCCTGGCTTTCAAAAGGGACCACAGTGATGCCCTTTCCTGTTCCCTAAGAACTTCTAATTTATCTAGTTGCAGAAATGAAACTGTCATTTCAAACTCTGATTAAAAGTGATCTTCGATTTTGTATCCCTGATCTCTGGCTCCTGAAAGAATGGCATCCACACACCCCTAAACCTGCTCGTTCTGGAAAGTGATGGACAGTCACCATAGGCAATTCCAGCCCAGAGAGAAAGGAATTACCTGTGTCCCACCTGCAGCAGGAGAGAGCCCAAATGGGGATGTACAGGGATATAGAAGAGAGAAGATGCAGAAACCCTTCCAACCATGGTAGCTGCTCAGGTCTCCCTTAGTCCTGGCAGGTTGGCAGGGACAGGCACTTTTTTTTTCCCCATAGACATTCTGTCATTGTAAAGTTTTTCTTGAGAAATTCCAGACTAAAAAAAAAAGAAAAAAAAAAAGGAAAAGGGAACATTTGAATTCTCTGACTGAACCAAGAGAAATTCCTTGTGGTTTAAATGGTTAGACTTCAGTTATGTGCTGGCAGGAGACCCAGTTTGAGAAGTGATGGGAGATGCAACCATGGCACTGAGACCTTTCAGAGCCTCCTCTAAGGGCTGCCTGTGTATCCCTGAAAATGCTTAGTCCACAGCTCAAGGACACCCCACACACCACCATGCTGCTCATGACTTCAGCCATATGTGTCATGCTGAGTGCTATACATCTGCCCTTTGGTGCTGCTGCTGTCGTGAGATTTGCCCATCACTAATGACACTTTGGCAGCCTCTGAGTCATTATTTGATTTCTGTTTACAGTGTAATAAACACACTTCTGTTTATTTCTGCCATTAACACTTCATCTGGGTTTTTAGGAAGCCTTATGTTTCTGAAGTACTTTGGTGAAAGAAGAGAGTGAAGTAGAGTTGTTTCTGGGTTTGGTTAAAGAAAACCCAACACCCTGAATGACAGATTGTTTATTTTCTCTGATTTATAGAAGAAGATGCTGCTAAAGAACGTGTAAACCCTCTGCAATATCATCCCAGGAAGACCAGAGGTGTTAAAGAAGATAGAAAACAGGTATAGAGAATTCTTCCTTTTTCTTTTTTCCCTTCCTTTTCTTTTTTTCTTCTAGATAAAATACTCTAGCTTTTGATGAGGCTATCATAGTTTAAAAATTAATAATAATAGAAAGACCCCTTCCTTGAAGAGTTCTGAAAAGCAGGGAATAAAAAGAAGTTCCTGATCTATTTCTTATGGAAGATTTTCCCCCACTCGGTATCCAAACAGATGGTTTAAATTACATGATATGACTTTGAAAGTCTCGTAGTTTCTGCTGGGATTTTACTACTTCCTAGGTTTTCTGTCATGAAGAGCTGTCTCGTCTCCCTGGAGTTATCCTAATTAGGCTGTAAGTTTGCAAGAAAGGACTTGAGCTGCTTGAGGTTTTCTGCTCCCTCAGATATCTCGCATTATATCAGGGCAACAGGGGCTGCATTGTGGAGCCCTTCATTTTTTTTCTTGTTGTTGCTGTGCAGGTTGGTCCCTGCTGCAAGCTCAGCCAGCATCCTAAAGAAATCCCACTGCCAGGCTCATCTGTTTTTTTCATCTGATCTTTTCTCAATCCAGTAGCACAGGGAGTTGTTTCACTTTTAGGCAATCTGGAGTCTTTCTTCTGACAACTACTTTGTTAAACATGTCTTTGGTTAAGAAAGAGTGAAACAGTCTTGGCCAATTCATTCTTTCCATAGCACTGTTGGGCTCTTAGGGGGGTCACCAAGAGTAAAGGTGTGCAGATAACAGCCTAGCTGGTCTTTGGCTGACCAGATACTGCCTAGCTGCTTATGTAAAGGGAGAGATGTGGATCATTCTCTTGGGAAATTATATGTGTAACTAGAGTATCTATTGCATCCTTGAAGGGTTTGCCATTTTAGAGATGTTTGTAACTGAAAGCAGGCAAATCAAAGTCATCCTTCTGCATCTGTCATGATAAGTAGAAATTATCCCCTGAAGTAAAATTACTCATGTGATTATAACTACTGATGTCATGATAAAGTCACACTCATTTTTTTTCACTGGATCAGAGCCTTTGTTTTCCAGCTCTCCTTTATATGGTGTTTCTCAGATCATTACACTACTCCCATGTGTTACAGGTGAGTAACTGAGTTTGAAATCTTATTTTGGGCAGATGGTTTCTGCATGGACCTTCTTGGTGACTCTTGCTATTTCTGCGTGTCATTGTTGGACTCCTGCCCTCATGAAGTGAAGAGCATTGTGTGCCAGGTTAATCAGCCCTTACTGTAATGAAAACTGAAGCCAGTTGGTTTCAAAAGAAAGGGCATAAGTTGCTTGTCTGGTAAGGAAAGTACTGGAAGAGAGTTGTTTGTGCCAATGTTGTCTCCAGAAGGATGAAGTAGACAGAAAGAGATGCGTGTTTGGGTTTGGATTCTCTGCACCAAGACAGAAACCCAAGACTTGCATGCTGTGATAAAATCCCATGCAGATCATAAATGTGCACAAATGTATTTTAACATGAAACTGCCAGTTTTGACCTAAACAGATGCAAGGAGGTTTTCTCTGTTGCTCTGAGCAGTGGTAACAGCCTGCTGTGGTGCCTCAACCCCAGAGACAGGAGAAATCCTGGCAATAAAAATGCTTCCTCCAGTAACACCTTCAAGACTGGCATTGATTAATGGGCTGTGGGATCACATGAAAGCAGCTACCTCTCACCATTACAGAAGACACATTACTCCTCTTAGTTTTAGCACACGGAAAACGCAAAATGAGAAAAAAAAAACAAATCAGGGCTAAAATACAACATTTCCACCTCCACATGCAGGAAACAATAATAATTCAGTAGTGCTGGCACAAAAGGGACTGATCTCAGCTTTATCGGATTGGGAAAGTAATAAACACCCATATTAGAAGAGATGTAGGTCACTTTGTTCTTCCTGCACACCCACTGTGGGCTTCCTGTTCCCTGCCTCCTGCCATCCCACACAGGAGGTTAAATAACACGAAGGATGTGCTGTGTTGCATGCCCAAAGTGGCCAGAAGATTGCTGAGACCTGGGACTCATTTTGTTCATAGTAAGAAGAAGCAGTATGTGCTCCAACAAGCTCCTTAACCCCAAAGAACACCTCTGCTAAGTGGTTGTTACCTGTTGAGAAATGCCCACCCCTGCAGGTGACTCCATCCTGTGTCAGGAGGTGAAGACCAGACGGAGTTCCCTACGCAGCATGAGATGGATAAAGCTGCAATGAGATGAGTTCCAAATGCCCTTCATGTCAGCTGGAGTAGAACAACCCTCTGACACACCTAGGACATGCTAAAAAAGCTACATAGGACAAAATTCCAGAAGAAAGGATTAAATGGTAACCTCCAAGCATGCTTAAGACAATGAAAGGTTTTCAGGGATGGTTTTTTTTATACCTGAAAGAGGAAAGGCCACCTACAGAGCAAGGTCATCATTTTGGTTACAATTTCAAATTTTCATATTTTATATTGATATCTGAAAGGATAAATAGCAGGTGTAGAGCTGAGTTTATTTCCTGGCATTCAAGCTAGTAGAGAAGTAAGAGCTCATTACTAGAAGGAAATATTTCAATGCTGCTATGCTGCTAGGATAGTAGAGATGGATTTCAGAATGGACCTCACCTACTGGGAATGCTCATTCCTTTCCAAATCTCCTCCCTTTTGCCATCCCTGGAAGAAACTCCCAGATGAATTTGATCTCATGTTTTTATTATCCAAGACAAAAGTCTTGGAGAAATACCTGGTAAGACAATGTCGGAAGTGGGCACCTCTCTGGAGACAGAAATCACAAGCTTCCTTCTTCCTTCTGCTGAAGCCAGAAATACTGTGTGTGATATGACTGTGGTTTTGATGTCCAACAGGGTCTGTGGACAGTGATTCAGATTTCAGGAAAGGCAAGGCAAGAAATTCCTTCTCCTTACTGTTCATTTTTCAGGACAGAAGCGAGTGTCCAAGTGTCCTGCCTAACTTTATAGGTAACTTGTTTCTTACAAGTGTTGAAACAGATGATCTGGAGCAGACAGAGCTTGGCTTTTGCCTCCTTGCAGCTGGGAGGGACAGGAATGTTGGTATTTGCTGGAAATCACACCCCTTTTCTGAATCAGTACCTCCAAGTCAGGAGGTCCAGGTTCAGGTCAGTTTACTGCTCATGGCTAAAGGAATAAAAATTCTTCAGAAATACAGAAATCTGACTTGGGAAGTAGAGGGCTTTGGAGAGATCTAGCCTGCCCTAAAGATCTGACCTGCAACATACCACTGGGTGAACATGTTCCTTTCATATTCTGTGCTTCAGCTAAAAATTAGTCATTTGTAATTTATAGGTCTCTATTAATATTGGGAAAGAATGAGTGAGATTAAAGAGACTCAGATTTCTTTTAAGATAGCCTTTCAGTAAAACAGGTCAAGAAGCAGACATAGTAATTCCATTGACCATGTTCATTGTCCACAATATATTTGAAAATCAAGCAAAAAAAAAAAAAGACTCCACAGTGGGTTTTGGGTGGGTCATTTTGCTGTTGTTTCTAAACAGTGTTCTGGGAGCCTAACACTTCCAGCCAGTGTTTCTTGCTGATATCATAGCAGTAAAAACTAGTATGAACAGAAAACTGGTCATGACTTTGCAATTGGGAGCATGAAAGTTGACTTTTACCTTCACCAAGTGTTACCTCCTAAGAGCTTAAAGCATCTGTGATTTGGTGTGGGATTAGTTTCTGTCTCTCCATCTGAAAACCATTGTAGAGGACACCAAAAGCATTGCACTGGCTTAATGTTTATTGAATAATTTGCTCCTGGCTTCTTGCCTGTAATGCAGCAACTAAAAGTGAAAAGCAGTATGCACTTAACTTGCACTTTCTCCTCATGCTGACTGTCCTTTCTGTTTTATTTCACATCTGGGGGATTTCTCTAGAAAGTAAGTACAAATAAAGTATATAATGAAATCTTACACAGTAGGCTAGCTCCTCAAGGTCCAGCAGTGATGTAATTTATTTAGTTGTCAAGTAATTGCCAGTTTGAAACTTCAGTTACACTTTCAACTTTTAGGGTGGGCAAATAAAACAGGAAATAAACCATCCTTAAGGGCAGGTAGGTCTGTAGTTGTCTGAGAGACTTTAATGTTCCTGTTCATGATGTGGAGAGTGCACAGACCTAATGAGGTCAATGGGGAGTTTGTCTTTCCTTGCACCAAAGTCTTCAGCTAAGGGTGGAAGGCAGGCTGAGCTCCCTGTTTTACTGTGCTGCCCAGGTGATGTCAGCCAAGAACTGGTCCTATTTTACCACTTCTAAAGTGACTTATTAAACTTTACATCGTCAAACCTCATGCTCAGCTGCTAAAGAAGTCGAACTTTCCACCAGTACATGTTTAAAAACACCTAAATATCTGTGCCTGGGACCTTAAAATTGCTTAAAATATGGCAGTGTTGAGAAGATGAAAATTTTCAACTTAACAGGGATTACTTGGTAGACCACCTCAGGGTGACCTAGAGGAGGTGGGAACAGAGATGCAAGGATGGTACTTGTGGAAGACATCCCAATTAAGTCTTAGCTCAAATTAGTACTCAGATGCCATTCCACACAGCTTTTATTGGCAGAGGGACAAAACTCACATTTCTTTTTCCTCTGGTGGGTACTTTTTTCCCATGATGCTTCAAAACCTGGGAGATGCAGGTTGCTTCAAGTGTTGGGCCTGAGTTTCCTAATGTCACTGGTTGGTATCTTCCAGTGTTTCAGACGTTCTGTATTTAGTCAGTGGATTTTCATTCACTTTTTTTTTCTGTGGTGGTCTATCCAAAAAAGTCCATCTACTTTCTGAACCAGAACTGTTAAAGAACTACCAACTCTTCACAATAATCTGGGTGTGCTCCATTTTTAAACCAATCCAGCAATATCATAGATCTGTTCCCATGCAGATGTAAGGTTTCTTTCCTCTCTTTCTTTCTTTCTCCCTATTAGGAGCTCCATGCTGGGATTTTTTCCAGAGGCTTAGAAGGGCTTAGGAGCAGGGAACTGATATGGGGAGAGGAATCTAATTGCCAGGCTGAAGTCCTCCCTGATAGAAATCTGTTCCATCAGCACAGTGTTTTATCAGAAAAAGCAGGTAAGATTTCCCCATTGATTATGTGCCCCCCAATGTGACACACAAAAAAGGTTACATCAGCCACATGTTCCTTTTCAGAGAGGGGAAGGGCATCAGGAAGTCTCTTAATCCTTGCTAGGCTGCCAAATGATGGAAACTGGAAAGACTGCCAGAAAGACCTGGGATCAAAAGCTTTAGCATTCCAGGATTTTTGGAAATAAAACTACCTATCTTGTAAAAAAAAATAAAAAATGCCCTGTAGCTCGGTGATAGATCTGTCTCTGAAAGACATTTGTTTTCTTAAAATACTCCCTTAGTCAGTTTATGATGATAGCTTCTGAGTTATTTCAAGTGGGTTTTTTGAAGCTCTGTTAGATAGTATGAGACGATTCACCCTGGCCTTAGAAACCACCAAGGGAGCCCAGGCTGAGAAGCAAGAGGACATAATTCAGAAGAGGTTTTTCTAACCACTCAGCAGATTGACTATTTTAAAGACAAATACATTCTTAATCTGGAAAACGAGGCAAAAAGATCACAACAACATGTACTTGCAAGAACGTACTTCGAAGAACACCTTGTACTTTGGTGCTGAAGCATTTTATTTCCACTGCAAAGTATTTCCAAATGGAGCTTTCCTGCAGGGTTTTGTATCCAGCCTGTGTGGTTCAAGAGCCCTGCGAAGGGTTTCAGGTGTTGCCTCCCTGCCTCGCAGGGGTTTGGGGTGATAAACTGAATCTTGAAAGTGGACAGTTTAGATATAGGTCTGAAGCCACAAAAGGAAATGGTTGCTTGATTGTGGCTTTAGCTCAGCACATCTCAGTCCAAAGAATGGACCCTTAATCTCCTCCTGCTTGACTGCTACCCAGCTGAAACCCCGTGGAAGTCCAGTGGCACATCCATTTCCACAGTGAGGATCCTGGGGCATCAGAATTTCCCCTTCTGGGACCTGTTTGCTGCTGTCTCTGGGCAAACTGACTATTGCTGCCCTCAAAAAGATGTGGAAGCAGAAATACAGGTCTCTGTCTCCCCTCATTCCCATCCTTGGACCATGGACATTCCTCCACAAAGCATTTGGATCCTCCTCCATTTGACCCCTCTTCTCCAGAAGCATCTGGCTACAAGAGGAGGGTGTTCCCAAGGCTTTTGCAGTCATTAAGCTCAGTCGTGGAAAATTTATTGTGTGCTGAGCCAGAGAACAACCGTCAGCATGACTGTAGTGGGACAAGGACTGTCATCTTGGATCCAGCACATAGCTATCATAAGATACTGAAGTTATTCTTGGCCCAGGGATGAGAGACACATCTCAGGCCTCCAAGGTGAGTCCTCTGACAACGTAGCCCTGTGAAAGCAGAGGTGAGGGCTGCAAGGAGTCTGCTTCAGGGTCTTTATCCAGCCATGGAGATTGTCACAGTGAGACTGGTTGCCAGCAGCTGGAGCACTTAATTCCCTGTAAGGGCTGGTGCTGAAGGCATACCTCTTCCCTTGGCATTTTCTCTTGGCCAGCAGCTCCCTGCTTCCCATGCCAGCTGTTCTGGAGCCCAGGCCAAGGTGTCTTGCTGTCTCCACAGACTGGAAAAGGAGCTTTGGCAGCAGCAGTCTGCTCCACACCACAGGCTGCCCCATCTAGGCAAGGGATTTAACCCTGCCTGATTTGCCTGAAGCTATGTGCGAGCTCTGCTCTTTAGTCTGGTTCTCAGCTGATCAGAGGAGCTCAGCTCACTATTAATTCACGACTAAATGATTTTTGCTAATCTTTTCATCATCACAGAAATCCACAAAGAGACAATTTGCTGTTTTTCTCGCCACTCCTTTATCCTATTAGTTTCTCAAGTGCAGTAAAAAAGACTCCTGTAATTACCTTTCTTTTGCTGATGAACTGTGAAGGAATAAGCTTTGTGAAGTGCTGTAGACTTAGGAAAAAAAAATCTGCCCTAAATCGAGACGAGGAGTTTGCAGCATCTAAGAGAACAATGACAATCCCAAGCAACTATATGACTCATTTTCCTCATGTCATTAATTATGTCTTATCTAGGCAGGGAGAATGGGATTCACAGCACTGCAGTGTGGTTTCCTAATAGCTAATGCTGGTGAAAAAACAGTTCAGAAAAAAAGAAAGTGAAGCAAAGAGCAAGGCCAGTAAGAGAGGAGTCTCTTACAAGCCAGATCACACCCAGTCAAGGCCATAAATCATGGTGGGGTGTTCAAGGGGTGTTGAGAAACATGGCAGTTTGCTGAGGCTCTCCTCACCTCATGGGATCAGAGGTTGGGGTTATGTGGGAATGGTAAAAAGGAAAAGCATGACCTAAAAAGTATAACCCTCTCATTTTCTCCCAGGGAGACAAGGAGGTGGTTTGGTTTGGTTATTTTATGAGTATGGTTGGACTGGGTGATCTAGGAGGTCCTTTCCAAGCATGAAGATTCTGTGAGGTCTGGAGGTCTCCAGTGCAGAGGGACTAGATTCTGTCCTCTATGCCATGGGAAGGTGGTTGACCCCAGGTTTCTTAGTGTTACTGAAGGCTCTAAAGTCTGTGTGGAGCCCAGTAATTTGAAGGGACTTATGTCAAGGGTGCTGGGGTCCAAATGGTGGGATGTGCAATGCTTGAAGTCCTATCCTTCTATAAAGAAAATGCAATGTGAATATTTCCTCTCCTTTCATGATTTTTGACTAAGGACCAATATGAAAAATGGAGTATGAGGAGTGATGCCTGAAATTAGGACACCTATCTCCCCAGTGAGCACCTCAGTTGATAATAGCTGCTGTGCTCTTGCTAATACTCTTTTTCTGGCCTAATGAAGCTTGATTTTTTTTTCCTACATGGTGTCAACCAGATTCCAGAAAATGATGTAATGCTCCTGTGAGCAGAAAGGGGTGCTTATCTCTTGGTTTTGGAGAGAGCTAAAAGAAAGTGCTCAGCTTCCTAAGTGAGTCTTGCTGTTGCCTCTGTTATGGGCACTTTGAAAGTGGGCTTAAGTCCTCCGCATCAGTAAAATGAGAGACTTTGTTGACATTTCTATTTCACTGGCTGGAGTTTTCTCTCAAGGCTTCCAGGAGGGTTGTCATTCATGGCTGTGAAGTCCTCAGATGCTAGCAGGGTATATGGTCTTGGAGTTACTGTGGTTTATTGACTTCACTTACTCATGGAAGAGCTCTGGGAAGTCCCTAAACCACTGACCACTGGTCTCTGGGAGGGTGTATCTGAGAAAGACCTTGCACCCTTCCCTAACCCACCAGGGGTAGGAGCCTGGGCACCAAGCTGGATGAACCTCTGCTCCAGTACAGGAAGGCAGTTCCCATAAGCAGCAAACCAACATCTGTCAGGCGCTTCAACTACATCTCATAATACTTTAATTTCTCCCCTTTGTTCTCTCCTTTGATGACTTACCAGGCCACCCAAACCAGAGGAGATTCCCAGGTCTTCAGAGCAGGCACTTAGCAGCCTCTTGCACCGTAGCACATATCAGAAGACAGAAATGCTCCCCTACCTCTGGGGGAAAGATCAGTAACAATTCTCAGAACGTTTATTTAAACATGGCTGTTTATTTGTGCTGGAGATTGAGTTACCTTCCCTTATAGGAGTCATGTTTTTGGAATCCTCCTTGATTTGCCTGTAATAAATCACAGTTGTCTGAAGAAAAGGAGTGGGTTTTTTTTTGTCATTTTTCTTTGCTTTTCCTCCATCACCAAGTGAAGGAAAAGCCCGAAGAAGAATCATTTATTACAGACTTGCTTTGGACATTGTTGGCATGTCCTTGGTGTGTCGGTGAGATAAATTACTGCCCTATCTCTGGGCAGTCAGAGCACAAAGCTGCAGCTCTCTCATTTCTAATTGTAGATTGGCAGGACCTCTACTATCAGGCAGCTCAGAGTATAAAGAAAATAAGAAGAAAGACTCACAGCTGGGCCTCAGCAAGGGTGGCAGGAGGGGACCCCAGGTCCTGTTATGACTTCAAGCTATATTTTGTCCCAGATGTTGCCAGTAACCACACGGACAAAGTTTTCTTGCTGGTATTGTGGCTTCTTGCAAATCACGGGCTTCGTTTCTCAGTGTGGGCAAACAACAATGCAAAGTTGCACCCAGGGCTCTTTAATTCTCTGTGAGGGGCTGGCAGTTGGGCTGAAGCACAGCAAAGGGACCTCAGGGAAGAGCAGACTGATGGTGAAGACTAAGACTTCAAAGAAGTTCTGAAATGGCTCTGACTCTTCTCATCATCTTTTCTTTTTTTTTCACGAGCAGCTTTTCATTGAGATTTGCTGCTGTGGGCTAAATTGCTTGGAAGTGTTTGGCTGATAGAACAGCTGGAACTGGTAATCTCCAGCATCTAACAGGCTCTGTTATGATGATTTCTTTTTAATATTTTTTTTTTTCAATCACTCCTTGTTTTTCCCCCAAAAGCCTGAAAACCTTTTACAAAGAGGAGCTATCTTTTGCATGCTCATGAACGTGTACAGCTAGATAAACAGGTTATGGAAGTAGGACAGGATCAGATCATGCAACAGCAAGTGGCCAAAGGGAGGGTGAAAAAATAAGATGAAAACCTGGTTGAACCAAAATCCATGGAGCTTCTATAATTTTAAGTCTAATTTCCTAGGGAAATTGGCTTTACAGTACCCATCTCTCTAGCCCTGATCACTCTTTAAGTGTTGAGGGGTGTTGGGAAATGAGACGTAGCTACAAATAAACGATTGCAAGGCAGCAGGAGTGGAGATGGTTTAGCAGCACTGACCACCATTAATGTGGTAGAAATACCTTCATCTGGGAACCTGGCAGGCCACTCCTTGATTTCCTTGAGCTAAAAATTGGTAAGTGGGCAGTTATTTCTGCTGAATTGTTTAGTTTCAGCTGCCTCTGTTTAAGACTTCAATGCTTTCCTGACCATCCTCTGACTTTCCTGAGTAGCTTGGTGTAAAGGTATTGTGCTTTGAGTAGCATTCACCCACAAGATTAATGTATATTATGCTTTTTCTGTAGTATCCAGCTGAGCTTGATCCAGCAGAGCTGACCAAATACTCAAGAAAATAAAAAAGTGTGGTTATTTGAGGCTTTGCAAGCCAGGAAACAGGTAAGGTATTCCTCTTTTTCTATCTCCATCCCTCCTTAGTGGTGTTCAGGATTTACAAGAATCTGGAGGATGTATGGTTCAGCAAAAGCATTTCCTCAGATTAGATGATGCTCATTCTTTGGTCTCCTTTAAAAATATTATAAGAAATTTCATCGGGCCATGAAACTCCGAATGTTAAATTAGAGTCTTACATAAATAATCCAGGTTTGGGGGGATCTTGTCATGCTAAGTGGATTCTTTGGCATTGATTAGTTTTATTATGGATGGAGCCACAGCAGAACCACATTAGAAAAGGATATTGTTACAACACTTTCAGTATCAACAATGCTACTTGGAGAGGAATAATGTATTCCAGATGGTTATTAAAAATGTCTGTCCTTTTTAGAAGGGGATTTTTTTGTTTGTTTGTTTAGTTGACTTATTCTGAAAAAAAAAATTGGGATAATTTAGGCTTCTGTCAAATAGTAAACATGAAGATAATGTTCTACACAGAACGGGCAGTCTGAGAGACTACTTTAATTTAATTCAGTGAGATAGGTTTTCATACTGGTTTTACTTCTGTTATCCCAAGTGTTGTAGCTAATTTTTCTTCATGAAAGAGAAGTTAGGTTCCAGTTACTGCAGACATCAAAACTGTTGGGTTATGCCCAGGGTTTTTCCACACCACTGGATCAGAGTTACCTGAGTAAGTAAGTGGGTGTAATAACAGTTCCTGGTATAAAAGGTGAGCTTTTGTGGAGCTTGAACAACAACAGGATATCTCCATTTGTGATATATATCACACCAAACTTTCTCACCAGACTTGTGTGTAAAACAGGCAGCAAACTGGAGCTGAAGTGTTTGAAACAAAATCAAAAGGATATTTTAAATTTGGCTTTGCTCTTCTGCTGAACATGTTTGAGGGATGTCGAGATGCTGTTAACTCAAGCTAAAGTTAATGTAAGCTTACAGGCTTGGATTTGCTGTGTCTCTGTGTGCTCCTCCTTTCTTGGTCCTCCGGTAACACTGATGGTCTATATGACACTAATGAGGACACAATATCTTCTTTCCATCACTGAAGTCCTTCTGTACCCAGCTTCTCCTTAGGCCATTGCTTAGATTCTTTGAATCAGGTACTCACAGCCCCCCAGGGGCACTGGGGAACGTGATGGGAACAGCAGTGGGGTCTGGGCTGGCTGAATCTGAATGTGGCTTCTGCTGAACAAGTTTCATGGTGACCTCTTTAGAGCTCAATGCACACCCCTGCTCTCTGTGGCTCCCTCTCCTCCATTCCCAGCAGCATCCACCCGTCTCTCCAGCCACCAGCTTTTCTCTCTGAAGACTTCATTTTGCTTTTGTGAGTTTCTCCAGCAGGCATTAGTTAAGCTGCTCACTTGAAAGGCTTTTGAAGACATTCCCCAGAGCTGGGGGCTGCTGAGCATCAAGCAGTGGTAGAGCTTGAGGAGGTTTGTTAGTCCTGGACGACCAGATTCCTGTTTCATATTTGAAACAGATCTGCAGCCAGTTGGTTAACAAAATATTATGCTCAGGATAACTACCTGAGCCACCTCGCCAAGCCAAAGAGTCATAGTAGGGTTCCAGAAAAGCCAATATTAAATCCAGAGACATCAACATTAGTGAAGTAGGACTAAATTATCTCCAGCTGGCTCTGGCTCGCCCCTAAGGCACAGAAATAAGTAGCTAGCTCCCTTGAAAAGAAGAAAAGATGAAGGCTGCACTAATGAGGACCATAACAAAGCTTGCACCTCGGGTCACGTTCTTTTTCCAGTCCTATCAAGTTCGGTCAATGACAGTTTCTCAGCTCCCATCACTTGCCTGCCAGCCACTCCACCAAAACCACATTTCCTTGGCAGTGAAGAGGACAGCCAGTCCCACCACTGGCGTGTCAAGAGACGTGAGCTGCTCCTGCTTCCAGGGCTGGCTTGGTGTAGGTGACGAGAAGAGATCCCTTGAAGCTTATGTCGTTCTTGATTCAATTAGCTGGTTTTAACTGTTAATTACGTGTAAAACACGATCAGAACTTGCTACCAAGTGCTTCTATCCTCGCTGACAGGCATTACTGAGTGAGGGTTTGAAAATGGGGGGGGACATGACAGGTAAACATTGGCCATTGCTCTATGCTAAACGTGTTTTAGAAGAGCAACATGTGAACAAATTAAAAATCACACTGAACCTGGATATTCAGAAACCTTCACTCTGATCAGTTCTTATGATAAAGGTGTCTGAGAAGAAGCAGGGATTTCAGACATGAACTATTTACTGCTGTGACATGTAAGCTCTGCTCTCACAGATACCGTCCTGATGCCACTATTATAACACCTGTAGGGTCTCTTGAAAACCCTACTTGAGTCTATGTATATAAGTAGCCACACTGAAAATGCCTGTATTTACGAATATTTATGATTTGAGACCTTTTCCTTTTTTTTTGAAAGCTTCCTGAACCCTAAAAGTCCTACCAGGTGCAGTGCCTTGGGGGAAGAGCTGTGTGAGAGGCTTCACATTTGAATGATGGCACGAGGAAAAGCCAGGAAAAGCTTCCCAACTTTGTACAAGGAGGTGCAGGAAGATATAACTGTTTATTAAAGTGTTGTTCTTGTGCAGCACTGCGGTGAATATCGTTGGACAAAGTGGAGATGGGTATAATGAGGCATGGAAAACACAAACTCAGTTGGCTGGGATCAGAGGGTGAGTAATTATCCCTATGGGAAGATAGCAGGTGGATTAGTTACTGGGCTGCATCTGCAATAAGCAATTAAAGGAAAACATCTGTTTCACATCATCCATTTCTTCTTTTCCAGGACAGTCCTCCAGTTTGTCTCTCTGATATTGCAACCTGGAGACAAGTCATTTCTCTAATGAGGCTGGGCAAGCATCATGTGTTCCTCTGTGGAAAGAAGTAGGGGTGGCCAGGAGCAACAGGACACAGTAACATCCGAGAACATCTCCTGCCTCTCTTGTTTTATTTTCTATTAGATTCTGCCTTGTTCCAATCCCAAACGAATCTGTTTCCATCCACTCCAGAACAGACCTATTAAAGGTGCAGAAAATAAACCCAGGAGCCGGCTCTGCTAAGTGACTCATAGTATCTCTGCTGCCATCTGGAGTAAGAGGAAAGTCTGAGCATCGGATAGACTTTTTCCTGGTTGATTCAAGGTGGATTTTGTCAATTTAGCCAGGCCAGCCTGGTATCTGGAGTGCACTGCCTCATAAAGTCCCTGTTTGCACCAGGAAAGGTGGCCACATTCAGCAGCGCTTCGGGGTAGCCAAGCGCTTTTGCTTGGGATATCTAATAGCAAATGAAAGGTAAATGCTGCACTTTGCATGATTTTTTTTTGTGCCTGCCTCATGCATCTTAACAAACGTGGTTTCTTTATGAACTGAATCTAGTTGCCTATAGATTACCACCATGTATCTGATTGCTAATGGAACACGGACGTAAAAATAATATTTGAAGGTGGGAACTTCTTTATTTAATTATCCAACTTGCCTTGGCTGATTAAGCATTGCTTTTGCTGAAAGCCCTCTATCATTATTGTTCTTGTCTGGGATTTATTTTTCTAGCAGGGATTAGGCTAAATTTCTGTAAAAGATGGAGTGTGCTTGAGCAGAAGCGTGGGGCTCAGCGATGCGTATCAGGGTGTCCTCTACTGTGCCTACAGCAAATGTTGGCTGGTTTCTTAATAGCTTGAACTAAACTCATCCATCAGTTCTACCAGCACACAAATTGAATAACTCAGTTTGGTGAAGAAATGGATCCAACACCCTTTAGGATGACAAAAAGTGACAAATTGCACTCTTTCTTTAATTTGAAGTACAATAAAATTGTTGTTTGGCATGAGCTGCTTAAGCAACATTCGAACTCTTTTTTTGCCTCATCTCTGTTTTACAGATTAAAACACACAAATATTTCCAGTGTAATAAGAATTCATTAAAGCAGGCTACTGCCTGGGGAAATCTGCCTCTTGGATGTGTTTCTATCAACAATCTTGGATAAAAAACAAAAATGTAATTAGTGTTGTATATTCCTCTAAGTTGAAAAATGGGCCAGGGAACTATGTGTATAAACAGAATATTGCAAGTAGGGAGTGGAAACTGCTTACTGCTGTCAGGCTGCTTAGTGATGGGGGCCAATGAGAGTTAGAAAGTCCTAACTGGAAACATGCAGAGGTGCTGGAGGTGGCCAGGAGAAAGAAGAGATGACAGGTTTTATAAAACTGGAAAATCAGTGTCACAGCAGTGATATTCATATACATGGACTTTGTAGATACATCAGTGAAATTCCAGCCAGAATGGACTCGTTTCAGTCCATGGTCATGGTGTTCCAGTCTAAGTTCATGGACAGTCTTTTGTCTCATAAGATGTTGCTAAATAATTTTCAGTCATTGCTATGGTCTTGTTTTTTTTGCATAAAGGAATCAGTGCTGCAGATCAGCTCCTTGGTGCATCTTTAATTAAAATGATGAGATGGGTGGTGAAACTGTTTTTCCACAGTGTGAGATCCAAATTCAAGTGCACCTCATAATGCAATGACATGTTGGTGGGGAAGACACGGATCTGTTCTCAGCCTGGACAACTTGCTTAACTCTTCACTTCTCCTTCCTACCTCTTATTTATTTTGTTTATTATAAGCAGAAGTGTTTTTTACTGCATTTCTGAACAGCACCTGATCTAGAAGAATCCATCCCCTAAGTGATGCTGGAATATAAATAAGAGCAAAAAAGAACCTTTCCCCTGTGCTAATATTTCATTGGTGTTTTTATGCAGAATTTTGGCCTGCAGCAAAGTATAATTGGCAGGCAGCTTTTGACTGGGGAGGCCACACTGACCTATTTCATCAAGGGACCACAGAATAACAAACCCATGTTATGCTCTAAACAGAGCTGAAATCAGAAACAAAGCTTGGGTTTGAGAGCTCCTCCAGAATTTAAGACCGATTTCCCCCTTCTGCCCCTGAAATATTTGGAGAAAAAGAAACAAACCAAACAAACAGAAGGACAGAGACGAGGTTATTCCACACAGCAGTGGAAAAATTGCTGTAGTCCTGGGATTTTGAGTGCATTGTCTGATATTGTGCTTTAGCTGTGCCCCCCCTGGCCCCTATCATCCTGTTAGCACAGATGCTTCCCCTCCTTCTCCTTGTGCATGGGCTTCTCAAAAGAACTATTAGAGGTGGTAAAGACCTTCCATTTATCTTTCTTTGCTTCTTCCTCTGTTAATTTTTTCCTTTACTCTTTACATAACGTGAGGCAGGATCGATGCAGGTTGGGTGGAAAATAAAAGGACATGCATGCCAACTCGTCACAGAGTTTGGCAGCCACAGGGTAAACCCAGGACATGATATATATTATATACAATATATGCACTCAGAAATATAAACTAGCAGCTAAGTTTATATTCTCTACTCTACCCCAAATACGTTGTAAATACCACTGCTTTTTTTAATTTCTTTTTTGTTTCTTCTTTTTTTTTTTTAATTTCTTTTTTTTTAAATTTTTTTTTAATTCTCTCATTTACAGCATGTAACCCAGTGAGCTGTTTCTGTGAGACTGGTGGGATTACTGTCACACAAGCAGAACTACCAACAGCTAAAGTGGAACTGCCCTGACTGTCAAGGTAACCAAGTGCTGAGTATTTTAGGAAATTTTTGTTCAAGTGGGTGAATGCACAACCAAAGCTGAGGAGGAGGAAAAGAGGAAAGCAGAAAAATGTTTGGGGTTTTTTTTTGCTTCCTGCTATTCACTGTTTAGCAACACGGATTGGAGTATTGTCAGAGATGTTTTCCAGAGCACTGTCAGTGCTCAGAAATGGTGTTCACCCAAACCAGTCTATGATTCTAAGATTCATCCAGTCTTAATGAACTAAGTGGACCAGGTTAAGAGTGCAAAACCCTCCTGATTTCAGCTGTTCTCTAAGAAAAGGACTGGTTTGGTGTGACCACTGGTCATGCAGACTGGTATATGGTATAAAAGTAGACCTCAGCTCTGCCCCAGAGACTGTGACATTTACTACACATCTGGGTTCAGAATATTTGCTAAAAACTCATCTTGGAGGGAGTTTTGTCACTGACAACTCATGAATGTAAAAAAAAAAAAATGGACTGTGTCATTTGCTGGTTATCTCCCATTTCTACTTGATTCATTTGATGCCACGTACCCTTTGAGATATGAAATGAGTCTGATTAAAGACATATGTGCAAAACACAGTCTATATGATGGATGTAAGGAAAACACACATTTCCATGTGAGTGACAAAGCCTGCAGCCACAAATACCTCTCCTATTTGGTAGCCTCAAAAATGCAGCCACAAATATTATTCATCTCAGTGGTCTGCAAAGATTTATCAGGGGTTAGAGCTTTCTGAAAACATCTGTGAAACTAGGAGTTTTCTATATGTGTGTATTTGTCACTCTGTAAACACAGAGTCACTTTCTTTTACTATACCCACTGGTCTGAGAGGGCAGCAATTATGAGTAAGGCTGTCCAGGAGAGACTGAAGTGTTCAAAAATGGATATTATGGGGAAAATACAGCTTGTTGTTGACAATTATTTCTCCAATTTAAACTCATAAAAAGCATCTTTCCAATAAGTCAATATGTCTACTTGCCACTTTTTCTTTTTTTTTTTTTTTTCCTTTCTTTTTTTTGGGGGGGGAATCTTTTAGAAAGAAAAATCTGTCTGAATTTATCCCCCAAAGACTTTTAAAATAGCTTCTCATTTTGGATGAGGAAGGCAGCAGCCCTGGAACTCCAGGAACTGTGTAAGAAGCATTTGGTATTCATTGGTTTTGATGAACAACCACTTCTTGGTTTATGGCCATTGTTGAATCACTAGATCAGATTTCTTCATGGTCACAAAGGTATTTTTTAAAGATAAGCCTACTAGAAATAATAAAAAAAAGGAAAAGTCCTCATGGGTTGCAGGACTGAGAGCTTATTAGAGATAATGTGTACACTGGGCTAAAGACTTTAAGGGTACAAATACAAACCCAAACCAATAGCAGCATTTCTCTCCAGCATTCACAGAGGCTGGAGTGCCATTAATGTTACTCAGAGCTTTGTGTTGTGAAGGAACCACAGGATAAACTACTGAATGGCAGTGCTGGATTAAATATTTGCTGATGATTCTCATTTTCTATCTTGCAATATCTAGCTGAGGTGGATGTTTTGGAATGACTACTTCTGGATGCATAGAAGAGAGACAGGCAGTGATTGCTGGAAACTGCTGGGTTTTCTCATCTCCTGTTTTAAGAAGAGATAAAATGGGCTCTGCTCTTGTGTCTCAGTTGTCTAGACTAAACTATCTTTTCCTCCTCATTTTCTCATTTTTCTTTTTGACTTATCCCTTTGATGTTGTCCATTAAGACTCACAGATATTGTCCCCAGAGCCTCATTAATTTCACTATGATAACCAGTTCAGATAATCCACCGTTAGAAAAAATAGAAATCAATATTTCTTTAGGTTGGTGCCTGTTTCAGCTTTCTAGTCCCTTGCATAAACGAAAGGTTTTCCTCCAAAGTACTCAACACATGCTGGACAAAGACTTCCATCTTACCCTGACAACGAGCTCCAAGAAGATCTTTGTGAGTGTGGAAGAGCTGCAAGATCAGACATGCAAATATATAATAGATTATCGAAGATAAAGTAGACTTGACCTGATTTTTTTGAAGTGGTTTCTCTTCTGCCTATGAGTTTTTTGTATTTGCACTTGGTTTACTTAGAAGACAACACTGAAAAGAGTAATAAGGAGGAACTCTGTATTTGCCCTGAACTATTAATTTATCTGAAGAGTGGCAAAGATAGAAAATCTAAAGGACAGGGACAAAAACTAAACTACCCAACAAAATACTGCATGATTTCTTTGTTAGGAACTTTGCTTTCAGATCCTCCTTTTACTCTAATGCAGATGATAATTCGTATTTACTCTAACACAGATGATACTTTGTATGATCACAGCCAGATGTCGACTTATTTTTGACACCTCTCTGGAACTCAGATAAAATCTCTTGGTTTATCTCACGTAATGAAAATATGGTGTGAGGATACAGAGGAGAATGGCTTACAAAGCTGTTGGAACCAGAAAAGGTGGATTTAGGTGAAATTTGAATCCTCAAAGTGGTAAAGCTGGATTTAGAGTCCAACGTCGAGGTGTTAAAATGCTAAAGAAACCCAATGAACTGGGTAAATGCTTTCAGACTCAGAATTAGTAATTTCTAAGACACAAGCCAAAATCGAAATCCCGGGTTCATTTTTGGGAATGAGGAGATTACATTTTAAGATATAAAATAGCATGACTTTGATAGAAAAGTGCCTTCAAAAGGCTGCTTTATACGACAGAATTCAGAGGCTTATAAAATAATAAAGGCATCCCCTAAAATAGAAAGAGCAACAACAGCATAAAACGCTCATCGTGCTTTCAATGTGAAGTGTGAATTTGCACTCGTAACCTCCCACGCTGGATCCTGAATAGTGTTTCTGTTTTCTCTTCTGCTGAGCTAATGACAGATCTGAAGAAGTGTCAACACTGCAACCGAAAAAGCTCGGAGAGGCAGGAATGTCGTTCGCGGGGGAGATGGGAATCATAGCAAATACGCTTTTCAAGGTTGGTTACTCCTGACTAATGGCATGTCGTTTTTCAGCAAGAAAAGCCAAAAAACCTTGCCCGCAGGCAGTGGAGTACTCCAGCTGAGTCCCATGCCTACTGCAAGCAGCAGTGAGTGAGGTAATGCTGCTCCCCTCTCCCTGGCTCCTCTCCCGCTGCCGGCCCCAGGTCAGGCTGGGCTATTTGCTTTAGTCAGAGGTTGACATCACCCATGGCTGAGGAGCCTAATTCTTGATGGCTCGTGTGTCATTTTCTCTGTTGGCAGGGGGAATTAATCTTATGAGACTTCACCTTCCAAAAAACATCACAGGTTGAGTGTAAGTCACCTATGCCCCCCATGTTCTCTCTTCAGAGAGGCTGGCATCGCTAAGCAATTCATCCCTGGTCCCTTGGAGACCTCTCATAATCTGGGATGAGTCACCTTCTGGACATAGAATGAAAAGAAATGGCCTCAAATTGCACCAGGGAGGTTTAGGTTGGATATTAGGAAAAATTTCTTCACAGAAAGGGTTGTCAAGCCCTGGAACCAGCTGCCCAGGGAAGTGATGGAATCACTATCCCTGGGGGATTTAAAAGCTATGGAGATGTGGTGCTAAGGGACGTGGTTTAGCAGTGGATTTGGCAGTGACAGGTTAATGATTGGACTTTGGAATGGCCTTTTCCAACCAAAATGATTTCATGACATGCCCAGATGTCTTTACTGGCTGCAGAGATACTGATGTTTCCAATTCAGGAATGAATCTGGAATGGTGAAAATGAGGATAACTGTTGTTCGGTGCTCTAGACAGTGACCTGGAGCAGGTAGTCTGCTGCAACCCCATATTACTCTGACTGGCATAAATCTGGACTAGTGTGTGAGGAACATCTCATCCCCAGGGCAATGAAGTGGGTAAATGAGGGAAGGACTGGAAGGTTGGGCACTTCTCTACCATTTTCTTCCTAGGGTTTGGTGCTCTGGATAGCATGCTTCAATGTGTATTTTTTGCTTTCTATTCAATGTTGAATATGCTGACAATTTGGAGGAGCTGGGGTTGGATTGGTCTAAGACAGAGCATAGGTTGGCCCAAAATCTTGTGATTAATTGATTCTGGATTTTCCCATGTAAGCCCAGCCTAGGAAAGAATCACACAGAAAAGAAGTAGATGTCATCTTTGAAGGAACTAAGTGGAAACAGAGCATTTCCCTGCCAGAGACTGAAACACTGGGAAAAGTCTCACAAGTGAGCCACTAAAATAGGTTCATTGAAGTAAGTTTCTTCTTTCAGAAGTGACTTTCAGTGACTTTCAGAGTTCAATTACAAAATATTCTTTCCCCATCCCTGATGCAGATGCTGTCAAGTCATGGAGGAGAAAAGCCTGTAACGTTACTCAGAATTTGTTCACCGCCTCAGAGTGTGACTCACGACCACTCCAGAAATTCAGTATGTCTGAATAACCCCAGCTTTGGTGGATTTGGACTTTCAAGGATCTCCATCATGCCTGGAGGTCCTTAAGGCACAACTATTGATGGATGGGTTTCCATCGGGGGATGAAACAACAGCTAATGCAAAACTGCCACCAAGCCAAACTCAAGATGTGTAGAGGGTTTTGGCTAATTCTTTTTTTTTGGGGGTGGGAGGACATTTTATCCAGGCATCCTCACTCCAATTAGATAATTTTATGGCTACCGTTGCTTCTGGTACCTGAGAACCACCTGGGCATGTGTGGATTTATGCTCACTAATCCCTGCAAGTTCAGCAAAGAGTGTAATTATTGCTGCATTTCAAATGGAGGAAATATTCAGAACAGTGGCAGGGCTTTTAAATGGGCTTCTAAGAATAAAAGAAGAACATTTCTGTGCCAGAAATACTTCAGCTAGTGGCTTAAGTCTGTGACATTATTTTGCATAGCAACAATCTTTTGTTAGGTTTTAGTGTCTCCAAGACCTCTCCCCATATGCAACATGGAGTTACTCTCCTTTAAGACATGCCTCCATGTTGATGTGCAGCTGCCATCGCCTGCAAACATCTTCTCTCAACACTTGCCTTGTCAAAGAAATATTTCTGGTGGCTCACTTGCAGTACTTTGTGTTCTCTCTTAATTAATCAAAGGGTTCTTATCTTTTCTGCACTTCGCTTGTCTAACATGCATTCCCGAAGGCATCCCAATTTTATTTCTAGGAATAAGCGTGTTGTCTTATTGGGACCATGTGTTCATCAGAGCTTGTCCTCTGTCCTCTCTGCAGTGCAGAAGAGAAATCCTGTTGATTCATTCCCAGAGTGCTATTGCTGAACATTCATACTATCTTTATTAAACAGAACTCTTGTTTTTTTCTCCCTTCTCCCCTTTCCCCTGCTGTCTCCAGCTATATCCAGCCTCACTGACTCAAAAAAATGAATAAATGGAAAACATATTAAAAAGAGGCTTATGTCCATATGGAGGAGGAGTGATATCGATTTCCAGACTGGGAAGACTGTGTTATACCATCTAGTTTTGTCTTTGATGATCCATACACCTAAGATGCCTGTGCAGGAAAGTCAATGTCCGAGCACCCAAGGAAAGCACCCAGTCTTGTCTCCTTGCTGGAAAACCAGCAAGTGGTGTCCCTTGGGAGTCCATACTGGGATGAGTGTTGTTTAATGTCTTCGTCACTGACATAGACAGTGGGATCGAGAGCACCCTCAGCATGTTTGCAGATGACACCAAGCTGAGTTGTGAAGTTGATGTGATGGAGGGACAGGATCCATCCAGAGGGACCTAGACAAGCTCAAGAAGTGAGCCCATGTAAACTTCATGAGGTTCAACGAGGCCAGGTGTAATGTCCTGTACCAGTTGCATCCTTTGTAAGGTAGTGAAGAAACCAGAGGGAGATTTCTGGCTCTTGGCTGGGACAAGTGTCCACTTCCTTGCAATAATGAAGAGTTCTGAGTAGACATGAAGGCACCTCAAAGTGAACTATATTTCTCCTGCTGTTAATAAAGCTCAGTCCCAGCCCTGAATAGAAGACAGTTGAATTATGTCTGTGGCTCAGAAAGTGATGTAAGAATGCAGGGAGAGGAAAAGGAAGAAGCTGTCCAACCCTCAATACTCTTCAGGGCTGCTTTTGTGCTGGAGTGGTTTGGAACAAGGCACTGACATCTGTTTGAAATAGATAGAGATGCCACGAGATATCACTCCAACACCGCTTTCCATAACAAGTCAGTCCTGATTATCAGGATGGACATGATGTTGAAATCTGGTCCTGAACTATGAAATTTGTTTCATAACCTTTTCTCATTCCCAATACCCTTTTCTCATCTCCATTGCCCAACGGTGTCCATCGCCCAACTTTCCTTGGAAATAAGCCTTAGCCCTCACTTTGGATTGAGAGGTTCGGATCATCAAGGGATCTTTGTAGCCAACAATTGCAGGGTAGGGTCCCAGATTCCCATCTCTGGGCCAAAACTGCCCCAAAGCATGGTGAATACCAATATGGCCATTTTAATGGTGAGAAACCCATGTGCACCCTCCTGGGATGATAGAAATGTGAGGATTCTTGGCTGACAGTTTGGAGTGCTGAGGATCAGGCGGGATTGTGCCCCATAGTTCAGCTCAAAAAAAAAGAAAGTGCCAGATTAATGGGCATAATCAAGACTGACATTGAGTAAGAGGCAAGAAGGACTAATCAGATGCTAATTTAGCTGATGCTGGCATTACTGAAAGCCTGGGGGCATAGTCCAAGGATAAAAACATAATGTCTTATCTAACCAAGGAGTCATTTGTGCACCACTAGTTACAACATGTCCTTAAAAAAGAAAGAAGGAAAAAAAAAGGAATAAAAAAATAATCTATGACACACGAAATTATTTTATGCCCCAGAAATGATAAGAAAATGAAGTGTTCCTGCACCCAATCTTTATAAGAGAAAAGCCTGCCTGGAGTTAACCCATTGCAATGTCTCCTCTAAGTCCCCAGGATATGGAAAAATCCATTACCAAAAGAAAAAAAAAAAAAAAGGAAAAAAGGTAAAATGGGGATGAAATCAACATGAGTATATCCAAGACATTTCCAAACTCAGGTTTGGCATATTTCTTGCTATTTGGAGATTGCTGGGATATATGGGGCCACCTTAGTTCACAGTTCAGTGAGAGTTCAGGCTGTCTGGCAATCCTTCTCTGTTGGCCAAGGCTCCTTTTCTGGCAACATGTATCTTGATTTCTCAAGACTCTTCTTTTCCTCCAGATCCAACAGGATGTTGAACCGGAATCTCGCAGAATGGCTCATGGAAAGGAAAGGCCCTCTGACACAAACCGACGTCACTGGAGAGGAAAATGTTGTGTCAGGGAAGACATCTGGAAGATGAAACCAAGAGTAAACCAAGTGCTTCAAGCTCTCTTGCTCTGCAAGGCTGTGTTTTATTTCCAGTCTTTTGTGGCGCAGCTCAAGACAAGGAAAGAAACAAGGAAAGAAATTCCGTGCAAAACTCAGTAGATTAAAGAACAAACCACAGCCCTGTGGGGAAAAACTAGAGTTGGATTTCCAGAATATGGGCCTTTCCCAGAAAAGCCGGGCATGGGTCAGTGTGAAATGCAACACCACCATCTGCAAGGGAGTCTGCCCAGATCCTTCCAGCCTTTTCCATTTCCATCATTTGCCATTGCTTGAAATCTTCTGCCCTAACAACTCACAACCACCACTGAGCTCTTTCTCAGTCTCTGGGAGATTTGGGGCTGCCTGGAGGCAGGAGGGAGAAGACACAGGTGATGGGGACAGTGGGTGGTGGGTGGGAGAAGTCAGTTCCCCTCTGTCTATGGGGCAGGTGAAGCCATGCAGATGGCTGTAATGAAGCCTCATCTTTCCCTTCTCAAGGTGTGATCTGGTGTTCACTGCTGTTGGTGTCTCATGGCAATGCCTCAGGTTCTCAATGCTGACCTATCCTGAAGGTCTTCAGCCTGTGTTGACACTGACTCATCATCTTTACCATCTTCAACTGACATTATCTGGTCTTTTTCCAGGGGCTGGTAGCTGACCGAGCAAGGCGACATCGGTCCAGGCGTCATTTGACGTGCCCCCTGCTTCGCCCTGGAAGAGCAGCAGATACGTGTGATTGCTTCTCCACAGCCCTTTTCAAAATGTTTGTGCAGCAGCAGCCATAAAACGGGCTCTATCGACCCCAAGATGCAATCCAAGTCGCTCGAGTCTAGGCCTTATCTACATCACACTATCAGGACCGAGAGCACAGATGCACCCCGGGAAGGGAGGGGACTGCATGCGCGAGAGGGAACGGCTCCATCCCTTCTCTCCTGGCACGGGGAGGGGACTACGGGCAGAGCTGGGTAATGATTTGTCATCGTAAGGGCTGGGGTGTCTCTCTTTGCGGAGAAAACCTTGGCCGTGATTGACAGCACGGCTGGTTTTTGCCTCTTCCCTTGCTGTTGACAAGTAAGAATGAAGCTTTGTCAGTCCATCATGGACATGGATATGCCAGATTATGTTGATTCCTTGGACTCTTCTTATACCATGCTGGAATTTGACAACCTTCGGGTGCTTCCCAGTAACACCGGTGAGATTTCTCTTCACTTCCTCTTGAATAAGCTCCACTACCTTTGTTATAAAACTGAACACCTAGGAAAGGCAGGTAGGAGGTGTGGGGCAAAGGGTGGAAGGGGTACTATTTAAGCAGCTGACCTGTCAAACTTCTGTTACAGCTGCAGTTTTGTTTGGGTTGAAATGGGACCCCTTCACTGGCTGGACTCATTTGGAGTTATTCTTTCCCTTGGTGGGTTGAGCATCACGTGCTGAAGAGCCCCCAAGGTATTGGAAATGTCAGTAGAGCTCTTCAAGGCACGCCGTAGGTTTGTCCCCCTGTAGGACTTAAGAGAGGAGTTGTTACCAATATTTCTTCCTTAAAATGTGTGTTTCATTCCCATGTATGGCTTAGGTTCATATTTAATCCTTGGTAAAAAAACGCCATCTCAGATGGCATTTGTCTGCTACTCAGACAATACATCCTATGTCCTCCAGCTAATTTGTTCTTAGACTGAGAAGCAATATCCAAATTGTTATTTTCCTTATAGATATATTATTTTTTTCTAGCTACCAAAGTGATCTAAAAGCCTTTACAGCACACAAAGACCTTGGCTGTGAGGCGTGTTTATACGTGGAGACTTCCGCTTTGTTCCCCGAAATAAAACACAGCGCGTCATACTGAGGGTTTGAGTAGTCAAAAGCACTCTGGCATAAAGCAAATGCTATTCTGTGAAATTAACTATTCACCGGGTGAAAAACAAAGGACAATTTTGAGTCATAACAGCGTGAAACCAATCGTGTGAGTGAAGGAGGTTCCAGTGTTCGCGATGCCTTTGGAGAGATTCGGCAGCGTTTGGTTTAATTTAAGAAGCTTTGTGAAATTAAGATGGGATTTTAGGGTCTCACATTTGCTCATCAGAAGAAATCAGTTTCAGTAGGGCTATCATCTACAATATAAAATGATTAAGCTTATTATTGTGGGATGCGGAGGGATGTCAGGAGACAAGTAAAGCTAAAAGGCCCAAAGAAATTTGTATTTAAAGTTGACTGCAAGAAAAGCTCTGTCTGTCCCCAAATGAAGGATTTTCAATATATCTATGTACAACCAGCTCCAGGCAGACTGGGTCTTATTTCTTATTCTTGTAGAAAGGTTTCCATCTGCCTTTCTTACTCCAGAGCTGGTATTCAACACAGATGCTTCTCTTCGTCATGTCCTGCTGAACAATGGGATACTTTTTCCCTTTTAGACTGGCACAAACTTCCTCAAAATTCAGTGTAATTCTGCACATTAACTATCCAAACCTGCTTGGGGCTCTCTCTTGTTTCATGCACTGGAACTGACAGGTTGAGTTTTTTTCTAGTTTATCTAGATCAGTATTGTGTTATTTGCCTAGCTGTTAATGAGTAACCGGTTCTCTCAGGAACTAGCTGTTTTGAAATTAGCTTGTTTGTCTTGGGTAAGTGTCCTCTTTGATAGTTTGTAAAAATAACTTCAAAAAAGACCTGAAATGTCCATGCATGGAATATATTGCTAAGCAGCTAAGCTCAGTTCCCGTAGGTAACTCAAATAACAATTCACATAGATGCTCTGTAGTTTCAGAAACAGTTTAAAAATCTCATTTTGAGGGTGTTTTTAAAAATGTACAGGTTTGTTTTAAGCCATATCTTCCCCATTATGAGAGTTAGAGTTAGTATTATAGCAGTTATTAGTATTATAAGTATCATTTTTTATATGTATATAATTAATATTGTATTATTTCCCCTACTAAATCTAATGGCAGTTTTCCCCCTATAAAGACAGACAGGAAGAGGTGCAATATTTATTTTAGTGGGCTCAGCTGTTTCTTACATGCTAAATAATTTGAAAAGTGAAAATTGGAATATTTTTCAATAAGCTTATGCTTTCTCGAAGCCAACGGATGCCTTCTTTGGAATATTAGTTCACCATCATTTTGTGCTGATTAATGTTGTGGAGCATGTTGGGTGCTCAGCTTTCTGCTTCAGGAAGCAGCTATCATTCTGAGATTTGCCTTGGGATATATTTTGGGGGTTCCACCTTGAAGTAGCCCAGATATTTTGAGACTAATTCAACAGAAAGAATAGAATCCATGATGGGAATGGAGGAGGAGTATTAAAATATTGCCTGCTTTAAACAGAAGGAATGGCAAAAGGAAATGAACAAAAATCAATGCTAATCCTGCGTTTCCTTTATAAAACATGTGTTGTAACTGCAGAAATTTTCCCATTCTGTACAAACTTCTTTCCATTACCTTGGCTGCCATTACAGATTCTCACTTGAATTTTATGTGCTGTTAATACCCATTTCCTCAAGCTCTTCTCAGGGTCTTCATTTTGCTCGAAAGAGGAAGTTTTATTGAAATATTGCACTAATTCTTCAGTCAAGTGTCAGTGAACACTTTCTCCCCCGGCTGTGCTTGTTCACCTCTCTCGGCACTCAGCCACCACGCTGGGCCCTGGGACTCTAGCACAGCACTGGCCAAACACCCTCCCCAGCCCTGCTGAAGGCTGACCCAATTCAGACCATGAAAAAGCCATCAGAGGTATTTGGGCAGTTGGCTGACCATCCCTCAAGCTCCATGAGTGCTTGTGAAGAGCTCTGGCCTTCCTGGCTGGCATCCTCATCATTGTTCCTGTAGGATTTGGGAGCACTACAGCAAAGCTGTGTTTTATGAGTAAAAAAACTCCCCTTCTGTTTGCTAAAAGCTGATGTAGAAAGCAGCTGACCTGCACATGGCCAGGGCTTCTCTGCTTCCCTGCCCCCATCCAGCCCTACGTTTGTACGCACAGATTTTGCAATGCTGGCTCTGGCCACCAAGGTTGACTGCATGGGGGTGCCCCAAACCCCCAGTTATGACCTCTTTATGTTCTAGCTCAGCACAAGTAATTCAGGGATTTCTTAGCTACAAACGATGTACACCACGGCTGGCTTGGACTCCTGGCTAGAGAAAAGCAAAAGCCATTGTGGAAGGTGTTGCAAGGTAATTCTCTACAGTGGGCATCTAGGAGAGATAGAGCCAGCAAGAGAACTGAAGGGAAAAGCAGCAAAGAGGTTTGGGGTGGTCAGGAATCGTGCAGAGCTCCAGCTCTGAATGGAAGCCAGATACCTTTCCCCAGCAGCATCCTCACTGAGACCATCCTCACTGTCATTTCTTTTCACTGTAAAATCTGGCAGCTTCATTTCAGTCCAGGTTGACTTAGATACAGAGGCAGGAGATAATAAAAATGCACATGCATGTTGGTTGTGAGCTAGGTTGACTGAAGACCCTGGGATACTCTCATCAACATTAGGTAGGCTGTAGTATATGAGCACACTGTTTATATATAACTTCAAAAAGATTGTTGAAACATCAGATTTTTCTGCTTGGGAATGTCCAAGGAACAGGAGTCTGCACCACCACAGGTCTTCAGCTCACCCTGGGACCCACAGAAGGTCAAGATGATTTATGGTCTCTTGGAGAACATCATGAGTTGCATCTCTCCAGGATAATTTTCAGAGGCACTGTGGCACAGCTTAGGAACCATTCTCTTACACCACAGTGATGAGCATCTCTAACCATTATGCTTCTCTGAGCATCTCTAAGTTGGTGAGGACAGTTGTGAGCTCGTTTCAGTTGTTGTGAGCCAGCTGGACTCTGACCAGATCCATCCTAGCAGCCCTTGAGCACCATCTCAGGGTGGTGCTGAGCTCCAGGTAGCAACCCCTTTAGAAAGACACAGCACATTAAATGAAGCTCTGAGCAGGTTATTGCCTTGTGTCAGGTGGGACTGAAGTAAACGCTCTGCAGCTTTCAGCTGATTTCACAGGCAGGCAATGGTGCTGGCAGGGATCCCAGTTGTCCTCTGCCTTTCCTCGCAGTGACCAGTCCAGGTTAAAACCAGACACTCCCCAAATAGTGGGTAGCTTTGAAAGGCACACTGAAACAGTCTTCTCATGCACGTGGAGCCATTTGTGCTTTGCTCTTCTCTGAGCTAATTCTCATTTGGAACTCATCATTAGCTGGTGACAGGATTTTCTAATTAAAATTTATCAATATAATTAACATGTGCATACCAGCTTAGGATCTTTATTATTTTTTAATTTTTTGTTCATTTTCACTCAAGATGAAAAGGACACTGAACTTCTAGCTACATATCTGCCCTATCACAGAGGCCCCCAACTCAGCTGTAGCCCATGAGCCCATAGGCTTCTCTGTGTCTTCATAGGTACAAGTGAAGATGAAATTTGGTTTGCTAACTTCCATGAGCCCTCATGTGCTCAGTGCTGATGCTCCTTCCTCCAGCAATACTTGGTTTAAGGCCAGATTATTAATTTATTCCTTCTACCAGCAAGCTGCTCCTCACAGGTCCTACTCACATAAGGGAAAAAATTCTCCTCTGGTGAGTAAATGTTGTCCAGCATCAGCAAGATTTTTGCAATCTGGATGCAGCTGAAGGATAAAGGGTCCATGGGTGACCCAACTGTATGACCTTGGCTTGATTTCTCTCAAGTCAGTAGGTAAAGCAGGGGTGGAGTGAAGAGAAATTTGGCCTTCTTGTCTTCATTTTTGTAGTGTAGGTTTTTTTAATGGAATCCAGCACACTTGGCCCATTTGTTTATGGTCATATGTTCCTTCAAAAAAAATGGATGGAGCAACAGATGCATGAATGTTTAGCAGTACAGATACCCTCAGAGGAATATTCTAGTACTGCTCATTTCACATGGAGTTATCAAGCAAAAGACAATGAAGAATCAATGTGAAAAAAGCCTAAAAATCAACTGAAATTACCATTAAGCCCCTCTGATACAACGTTCCCAAGGGACTCAAGTGCCACTTCCTGACAAATGTCAGAGCTGGGAGCATCTTCCATGGATTTGGGGAACAAGTAAATCTCAGTTCCTGTCATTATGACCTAAGAATGATTTTGATGCTGTCATTCTTTCTTGGTGTGTTGCTCCCATCTTGCTACAACCTGTTAATTCATCCATCCATGTGTTAGATGTGAAATGCAGGTCAATAGGGGTTTTAGATGGGGTGAAAAAAAAGTCTGACCTTTGCCTTTGCGAAGTCTTAGGTAAAAAATGTCTTAGACTTAGCTGAAAAACTTTACAGGTTTTGAAAAATTAAAACTATTTGGCTTTTTTTTTGGCTTTTGATTACAGTGTTCAGCTCGTAGCAAATATTTTTGCTATAATTTTTTGATGTGTAGTCATGTACAAAAATAGCCTTCTCTTTCTCCCCATATATATACATGTTGTGTGTGGGTCACCCAAAGATATTTTTATGCATTATGCATTAGAAAACTTCCTCTAGACTGTCCCAGTCAGCTGCCCGTTCCTCTCCTTTGAGTAATTTTCTCTTCTATTTGTCACTGCTCAATAAAACATCAGCTGAGCTTTTCTCATCTCCAGGATGCCTCTTGTCCCAGAGACTTTGCTGAGGTCACTGCAGCATGAGATCAGCTCTCCTGGAGGGAAGAACGTGCTCCCAGAGGTGTGATAAATTCACAAAACTGTCCTGCAGTGAGTGCCCAGGTCAGGGCAGACTCCACAAACATTCCTCCTCTCAGTGAGATGTAAACACTCTCATCTGCATCTTCTCAAGTGTCTCCTTCTTTTTTTTTTTTCCCTCTCTTCCCAGAGCTGTGCCTCAAATTAGTGGGATTAAGAGGGCAGTGAGTCTGGTGGTTAAGGCTAAGGGAAAACTTTAAAGGGGAGTTTTCAGCAGTGTATACACAAGCCAGGCAGGGGCAGAGCTATTCCTGCCCCAAATGAGTGGGTGCAAACAGAGGCCATGACAGAGGGCATTCATATGACCTAATTTAAGGTCCCTAATTTAGAAGGCTGATCTTCCTGCACACCTCTATTGCTTTCCAGTGGAAAGCAATGAGCCTCTTCAGAGGGCAATTCAGAGCAGGATCCAAGCTTAGGAGAACTAAAGTGACCCCTGTGGGAGCTGCTTTCTCTGTCTCCAGCTGCAGAGGAGTTCTCAAGAGCTGTCTTTTATCCCCAACACCTCTGCCATGTGCATGAAGCAGTTCATCCTTCCTGCCTCTGCTGTCTTTTCTCTGCTTCCTACTTCTTTGATTTAATGATGGTCCTTCCACTGATCTCTGTGGCCACCAGCTTTGAACCACGTTCTTCAACTGGGGAGGTAGCTCCCCATCCCTCAGAAGCATGTATCTCACATCCAGGTAAGATTTCTTTCTCTCTGTCAAGAGAAGCAGTGGCAATTGTTAAGTTCTCATGAGCACGTGGGCTTACGCAGCTTGAAATCTCTCTCTCCACTCTAGCAAAGGCAAACACTAATCTCAGAGCAAAGCAACTGAGTTTCTCTCAGCTGAGGTTGAGAAGAGCATACCCATCAACCTGGAGGCTCTGCTAGGAACACAAACTGCATGTGCACACGTGTGTGAGGGGCTGGGTCGGTGCACACTTTGCATAAAAAATAAGAGCAATTTGCTGATTCTGGCTTCCATCACAGAAGGGTCTAATGATTCGGGTTCTCTGCCCACAGAGGCCATCACAGCTGAATCAACAAACACCAACCTGCTCACCAACGGCATCAGCTCCCTCTGCTCCATCTGTGGGGACCGGGCGACCGGCAAACACTACGGGGCATCCAGCTGTGACGGCTGCAAAGGCTTCTTCAGGAGGAGCGTCCGCAAGAACCATGTCTATTCCTGCAGGTGCCTGCCCTATCCACAAGAAATAAATCCAATTTATTGATGCTGTAAATAACTTGGGGTGGAGATCAGGTTGTACAAGGGGCCCCTCTCCGAAGGGCCCCATTGCCTTGCCATGATTGCTAACATTAATACTGCAGTTCAGTTTACGGCTGGAGGACTGGGAGCCAAGAAGTAAACTAAGTCCTATCTCATCTTGGACTCTGACACCTTTTGTGACACTGAGAACTCATTTAGCAAGTTCACCGTCAGTGCTTTCCTCACAGGGTAAATCTAAGGGAAACTTAGAGAGCTGAGGTTTGACTGGGGTGTGTAATGTGGAAGTACAGATTCTGGGTGGGAGTGACACCGTGACCTCACCACAGCCCAGCAAGGGAAAGCCGAGGTGGCAAAGGACCAAAGCTCCAGAGATTTTATCTCAAATGTCTTATTTTCTGGTTTTCCTGGTAAAAAGCAACCAGCTTCCAAGGGCCTGTCATCTCCAAAGCCTCCACCTCCCCCCCAGACTCTCCATTTTTATTTTGAAATACCTCAAGCTATGTACAGTGACATATTACTGATGATTTTACAATCGTTCTGAGAACAGAGCATGGACCAGTGATGATTCACGTCCACTTTGGCACACAGGTATACACTTGAGAGAACTCTTTTACCAGAAGGAGGCTATAAATTATAAAACTCTATCTTGGTTGACCTTAGCAAAATGATGTTTATTTTAGCACAAGAAGAAGAGGAAAAAAACCCAAACCTCTGAATGCACTCAAGCCCTTCGTCTCTGATTAAATCCTGGAAGTTTTCTTTCTGTTCCAGAGCTCTTCCTCCTTCGTGGGTGTTTCAAATTTTTGCAATGCAAGTCACCCTGTTTGTTCAAACTGGTCCTGGAGTCCTTATCACTTCAGGACACTCCAGCCATGAGAGAGACCTGGGGTGACTGCAGTATCCATCCAGTGCCCACCCCAGGAACCAGGGGATCCATGCAGGAGGAGGCAACAGCTACTGCTGATGTCTTTGTAATTTCAGTTATCAGCCTCCTGGGTGTGGAGCTGTTGACCCTCCCTAGGAATCTATGAATGTCTACGATATTTGGCAGCTCAAGGAAGATCCACAGCATTGAAGCCAAGCAAATGGCAAATGCTCACTTGTCTGCAAATTGCTATTTGGTGAGCTGCACTGTATTCATCCCAGCTTGGAGCTCTGCCCTTTATCACAGACCTGAATTCCTTGGAAAGTCTTTGTACCTTTGGCTTTTTACCAGTCTGGGGAAGTGCCTCAGATTTTACATCCTGATGATGGCTGTGGAGCAGCCCACGTTGTCTCCTCTCTGCATGGCAGATTCCTCTGCCACTGCTTCACCCACCATGGCAAGAGCTGTCAAGTCTTTATGGGCCACCCCTCAAATAACACACAGGCCCCTAAATCCCCCAATGAAATGAGCAGGAATTAGGAGGCCACGTGCCTCAAAACTAGGCTGGAGACACGAAAGAGCTTGTGGTGCATAATGTAATTATTCTATACAAAGGCAGACAGTGCTGAGAAGAGGGATCATAGGAACTCCATTGCCAAATGCACAACAACTGTCTGAAAGTGAGAGATGGAGGCCCTACACCAGCACAACTTGAGTCACAGTCACTTTCACAACAAAAACCATCACAGTCCTCACTGTAGTGGGTGGTCTGAAATTGCTGTGCTCCCAGCTGGCTGAAAAGGCAGTGGAGAAGATGAGGAACTGGGCCAAGACAATGTTGATTCAATACATTTCTTGCAAATCTTAGGCTCTTCTCTGGGTTCAGACAATGCTTAGCTCAGTGAGGTCTGGAACTATAACTGGGGCTGCTCAGGGTGAGAGGGGTGCAGATGCCTGGCTGGTTGCTTCATGTTTTATTTCCCATCTCTGCCCAGGTTCAGCCGACAGTGTGTGATAGACAAAGACAAGAGGAACCAGTGCAGGTACTGCAGGCTGAAGAAGTGCTTCAGAGCTGGCATGAAGAAAGAAGGTAAGGGCAAAGAGGCATTTCAAAACTGCCTGCTGTTGGCTCTGGCCCTACTCCCACTGCAGAGCATGGCAGAGAGCAGCAGCAGCCCTGGCCCAGACAGATGATGCTCGTGTGGTTCAGTGAGAGCTTTCTTGTTGCAGCTGAAAGCCCCATGTCCCATCTCATCAGATAGGAATTTCAGAGAGCCTTCTGACAGCATTCACCCATCCTGGGAGGCTGGTCTTTTGGGCTACTTTTATACTGGGAAAGGAGTGGGCTTCCTGAGGGTTCATTTGCTCCCTAAGTGCTTTGCAACAGCAACTCCCTTGCTACCTACCCACGAGCACAACTCCTAATCCCAAGTGTGACAATGTCAGCAAGGACCTGCCATCCTCAATCTCATAAATGCCAACAATCAACTACTGCAGAGCTACTCTTGTAGCTTGGTGCAACCCTGAACACGATGACTCGTGGTGCAAGAGCTGCTGCTTCAATGGCACAGGCTGCACAGGGAGCGCTCCCAGAGGTGGATGGATCCTGTGTCCCTCCAGCTGGAACCTGAGTCAGTCAAACCCCCTGGTAGTGCTGTGCTTGTGGTAGCTACAGCATGACTGTAGAGCAACTATCAGCACTAGTAATAAAGGGCCAGTCCAATATTGGGTGATGCCTTTTGCTGCACTTTCTGTTGGCTGTCTTAAGAGGGAAGTGGAGCGGTGTAGAGCATTTGGGTATCGGTGACTGTTGGGAAGGTCCCTTCCAGTGCAATCAAGGAAACACAAAGTGTTACAGTGCCTATGCTAAGCAAGAGAAGAACCACTTCTGCCAACTTATTCCTTAACTCCCTCCAGCTGGCTTTCCTGGGAAAGTTTAGGACATGTCATAGCATTTCTGGTCTCCGCTCCTTCAGCGTTTGCATAGCTGGAGAGCACAGACGATGCTGTTTTCCTCATGCCAAGCTTTCTCAGAGGAGACTGTCCTTGTACACTGAGTGCTTAGCAAAGTGGAGGCCAAACTCACTACAGATGGTACATCCCCCTGAAGTGCAGGTAGTGGGGTGGTGGTTTCAGCACTTTCCACCCCTCCATTCGTGCTGTTTTTCCAACCCACTGACAAATAAAGGGTGAGGATCTGGTGTACTTCCTTCCACACCACTGAGTTCACGCCCCTGACCCAAGGGGTGAAATCATGGTCCCACTGAAACCAAGGGGAAATTTGTCCTTATTTCTGGTAATTCATAGGATTTCCCTGGTGATGAAAAAATCTTTCCAATCTTCTGACCATATGTTTTCCTGGAGAACAAGGGGTCTTGCTACACCCATTTGACATAAGTCATGGGTGTAGCAAAAGTGCTGGTTGAATTTAGGAGAAATGGAGCAAACATTGCAGATGGAAAAAAAAAGTAACCCTCAAAATAATAAAGACCAAACCGAAGCTGATCTGATCTGCTCTAGATGGGGATGAAGTCACTTGCCAATGCAGCGAGCTCCAAAGCTTGGCAAGGCTGAAATCTGGTTATCAGCTCCATTCTTTGAGCTGAAGCAGGGGGTTTATTGGCTTTATGGTAAAAGTTATAAAACCTTGGCTCATGCCTTCGTTATTGATTGCAGCTTGATGGAAGATGACTCATTTGAAGTTCCACATAGTCACATTCATTGAAACTTTTTTTTTTATGAGTGCACGGTCAGGTTGTGTGCTCACAAACTGCTCATGTGTTTGGTAAGAAAGATTTTAAAGCGCCTTGAGCAATTGCTTTGAGGAAATTAGTTTAGCTGACCAGAGCTATAGCCAAAACATGTGTGCAGGACTGTGAAAGAGATTTTCTTGCACAATTGTGTGCACAAAAAGAACACAATTATTTGCTTTAGGGTGGTTCTAGATTAATATTAAACAGTATTGCGAAGCATCAGGGAAAAAGAGAAACCACGTCTTGGGACAGAGCAGTGTGAGGGTGATATAAATGTTAGTGCACAATGTTTTGGTGGCATGCACTGATTCCTGCTGGGAGACCACAGCTGTGACATCCACCCTCACTGTGTCCTCTTGTCCCAGCGCTGGCACGCAAGCATTTGAGACTCTTTCTCTGGCACACCACATTTCAGCCAGCCCTTCTAACAGCAATCAGACTTTCCAGGGTGTGGTAATAGCATTGTTTATTCACAGCAGAGGGGAAGAAGCTGGAAACGATCCTTTTCCCAGCCTGTGACAATATACCTGGGGTGGGGTTGGCAGGGTTGTGTCACCCTTGCACGCTCCCCACTGCTGGCGCCTCACTGACCCACTGCTCGATGGATGAGTGTGCAAATGGGAAAACTCGCTGTTCCCCAGCAAAACCAACTGATAAACTGGAATTCCGGAGCCAGAGTGATAGTTTTTTTCCCAATCTTCCCGTGTTGTAACGTGCCATACTCGGATCTTTCTTTTTCTCTTGTTTCCATTTGGAAACAATTCTTGTGGATAAGAAATTGTTAGAACTATGTTATCTAGCCCTCTGGAAGGGAAATTTCTGCCTAAAGAAGAAGTCATATGATGCAAATACCCGAGGAAACTTTAAGCTGGCTGTCTCCAGGGGCAGCAGCAGCAGTGCATAGCTGAGGGTCTCAGCACAGGCTGGTCCTGGGAGCACGGTGCAGTCAGGGTGTAGATTTACTAAGGGTTTGGGGTAGCTGGGAAGAGGTTGTCAAGAAAAGCATCAGTAGGGTCCTTTCAATTGTTTGTACCCTCTGAATTTGACCCTGGTTTTGGAAAGGACCAGGACTGTCCAACACGAGCCCTAATCCTCAGGGCTTGTGCATTGAGATGTGATTCAGGCTCCGTCGGTGCCAGTGAGAGCAAGAACAGGCCAAAAGTTGAGTCTTGTGGAAAATCCAGTCCCCAGATTTCCTAGAAATTAGCTCATTCAGGAAGACTCCTATCTCAATTATAGTTTTGGGATCAATAATTCAGTTTAATAGCTACAAATAAACAAAAATTAAAGTTGGGATGAGGGAAGATGAAAAGGCTTGATAGAAGGAAAACCCCTGTGGTCCTGAAACACCACTATGATCAGGGTTTAGGATTTTTACACCTTTACTCTTGTTTCGTGGTTAAGGAGAGGACTTTGCTGCAGGGTGGTTGGGGATTTTCTGGCTGTCCCCTCAGTTTCTGTCTCTGCACAGGAGAATTTCGATTTCTATTGTTTTGCCCAATGCTACCAGACAGGTTTTTGGCCACTACATCATTAGTGGACGTGGAGTGCACCAGATACTTAAACACCCAAAGAAAACAGGAGGACAGTATTTTTAGCATCTTACTGAGATCATCTTTAACCTTGAATGAATTACCAGGGTGTGATTTTTGAAGTGAGCCAGGTCATGTACTCGCACGGAGTTGAGAGTCTGAAACTCTGGAAGCCTTTTGAAATGCCAGGATTCAGTTTGCTGGTGAAAACAAGAAGGGTTAATATTTAACCTCTCATCTCCTTAAAAGTAGTCTATGAATGTACATGAACTCCATCAGTTTTATGCAGAAGTAAAAAGAATTATTGTATCACTTACTGCCACAACACAGTGGGATGACTCGAGGCTGTTTTTTTCTTTATTTTTGTTAAATTGGATCAGTTTATAGGACACTTTTATTAGTGTTTCACAGGATCTCTATCTTGTTTCATACCTTTTGTTTGCCCATGTCTTCTCCCAGCTTTCAGAAGGCTGGGGCTGCTGTTTATTGCAAAGATGGCTGGAAAAGATAAAGGATCTTCCCTACTTTGAGATAGTCATAAATCAGACCAAAAGCCTGTGAAAGGATTAAATGTGCAGGTACCATGGGGATTTATTTGTAAATAAAATACACCACACCTACAAAATCAGAGATAGCTCAGGGAAAAAAAGAATATATTTGTACATGTAAATTTATCAGGCAGCAGAAGGAGTAAATGTTTTGGTGGGGACAGAAACACTGAGCACTGGTGAAGACCAGCACTGCACTGGAACACTCGCAGCTCCCTTCTCCTGCTCTCTCTTTATGCCATTTATTAAAACATTTCCAACTCCAGTGGCTTTAAATGAGGATGTTTTCAGTGGAGTAATAATGGAAACAGCAACACCCCTGTAGGCAGAGCTTTCACCTCACCATGGAAAGTTACTGGATTTCTCTCATCCCCTTCCAGTCAATGCCTGTGCCTGCATTTATTTGACTCCACGGAGGTTCCTCATCGCAGGCTCTGTACCTATGTGGCAAGGCAGCAAGGACAAAATGTTTGGGAAACCCGGGTTTGTTGCAATCCCACAAACACGCCGCTGTTTGCTCAAGAACCGCTGCACGTGCTCCGCAGCCAGCCCGCCCGGCAGCATCCTCGATGCACTGCTGGCAGAAGGGCTCCGAGTAACAAAATCCCTCCCATGGCTCTGCTACAGCAGATGGAGAATATATTTGTCTTCCCACATGCTGTGGCCGTGGACAATTCCCCAAAGGGAGGCGTGGGCACCATCTTTCCCTCTCTCCCCTTTCCCGGCGTGGGGAGCCAGGGTCGGGGCCACTCTGTCCCTGGCTGGCAGCATCACGGGGGCTTGTTCCCACTGATGTCCCCACGTGTGGGGCTGCAGTGGCCCTTTCCTGTGGTTATTTGCTTTGGGAACTGGAGTGGTCTGCAGAGGACAGGATTAGAGGAAAAAAGAAATGGTGAGCAAAGGTTTTGCCAGGTATCTCCTGGAAATAGAAGTCCCTGGGAGACAGTGGGAGACAGCACTGGGATTTTAGTCCTTCTTGTAAGTTTGTAGAGTTTTCAGGATTAGAGGACCAAGATCACGTCTGAGCCCAGGCACCCTCAATACCAGCACACCACAAGTGACCTATCCCTTCTCTTTTACAAGCACAATAAATATAGCAATATAATTACCACACAGTAATAGATCAATTTTGTGGCAGGTAAAACATTAACTCCCTTTTGTACCCAATTCCATCACATCTTGGGTACTTTCAGCGATAACGCCCGAATCACCTTGAGAAAGTCAGTCTGTACCATCCACTTACACTTGAAAATTGAGCTTATCAGAGCATGAGGGAAGCACTGAAATATGTGCCATAAAAGGACCCGGGAGAAAAACAGGCTGAGGCTTCTTAAAGGAGTCTGTCATCAGGGACTAGGACCAGGACCACGTCCACCTGTGTTTGTAGGACTCATGTAAAATATGTAACCCAGTTGGAAAGGGATAATTTGTACCTTTTCTTGTAAGTGGGCAAAATGAGCCCCCTCTCCCCCAGAGAGCTGCTAGGGGAAGCATCTGGTATGAAACCAGACATAGAAGGTTGGGTGGGGACATCCTGAGGATGTCAGCAATGACTTGGATTGAGGCGAGCTTGTACTCAGTGCTGGATGCTGCTTCTTGTCTTTCTGGTGTACCAAAAAAAGCTGTGAATCTATTCTGTAGCTTGGTCATAGATTATGGTTTCTATAACCACCTTCACCTTCAGCCTGGTGGGGATCTTGCTCTGAACACACTTTTTCACACACATACACACCTTCACCCATGCATAGGGTGATGGATGCTGCTATCTAGGTAAGGCAGGTTAGCAGAACCTCCTAAGGTAGTTGTTTTTTTGTTCTCAACTGATGTCAAACTGCCTCTGCATAGCATGCATAGCCTGAAAAGGCTCCAGCAGCATGTCTGTGTGTTGTACCTTTTACCAATTGATGTACCCATCCAGCTCCTTGCAGCCATTCTGGCAAGGTTGGCTTTGAGGTGCAAAATAGCTTTGGTTGGTGGACTCCAGCAGACAACCCACCCCCCCCAGCACACCCAGCAAGCGAGTCCTGACTGATAACAAGGCTGAGCCCCAAATTCTGGAAAACAAACACTACTCTCCTTTAGATAACGAGGGATATTGATTTTTGTCACTGTTGCTTGTTTTCTGCCCTTTCACTTTTTTGGCCTCTCATCAGAGGCCAGCTAAGAAAACAAATCAGTTGTTGGACACAAGCTGACAAAAAGACCCACGGCTCCACCCCCTGCTGTGTGCAGAATGGTGCCCAGGTTGTCTCCTTCACCTGAATTCAGAGAGCCATGCCCCAGGCAGAGAGCGATGCTTGCTCTAAAACAAGGATTTTGCTGACTCATTAAAAAAATCAAAATTCAAAATCAACTCTCATTGCTGGAAACATCTCCAGTAGCCACTTTGGAGACAAACCTGCACAGCTTCACATCCAAGGGGTTAAAGCCCAGAGTTGTGCCGTGACAGTTATGGCTGAGTCATTCCTCCTAAATAAACCTTAATGGAGCCTGGAATTGCTGTATGAAGGAGGAGGGATGTGTTGCATTAGCACCACATGCTAAATCTTCCTGCTCCCTCTGCTTTAAGGACTTGACAACTGCCTTCCTGAGCTCTTGGTAGCCAAGACATATGAGCTGTCAGGAAAATGCTGAGTCGACCTTCAGGCTTCTTCCTCCAGCTCTGTGTGGACTCGTTTGCTGCTGCTTGGAGGCAGTAGGGCTGGGGGGGGGAGAATAACATGGAGAACAAGGCTGGACCAAATTCTGCTTTTTTCTCTGCTGCTGCTTTGCTTGATGGCTGCAGTGGAGGAGAGTCAGTTCTTGGAGCCTCTGTTGCAAAAAGATGCTGCTGAAGTGCAATAAATCCCTTATTGTCAACATGCTGGGTTGATGGAGTGTTGGGCTAGATGTGGCTTGTGCTTCAGGGAAGAGGATGGTTTAAAGAGAGGAAAGGACCTCAAAAAAACAACCTCTTTTTTATAATTGGCCATGGCATGGCCATACCTTTCTGTTTGCAAAAAGCCCAGGGCTGATCTTCCCTCTGCTGTGGTCACTGCAGTGTGTCCAAGGTACATTGTGTAGCTGTTATTAATTGTTCAGGACACTCTGAGCTGATTTGCAGCAGTGATTTGCACAAGTTGCCAGCAAAGCTGGACACAAACCTTGGCTTGGTTTGTCCCCCTGGCTGTGTGTTGGCATTGCCATCGGGGCTACAGGGTCACTGAAATCAGCAGTGTGATGAACAAGGCTGAGGGGATGGTTTTAAGGGGTGATTGGTGATTTTAAGCCTCTTTTCTTTGGAGCTTCCTTGATGAGGTGACTCTTCCTGCTCCTTGTGAGTGGCGGAGGTGTCCTCTGGGGACAACTACCCATGATGCATCCAGGACAGGGGACACTTGTCTGCTCTGAGGTGGGAATCAGAGGATGTTTTCTCCAGTGCTGCTGTAAGACAAGATGCAACCTTGAGAGCATCCTGCTGTACCGGGAGCTCGGGAGAGGCATCCTCAGTGCAGACGTGCCAAGAAGTGTCTTGGAGGACAGGATTCCAGCAATGTGGATGCACTGCCCAGGGAAATAGGTTGACATCAAATCCCCAAACTCCCCTTAAGCTGCATCAAACCCAGAGGGACCAGCAAACATCCCAAAGGGGGTGCTTGGTCTTCTCCCTCTCTGGTGGCCTTTTCCCCTCCCCTGGTGCCTGTTTACTCTTATGCCAGCACCCAGCTGGAGTGAAGGGTCCTGCAGGCACTGACTCCCCATCCACTCCCCTTTGGGGAGCACAAGTAACAGCAGCCATAGATTGTGTAGGCAGTTTCTTGCTAACATGACCACTGCTCCTTCTCACTTCAGCCGTGCAGAACGAGCGCGACAGGATCAGCATTCGCCGGAGCAGCTACGAGGACAACGGCTCCCTCTCCATCAACGTGCTAACTCAGGCCGAGGTCATGGCACAGCAGGTAGGGAATGCAGGGACCATCATCCGAATGGGTACGTGGCCTTCAGCTGTTCCTCAGGGGGTTATGAACTCGCAAAACCAACCAGGGCTGGATCTTTTTTTCTGCCCTTGGCTGGCTCTTGCAGAAAGCCACAGGGAAGAAAATGCATTAGAGATGCCCAGAAGCAGAGAGTGAATATCCTTGGTGCACTGTTAAGGCAACACGTCCTGCAGAAGGCAGATGCAGCCTTTGGAGTGTGAAATTCTAAGTATATTGCAGACCCTGGGTCCACTTTGCCCCCAGTTGCTGCACCCCTAAAAACTCCTTGCATTTCACGCAGAAGTTTATCCCTCCTTGCTGCTCACTCTGTGCTGTTCAGCACATTATGTTCCCTTCATGGTCCATTATATCTTTTCTTGTAACTTCTTTCCTAGGTCAAAAAATTTAGCAGAGAAAAATAAATCTCATAAAATCACTGGGCTTCAACTAACACTGATTGCTTTCTTATTTCGTGCTCCACAATGAATTTCACCCTGCGTGTCCTTTAAATTCTTATGCAAATAGTCTTTCTCCACTGAAACATATGGTCCAGATGTTGCATATTACACGCAGCAATGCGTCCACTTCCTCTTCAAAAAATGATGATGTTTTAACTCTCTCCCCACACTTCTTCAGGGATTGAAAGGGGTGGTTTGTGTCCCAGACCTGGGGGAGAAAGGCTGGATGCGTTTCATGCATTTGGCTGCCTTCAGTGATTGATGCAACCCAGTGCTGCTGGCTAGGAAGGGAAATATCGATCAGATTTTGTCCCGAGCCAGCCTGGAGAGTGGGAAAGGAGAGTGGAGAAGGGAGGGGAGTCTGTTGGGACCGAGCACCACCTCGTGGAGGTTTCACCAAGGGCTGTACCTCGGATACTACGCGAGTGTATGTGCAACCAACCACACGGTGAGCGGCTTGGTGATGACCTGGTGAGGTCAATGTCTGCGAAGCCTTCCCATGTTATCAAGAAATCATTGCTGCTGAGGGTGGCAAACCAGCACAGACCTGTTCTCAAGGCAGCTGGGTGGTTTCTCTTTCAGTATTCATCGCTCAGCCCGGTGCACAGTGCGGACATTGCTATGAAGAAGGTTGCGACCATCAACGATGTGTGTGAATCCATGAAGCAGCAGCTTCTGGTGCTGGTTGAATGGGCAAAATATATCCCAGCATTTTGTGAGCTCCCGCTTGACGACCAGGTAAAATGCAACTGCCTCTTTCCCTAGAAACCTACCACCTTCCATAGGAATTCCCAGCTGTACGTTTCAACAGGAGAGTTGGATATTGACATAGATCACTCTGTGCAGAGCAAGAAACTAGGAGGAGAGGAAGAATAATAAAGGACAAGAGATCCATTAAAAATAAGCTGACACCCCACAAGATACAGCAGAGTTGGTCACTCCAGTCTGCATAAGGACTGAGTCAAAAAAAGGCTGATTTTTCCCTTTATAGGCACCTGATATTTGAATAAAAAAGCCATTTATTTCCTGAGAAGAATTACTCAAGCATCACTTTGCTCTTTCAGTTGAAACCAACTTTTTATCTGTTTTGCCATGAATTTAGCACTTCTGAAAACTGAAGACTTATTATTAAGTTCTAGCTCTTAGTAGTATTTTATCTGTAGATCTGACACATCGGAGCAAACACCAAATTGGGCTTAATCTAAACAGCAACAGCATATTGTTCTGGTCTCTGCTTTTCAAACATCATAATATTTCTGTCTTCTGTGCCTTCTCCAGGTTGCCTTGCTCAGAGCCCACGCAGGGGAACACCTGCTCCTGGGGGTAGCCAAGAGGTCCATACCATACACTGATTTTCTGTTATTAGGTAAAGTAGGGAAACATGCTCCTGCTTTTATATTTCACATCCCCAAGTATCCTGCCTGCCTCAAATCTTCTCTGTGCTCCTGGACAAGGTCTGTGCAGCTGGCTTGAGAATAAGAGCTTGAGAAGGTCTCTGGAGAAGTGTAAAAAGGAGCAAGAAAATTCTCTGAGTATCTCAAACTGTGTGGCTTTGGTTTTGTAACTGAAATTGCCAGGACACAAGCAATGAAGTATTTGGGTATTGGTGCTTAAAAGCTTATCAGAAAGGTCTATTAAAAATAACAGTGTAAATTGGTATTTCCTTTTCATGTGACACTGCCACCAAAACCAGAGGGGGGGGGCTCTGAGCACCCTGCTCTGGTTGCAGATGCCCCTGCTCCCTGCAGGGGGTTGGACCAGATGACCTCAAAAGTCCCTTCCAACCCAAACCATTCTATGATTCTATAATTCTCAGGGAAATGAGATTATTACCTTGAAAGCCACACATTAAATAAAAGAGAGAGGGAGGACTTTGTTTAAAAACAAACACACACCAAAAATAAAGGGGCAGCATCACTTGCAAACAGGTGCCAGAGGGGAAACCAGAGCAGGACGTGGAGCAGGCTTTGTGCACAGTGTGGGTGCGCTGATATACAGATGAGATCATTAAGGATCAAAGAATGAGATCCACNCCATTCTATGATTCTATAATTCTCAGGGAAATGAGATTATTACCTTGAAAGCCACACATTAAATAAAAGAGAGAGGGAGGACTTTGTTTAAAAAAAACACACACCAAAAATAAAGGTGCAGCATCACTTGCAAACAGGTGCCAGAGGGGAAACCAGAGCAGGACGTGGAGTGCCAGAGGGGAAACCAGAGCAGGACGTGGAAGGGAGGACTTTGTTTTAAGGATCAAAGAATGAGATCCACGGCTTGCTTTTCAATTGTCAATCTGAGTATGAAGCTGCACACTGGAAATCTGCTGCCCACGGGCACTGGGAGTATCTGGCAGCATGCTTTGGGGTAACTTCTGGAGCACACCATGTCTGCAGAGCTGGAGAGGAAATCTGACAGTGAATTTCTCTTGGTCTCCCCAGGGAATGACTTCATCATCCCTATGCACTGCCCAGAGCTGGAAATCGCTCGTGTGGCCACCAGAATCTTAGATGAGTTGGTGAAGCCCTTGCGGGACATCCAGATTGATGACAATGAGTACGCTTGCCTTAAAGCCATCATCTTCTTTGACCCAGGTAAACTTCCTTCCTCCTTGCCAAGCACGGGGCTTCAGAAGGAGTCGAGGACTCTCCAATAACCAGGAAAATCCCTTGGCAGCAGCTCTTCATTTCCCCCTCCCTCTGCTGTAATGAGCAAGGACATGTTAGAAGTGACTTACTCCTGAACATTTTCCTGCTTACAGAATCACAGAATTATTGAGGCTGGAAAAAAACCTCTGAGATCAAGTAGTCCAGCCTATGACCTATTACCACCACACTGGCTAGACCATGTCACTAAGTGCCACATCCAACCTTTCCTTAAACACCTCCAGGGATGGCAACTCCACCACTTCCCTGGGCAGTCCATTCCAGTGGCTGATCACCCTCTCCGTGAGGAAGGGCTTCCTGATAGCCAACCTGACCCTCCCCTGGAGCAGCTTCAGGCTATGCCCTCTCCTCCTGGCACTGGCTGCCTGGGA
>VWZY01011396.1:55861-88662 GCA_013399075.1 Chloroceryle aenea | reverse complement strand
TCCAGGCTGAACAGCCCCAGCTCCCTCAGCCTCTCCTCACCAGACTTTCCCTCCAGTCCCTTCCCCAGCCTGGTCGCTTCCTCTGGACCCACTCCAGCACATCACTATCCTCTGGAAGTGAGGGACCCAGAACTGCTCACAGCACTCGAGTTGAGACCTCACCAGTGCTGAGAACAGGGGGAGAATGACACCCCTAGTCCTGCTGGCCACACTATTCCTGATCCAAGCCAGGATGCCACTGGCCTCCAGGCCACCTGGGCACACTGCTGGCTCCTGTTCATAAGCCCATCAGTCTGCAATGAAGGAGGTGACTGTTAAGGACATATATGCCTATATTGAATTATGCATAAGTGAGTCAACTGAGCAGCAGCACAGAGCATCCATCAGAGTTCAGAAAGCAGCATTAAAAACCACAGAGAGCTGGACTGCTCAGACTACCCAGAAATATCAAGGATGTTTGTTAATGGATCTTGCTGGCAACAAGCACTGACTGAGGGCAGGGCTGATCTGAACAGGATGGAGAACAGGGAAACACACAGAGGCAAACAAAAGCTTGTCTTGAAGCTTTTCTTTATTCTCATTCCACAAACATGGGGGTTTCTATCAGCATGGAGAAATTAGAGAATCTTCCATTAGTTTGTTTGGGTTTTTTTTTCCTGCATTTGCTGATTTGACATCAGACTGCAGGAGTTTTACAAACACCAGGAGCTTTAGCTCGCCAAAGAGCCTGCTGGAAACCTGAGTAAGGGTGGTTTTATCAAACTGAGTTTGACAAATTACCTTCTAGGATGATCAGCACCTCTGTGAAGCTTTAGATCACTGTGCCAGGCAGGCGCTGAGATTTCATCTAAAAGGAAAAAGTGTGAAGCTCTGCAGGAGTGAAATTGTAACTCAGTGTCCACAGAGGTACATGCTGACGTGCAATAATTTGTTAACCACTTTATCTAATCTCTTGGCATGAGCACTCCTAAAATGTGGTGCTTGTGGAATCTTTGTAGACAGTGAGGGAGATGGTCCATTGAGACAGAAACCTCAGGTTGAGATGGGACAAGAGGCAGGAGTGGAAAGCTGTAAATCCTGTCACTTCACCCTGCCCAGAGAGCACATTTAATTGCCTAAGAAAATCTGGGTAAGTGGTCCATGAAAAACGGATCAACCCCAGGGCAAAAATAGGGAATCAGGACAAGAATCTGAAGCTGCAGTGGGTGTGATGACAACACACAAGCACTAAACTCACATGGATTTAGTGGCAGTAGTTGAGACTCAGTGTTTTCAGGTGAAAATTCCAGGCCATTTCCTTGGAAGGACAAATAGGATTCAACTGCTAAATCCTTCCTCTGCACCAATGGCAGTAGGCAGACATGTCCATCTGAAGCAAGCTCTTGTTTTCTTACTGTTTCCCCTCCAATTCTCTTTACTATTCCCCTGTTCCATGTGAGATATGAAATAGCAGCAGAATGTCAATCCATCAGATAAACTCGGAGCCTCTGACAGATAATTGTCAGAGGATCACTGACATCCCATCCATTTCCTTCTACAGAGCCTACCGGACAGGGTGACACTTTTTGGTTACACAGACCAGCAATTAACATCATTTTTTTTCACCTCCCAGACTGCAAAGGCCTGAGTGAGCCGGGGAAGGTGAAGAACATGCGCTTCCAGGTCCAAGTCAACTTAGAAGACTACATCAATGATCGCCAGTACGACTCCCGAGGCCGGTTCAGCGACATCCTCCTCCTGCTGCCCCCGCTGCAGAGCATCACCTGGCAGATGATAGAGCAAGTCCAGTTTGTGAAGCTCTTTGGCGTGGCCAGGATCGACAGCCTGCTGCAGGAGATGCTGCTGGGAGGTAGAGAAACAGAGAAATGGAGAAGTGTCTGGGTTGGAAGGGACCTCTCGAGGTCATCTGGTCCAACCCCACCCTGCTGAGAGCAGGGACAGCCTCAGCTAGAGCAGGGTGCTTAGAGCTCCGAGCTGAGAGCTCTGTCAATGCCCCAAGGTATGAACCCTGCTGAGAAAGGAGAGCAAAGTCTTTTTATTTCAAAACCATTACAGGGCTTTGTGTCCTCCTATGGAGGACGTCCAGCAGAGAAAACTTGGTCTTGAGAGGAGGGAGGTGAAGGCTCACGTTCAACTGTAGCTTGACCATGGGTTCTTCTTACTCCATCCAATCCCCAGGCCATTTCTTTCCAGCTTCCCTCTGGCAATCAGTTTTATAGAAATGGGTACAGTCTGTGGTGCTTCACACACTTGACTTCTAGGCAACCTCCCAAACTAATGGGCTTTGCAAGAAGACAATACATTTTTTGTTAGCAATATGCAGATTTTATAACTACAGGAGAAACCCTGATAAGAGCAGGAATTGGGACACAGACAGAGCTGAGCTGTGCAGTTGGGTATCACCTGAAACCCCAGCCATCCCAGGAAGTTGTCCTTAGACATTAAGGTGACTGAGAGCAAAGAAAACCTCTGGAGAAGGAAGGAAGCAAAGACAAGCCAGGCATTCACCCCACCCACCCACAAAAGTCTTCCACATTCTCTGAAAAATGAAATATATTTGTCCCAGAACATCTGACTTGTTGGTAACTATGCAAAGAATGATCTCTTCTCCCACTTCCACTGCAGGAACCACCATTGATCTCCAGTACCAGTCAGCACCTCCAAACCTCAACCTGGAACCCCTGCCAGGACATGTCCTCCCGAGCACCATGAGCTCTGTGATTCACACCGCTCCTGACCGTACGTGTCCATTTTTATGCCATCGGTGTCAGTGGGATGAAGGGACTGGAGAGGAGAAACAGTTAAAGAAGAGACCTTTAAATTAATTTAGATGTTTAAGCATTACACTGGAGTCAGAGTTCACAGCCCCCCCTTGCTGCCTTCCTTTACTGTGTACTCTGGAAACGTCCTTCCAAAGAGAAGCTGAGATTTTTCACATGGTCCAGAGGGATTTTGAGACACTATTAAGCATCACAAGATTTAAAATAAGGAAACCAGGCTTGGTGTCAGTGTGTTTTTAGGAACATTTAGGCAGAGCTGGGCAATACCACAAAGCAGCACACACTGTTATTAGTGGCAAGAGTTTCCCTCTGTAAAGTGTCTTGGTTGCTGTCAACCAGAACACAATATGACCTGATTACAAGAGGGTCTTCAACAGCTCTGGGCACTGCTGCCAGGCAATAGCTACTTGACAAAGCATTTACCTGCTGTAGTAGCAAACACAGCACACTACTAAAACAGAAAGTAGAACACGAGTTGCAGTTTAACAACTGCTGCCATGTTATCACAAGGTCTTTCACACATTCTCCTTCTGCCAGTTACCATCATCTGCCTCTTGTAGCATGTTGTGCTGTTTCTCAGTCACATCGATGTTGGCATTCTGTATTTCAGCTTGCTTGGCTTTTTTTAAGCCACCTTGCAGCAAGGGAGATTAGAGAGATGCTGTGTTCTGTACATGAAGTATAGTGGCCAGCAGGCTGAGCTCTCCTCTGATGAGGACAGGAAGGTGTAAAAAGCAACTGGGGACATTTCCCAAATGCAAAATACTGTTAAGAGTCAGGTCGTGCCTGTTAGTCCACCCTGTGCCTCATCACAAACAGGAAGGAGGACCATGGCAGTAGATGCCTGAGTTTGAGATGGACCCTCTTGCCCTAAGCCCCTTGGTTCATAGGATGGTGTGCTGATTTTATCTGGGCACTGCTCCACTGAACAGTGTCCATTTTAATTCTGTTTCTCTTCTCTCCCACAGCATCTCCTGAAACATCCCTTCCATCTCCTTCTACAAGCACAGGCAGTGAAGACTATAAAATAGGCTCTAGCACAGGACCCACTGCCATAGCACAGCTCTTACCTCAGACAGTGATACCCAAGCAGGAGATTTTATAGGGAGAGGTGGAAGGAGAAGCTGGGAGCAATGTGAAAAGCGTGCTGAAAGTGAACCAGGCCCTTTCTCTTTGCAGAGAAGCACAGCAACACCCTGCCTGCAGCCGGATCCGTCGGTCACACCGTTTCCCATCTGTGAGTCGAGCACCATCAGCCTGTAGCAGGAGCCTCACCACGGTCTTCCCACCACCACCACCACCGTCCTTTCACAAGTGATTGGGGATAATGCTCTTTTCAGTAGGACCAAGACTGTAAGATCCTTGGAGCAGGGCTTTTGGTCGCATTTGTTTCCACCTAGCTTGGTGTGATCATGACCCTTTTAAAGCTTTCAGCCACTACCTTCATCAAACCAAATGCCTTAACAGCTCCTGGCAATGTTGAGTAGAGTGTGTCTTGAATTGTCAGTGCAGAAAGGTCTTCTATTCCCGTTAAAGACTTAATTACACTCCCATTTCTCCTGCTGCACATTCAGCTGAGGAAGATATTCTCCCTAAGCCAACCGTTTCCTATTCCACACAGATGTGGCTTGCTCCCCAGAGACCAGCTGACATTTAGTGCTGGGCAGTTGTTATTTGTGATCAGGAATGGCAACGTTTTCCCACAATTTCCACTACATCTAGAGTCCAGTTGTGGGTCATTGGCTGCATCCTCTACATTGTGTGCATGCCTAATGCAGCTCCAAGGTGGCAGCAAGGATCTCTCCATCAGACCGTGGCTGCTGGGTCTAGCAAAACCCACAGCTGGCAGGGAGCTGTTGGCTTCCCAGTCAGAACAAAAATGCCAAAAAGCCCTTTTCCCAGTACACAGACAGGATTTTTGCTGTAGTTTTATGTATCTTTGCAATGTCTGCCAACCTTCAAAGCTCTAAATTAGCCCAAAGAGGAAGAAGCAGGTCTCATATGAGCCATTTATTATTAAAAAAAATTGTATTTAAAACCAGGTGCTGCTGCACTTAACCTAAAACTTAATCAGCAGTAGGTAACCAACTATTAACCATGTTCAAAGTATTGAAGATGATCCAGTTTCTGACTCTACAAATCTCAAATGTTCCTAAAGCACAGTCATTGTGTTTCAGTGTTTATTTGAATGAACTGGGCTTCACTAGAAAGCAGAGTGCCAGGCTTCTACAAAACTTACGTTCATCTGTATAAAAAAAAGTCCAACAATCACCCTCAGACAGCTCTGGAGGGGAGTCTGGTGGCCCTACTGAACAGCAGGACCCGATGGTGAATTGCACAAATCCATCAAGCCCAGTGCAGCCCTGCTCATGGCAGAGGTGAGATGATGGTGTCCAGCTAGGGCTTGGGGAAGCTTATTTCACTACTTGGAGATCCTTAGGCAGAGAAGGTTGAGGACGCAACCTCATGGGAAAGAGAAGCTGAGAAGAGCTCCTGAACCTGCATCAAAAGGGCAACATTTTAGAGTTGCTATTCTACAGCAGAAGAGATGTGAAAACCACTGAAGACTGGGTTGAATTGCACCTGGGATCATGATGTTTTATTTTTCTACTGCCTACCATGAATTTGATCTGACATTATATGCTGATAACTTTGATCTGTAACAGCTAGATCTGGAAAGCAGGTTCCACTGCAAGCATTCCTGCTGCATGACAGATGCCTCTGTACTTAGCTAACATTGCTTCCAGTTCCTCCATCATGTCAAGTACTTTTCTAGAAATTAAATGTACATTTATATTCCTTAATGGTAAGAAAATAAATCTAGGGAGGAAATAAATTCCATATTCTCCTATTCATACGGACAGTTTGCCTTTTTTAATTCAAACCCAAGTTTTCAAGTCTCTCTACTGCTTCCTCCAAGGCCAATACCTTGGGGATTTTCACCTTAGGGATTTATTTTTCATTAAAAAGAATCACCTACGGCTGCAAAACCCAGCTTTGATTTGAGACTGATGTAATTAATCAGCTAAAACATTATCTACATTATAACATAGAAGACAATAATATTGTCCAGGAAGAAGCAGAGATCAGCCTCAGCCTCCAGTGCTCAGCTAGTCTGGGAAAGGGTCCCAGTAAGAATAATTTACCATCTTACAAGGGGTCTGTATTAATAGTTTAAGAGCAAAAATCTCTTTCTGGCTTCCCTCTGTCAAACCTCCTTAAATTAAACCAATACTCTTATGCAAACATACCTTGGAAGGGACTATTTTATTAGATTTCTGCTTTATTGGAATCATGATCTTGTAAACGAAAGGGGTTCAAAGCCATCATTTGAAAATCTTTTTGTTGCCTGGCAAGATGCCACCTGCTGTGCCAGAATGACAGGAATAGTGCATTTCAGGGAAGAAGACACAAAGCAGACAGAACTAATGCTGGTGCATTTTGTGTTAGATTCATTTTACAGCCTAACTTCTGCCTTCCTACTTTCTTACACCACCTCCTTCCTCCACTGGCACTGAACACCCTCCTATCTCCACACCATGCCAATGGACAGAAGGGAGAACACACACAAACACAGCACTTCTCCACAGGGGAGGCCTGAAGAAAGCCATCAATGAATCCTTGCTTCTCACTGCTGCTGTCTAGGACTTCAGAAAGGGCTCAGGAAACAACCTGACCTTACGACTAGAAATTAAACATGGAAAGAAAAAGGAGATAAAGCAAAAGGAGATAAACCAAAAGGAGATAAACCAAAAGGATCAATCTAAAAATCCCTACAATATACATAACCACAGCACAGCATAAATCTTGTGGCACACAGAAAGATAAACAAATGATTAACCTGCTGAAAAATACAACAGCAGAGGCACAAAGTTTAGATGAACTTAGCTGGAGTTATTTTCTCCATAGAGAGAGCAGCATACAAGAGTGTGATACCCAGGGAAAGTATCAAGGTATTTTAGAATTATTGCTTCCAGACTCTCCATCCTTCCCTGTCTTTGTAAACCCTGCTTCCTCCTCCTGCTCGTGGGGCCAGTTGTTGAAAAGTACCTGAAACTGCTGCTTTCCAGGCTGTGTAACTGGCTGTTCTTTATCTGAAGCTACAGAACTAGAGGCAAAAGTCAACATCAGAGCAGAGAAACTCGAGAGCCCATGACTGTGTTTTACCAATACCTTGAAAGTGGCTGAGATACTCTAAAGAGTTTTCCACCAGTATTCACCTTTTTCCACCAGTTTTTAGACAAACAGGTACTAATAAGACAGTTACACCAGAAGATGCTGGTAGTGAAAGGCCTCAGAGCAGCTCAGCAGTTGGCATGGCTTAAAACCCTTCACAAGCAGAGAAGCATCTTCAGTTGGGAGCAATATCATCTGTCACTTGAAATACACAAACATAGAAATCACAAGGCAAAAGAGGCAAGGTCATCTCCCTGGAGTTGTTGCAATCTAAATATATGTGCCAAAAAAAGGTGCCATACAGAGCAGAAGTTAATCAACTAAGACTTCAATTCATTACTTTATTTTTTTTTTTACATTAAAAAAATTACAACATAAGGGTTTGAAAAGCCAAGTAAACCTGATTTCACACACTCACACACTTGCTAAGTCACAGGGTTCAACCGCTTGAAGTGATATTTGCTGATTTTCATCAGGATATTTTATTGAACAATATACACATTAAGAGCCTCATGACAAAGCCAGACACGTTTTGTTTTGGGTTTTTTCCCCCCTAATCTTCGAGATGTGCAACTGAAGATGCAAAGATTCTTGTGGAACTTCCAACTTTATGGAAGTTTTTGTTCATTTGACCATGATTGCATTGGGTATGTCCACCCAGAACTTCTCCAGCATCACACATCATCCCCCTCCCCCCAAGCAGAGTGAATATATTATGTATTATATTGCACAGTTTTGTTCACAGGGCCACAGGTAATAAATGAATCCCTTTGTAATTTCACCCACCCGATGGCATAAAACCTGATGGAACTGGAATTGAGATGCCACAAACAGTTACAAAAGAAATGGAGAAGCAGGTCACTGAAAAAAAAAAAGAAGAAAAAAGAAAGTGTAGCTTCTGTAGCACATAAACTTGATAATGCAAGATTCTTCAGTGCGTTGAACTGCTTGAGGTGGGACAGATCATCAGTGCCACTGGCAAAGCAAAAGCAAGAACAGGACAATTTTAAGGCAAGTCCCAAAGCAGGGAGCTATTTACTTTCTAGGCACGATTTCAAGCTATGTATCAAGGCTCCTGCTTTATCATTTCTATTGTCAGTAATTTATAGAACAGATTAACAATGGTACAAAAAAGAATCTAAGTGTCATTTTTAAAGAAGCCACTTTTAGCTGAATTTCATTACTTGCAGATTTGGAAACATTTCTTAGCACTACTGTTGTTTGTCAGGCCCACATAAAGCAGTTCTAGATCTATATTGCTCTCATTTCTTCAAAGTAGTTTTGGCTGGAAAATGGTTAAATTAAAAAGAATCCCTTCTATTACAGATCTGTCTGCATTTCAGGTCTGTTGTAGTTGAGAAAGAAGCAGCCTCCCTCATTCCTGCCATGTCTTTGTTCGAGGGGCTGTTCACCTTTCCTTCCACCAAGAGTCCATCCAACAACAACAACAAAAGGGGCAGAGCAAGACCTTACAAAGACAATGGTTTTCAGTTAATTAACTCCAATCTGCAGTACATTCATTTTAATCTCACACAGGAGGATACAGTCACTGGTCCCACTTGCCCCTGCACAGAGGACTCGATGTCATCCTCCAACACCTACACTTCAGTTCCTCTGGAATCAACGCAGGGAGAACTGGACACGTATCCAGGGGCAGAATTTGGCCCACAGCCATGAGTTCAAAAGTGTTGTTGACTCAAGATTTAGAACTTACCTCAATGTCACATGAGATTAATACTGCCAGAGACAAGACATGCTTTTGTGAGCCTGGGAAGACATTTGGCAGGGGTGTAACAGTGCCTCTGATGTGTTATGCTGTTGTGTGCACCAGTCCTTGGAATCGCTTGCATATGAGGAATGTGTGCCTGAAGTGGGACACAAGAGTACAGCTCTGTTTATTAGGACAAGCTGAAAGATAAATTAACAACTGAACAAACCACTATTCCCTGAAAACTGGATTTAGAAGGCGAGGTCTCATTTGAGATCTTTGAACTTTCACCATAATGCTCCTCCTTATGATGATTGACAACTGCACCTAAGTACATACTTCTTATAAAAACCCACCAGTAATCCCCCGAACATTCATCAAATAAAAAGGGTTTAACAAAAACAGATAATCTCATAAAATAAATTACAGTAGCATGACAACATTTGGCTTCTTCAGTGTGACCACGTGCTCTTCCTTTGTTATCTTGCTGTTAAGACCATTACAGATCCAGTTCACGTCTCCAAAAGTTCATGAGATGTCTGTGACAATAAACGTATAAAACTCTGCTTGCTACAAGCAAATGTCTGATACTGGTTTCACCTGGTCACAGATTATATGTCAACAGCCTCCTCTGGCCCCAAATAAATATTAGAGAGTATTCTTGCAAGTTCCAGCATAATTAAACTCAAACAGAAAACTCAGGTCCTCCTTTCTTCGCTCTCAGCAGAAGTCGCCTGATTCGAAATCCTGCAAAAGGGTTGATCCAGAGGAGGGAAGGCTGGCCCCCAAAAACTGATTTCATCCCTTCCCAGCGGAGTCTCCGCTCCCACGTTGGCTTTTCACTCTTCAGTCTTTCAATCTCCTGTACATAAACAGACAGGCAGGGATGCACCGTTAAGTCCGAAGTACAGCAAGCTCCAGGAGCAGTTACCAAAACTGAAGACTATTTTGAATTCTTTTAATGTGTTTTGCATTCTCTTAATCAGTGAGCTGATTAGTTTCTTATTTATTTAGTAAGGAGGAAATAAGAATGGCTGATTTAGCCTTGGGGGGTACAGGGCAGAAGACTGAGAACGTAGAACGTGTGCAAGAAGGTTGGTCCAACTCTACCTTAACTACTCTGAAAGGACAAAATGACCAGACAGGCTGATGTGCCAGGAGAGGACCTGCAGGCAACACACCTACACTAGAAGTTGTTTCCTCAGCTAATGAAACCAGACAATAAAGCTTCCGAGAAGGCTCTGGTGCTGCAATTACTGAAGCAAAGTCTTGCTTCTCCCAAATGCATTATTTGACCATTTCTTGGATGCTTCCTGCTAATGAAGGCTGGATATTTACCAATTGTTTTTCACAGTTACTCTTCAGTACAGAAGCACACTTTTAAACTGCCTCACATGAGAAAATTCTGAACAGCCACAAGAGTCAAATTCCTTATGTTTCCAGTCAATTATGTGTCACAAAAAATCCTCTCAAGGCTGAACACTGCAAATCTAAGGGCAAGGGAGCCAAAGGTCCAAACTATGGTTATACTCTAATAAGAAATCAATCAAAGTTGAGGGTGATGGGAAGGGTTGATACTAGATAGATAGTTTGGATGTAAACATGAGAAAAGCAGACATTTCCCATGACACACGTTGGGGAGTTTGTGACAGCTGAGAAGTACAAGTCCAAACTGAAATCAGAAGCTGCCCAATCTTTGTAAATGAAAACCTAACTATAAAATTTATGCCAGAAAAAGCAATTAATACAAGAACTTTTGTTAGAAAGCAACCCCCCCGAAAGCATTTCAATCCTTACACCTGTAGAAAATAAAAATGCTGGTTTAGATTTGGGGGTTTCTCCAAATTCAGAGCCTCCCCACATGCAAATAAAACAGCCACCCCCCAGAACTGATATAGCAACCAAAAGCAGAGGTCTTTACCGTTTCATCATTGCATATTGAGTGGATTTGGGTGCCAAACATGACTGCAGTGAAAGTGAGAAACAGAAAACCCTCAAGGCACAAGAAGATCATCAGGATCACAGTTACAGGTGGGGAGAAGTCACTGCATTCTGTGAAAAATGATGTACAGAGTTAGAAAACAAATAAAATCAAAAGCATCTATAGAGCACGTTCACACTGAGCTATTCCCTCTTCAACAACTGGGAATAAAAGGGAAATTATCTGACACTTAAACCAGTATTTCACTAATAAACCAAACTTCTCATTTCTAGCAACTGCAGGAATTTTATTTGCCTTTCTTTAAAGGAATGATTTGCTGCCCAAGGAAATGAAGAAATTTAAGGTAGTAACACTTTTACCTTCCTATAAAGCACACAGAACTACACAGTCCTGCCTCAATATTTCAAGGATATCAAATCAATGTTTGCACACAGGATAATTTAAGTACTTGGAGCTGCACATCTATAAGGAAGAGAGCAGCTTGAAGTTTCAGGCATGACAAGCACTGTAAAAGCCATCACTGTTTTCAGTCTTGACTTACTAGTTCATCCAGATGAATGCTGTGATTGCTTTATTTTATTGTTTTAGTTCACCACACAAAGCAATCAGGTTACAGTCATCTCTGGAAATCCTTTGATCAACTTAATTATAGATAAAGAAAGAAGAAATGGGGTAGTATACTGTTTCAAGTAAAAGAAAAAAAAAGGAGTAAGGTTCCATCCATTTAATCAAATATTTAGCAAAAAGCAGTCACAGAGATTCCCCATCTTCTGTTGAAAGGACAAGATCAGAATGAGCTCTGGCACACTGGAAATCTAAGGGATGCCAGGCAAAAGGCCTAACAAACAACTGGGACAGTTTAGGAAATTTCTCTTCTATAGGAGCCCCACTGTTGGCTCCAGTAACAGGATGAGGGAGAAATTGTTTTAAGTTTCAGTTGTTGTTGCTGGAACTGTGGTGGGACACACAAAGCCCAGCTGGCAGCTTCAGGTAGGACAGTCCTGTGGTGGCTGAGGAGCAGCTGCTTTCTTCCTGCTACACAGGTAGTAAAATTTTACTGTGTGGAAAGGGAAGTGAGAATGTCCTTAACAGTCACAGCTCTTACAGTGAATGACTGAAGCGAAGAAAAAATATCAAAAAATAAGAAAAAAACCCCAAGAGATGGGTAAATGGGTATGAAATACTTCAATATTTTCAGAACCTCACTTTAAAAAGACTCAAATTCTGGGATATTTCACACATTGGGCTAAAAGAAGGTGGAACACCAAGATTTTCCCCTTAATATCTGCTAGATGATGACAGTGAAAGTGTTTACTTACCAGTCCACTGCCCTCGGACACAGGAGAAAAACTGGAACCCACACAAGATGAGTGCATGAGCTGAAATTAGGGCTATATACATCTGGAAAGGAGAGAGTGCTTGCTTTTGACTGCTGCCAAGTAGTACCCCAGGCATTCCTTTCAGCCAGCCTTCCCCATGGCACAGCAACCATACTTCCCTGTTTCACTTTTTAATCCAATATAAGGATGTAAAAACCCAAATTCTCATTAAGCTTCAGTCTAAACATGTGGGCAACAATGGAAGTTTAAGGATTAGCTCACTAAATCACAGCATCATTCCATTAATTGCTACTACAGAAAATGCAACAATAGTTGCATAGTTTAAATAGTTTAAAATAACAGCACTTTACAAGATTAAAATGGGTATGAGTAGAAATATCTTCCTGCTTGGAGAATATCTTTAATGGAAGGGAAAAAACCAACCCAACCAAATCCAACCAAACACACAAACCAGTTGTGCCCTGAAGGCATTACTCTGTACTGGGCACAACTAAAATCAAATGAAGGTAGATTCACACTGAGATTGAGCTGCTGTTGGTTTTACTCACCGTAAACAGAACAAAAAATCTCTGATTTTTCTCCCCCACACAATTATTCACCCATGGGCAGTGGTGATCCATCTTTCGAATACATCTTTTGCAAATACTGAAGGAAAGAGAGACCTCTGTTAAGGAACAATACTTGGCATTTTCATGCAGAAACAAGGGCATCCAGTGGTCATAAGATGATGTGCTGAAATCTTCCTTGATAAACTGCAGGAATTTTATTTGCATTTCTTTAAAGAAGCTGTTTGCTCCCTTATCTTGTTTTAAAACTGTGTACAGAAGGTAATCTTCACATAAGAAAAACAGTATTAATGTGAAATTCATCACATATCCAAACACAGTCAAGCAAAACCAGTAACTTGTTTCACAGTTGTGGCACTGAATAAGCAAAGCTTCAGTTCTTTCTAGACTGAATATTAAAAAGAAAGCAAAACAAACCAACCCTCTTCCCTTCTAAAGAAGCTTTTTTTCCCACAAAGTAATTATTCCAGGTTTATAGGCATTCAAGTTGTAAATTTAGTTTGTGTATCAAAAAGAAAGAAGAAATTCACATCTTTAAGAAACTGTCTCTCCTGAGGTTTCAACTGGCTGCACAACTGTGAACAGATGCAACCAAAATCTCAACAAAGAACAATTTACCACTTCACATCCTCACCCTGAACCAAAAATACTGACACTGTAAGCAACACACAATCTTTGCCTGATTTTTAATGACTCAACACTACTGTTCTTTGCTAGTCCTGCAACTAATTGCTGAGTTTCTGCCCAGTTTTGAGTCAAGGTTGTTTCCAGAAAGAAAAATCAAACACTTCAATAACTCCATTTTATATCTGCTAGGCACCAGGGGGCTCATTTCTCTTGTATTCAGATCCAACTGCAGCTGAACACCAAGAGTTATCCAAAGAAACACAACAGTTGCAACATGTGTTGAAGTTCTTCCATAAATCAATAGCTTAAGTAATACTGAGATTTCATTTTCCTTGCTTTGTACTTAAGACAGCCACACCCCCAAAGTGCTCCAGATTTTCCTGCAGAACATCCAAAATATGAAGCATTTTCATTTCAGCAGTTGCAAAGCCTAATGAGTAAATTATTTTAAATCATTTGGTTTTAATGCCTGCTTATTTACACATGGTACCTACGAGTGCTGCAGTGACAAGCCATGAGCAAAGCCAGATGACTGTCAGTAGAGTGAAGAAAAATGTGTGGTGTGTGAAAATCAGTGCTTCAAGGCATCAAATAATTTAAGTCATCACAGATAGGTGATTATAAGGTAATTCAACAAGAGCCAGAACATCCTCCTGTGCTGGCTACATGAATGAAGCCCAAATCTCTCCCTGCTGCTCTGAAGCTCCCTGGCTATCCTAGCCCAGCCTTGACATTCCCACTGCCTCTTGTTTTATGGCCATTAATTATGACTCATCCTCAGAAGCAGATTTCTTTAAATAATGCCACTTACACATGAAAATCTCTCTGGGGAGTCTCTTTCAGTGCTCTGTAACCCTTACAGCAAAGGGTACTTAATGTGAAGTGCAGAGTAAAATCCTAGCCAGACTCAATCCAGCCAAACCCTGGAGGATGTGGGGTGGGCAGGACTCGCTTCTGCTCATTCAGGATTTCTCACAAGCCCACACAGAGCTCTCCAAGACATCAGATGTCTGGAACCCTGCCTTCATTTCTTCCCTCAACGAACACTTCCAGCCAACAAACTCACAGCAACACTTAAAACAGTGGTTCTGCCTTCTTCCCACCCCCATCACTTGCAGGCTAGTCCTTTCCCTGTCCGAGCACTGATGCTCAAGCAGCAAGAGTCTGGGGAAGTCACTCCACAAAGCTGCAGCCTGGGTGATTTTGCTGTGAGTGAACACTCACTCATCACACAAGAGGAGGGAGCAATATGGTTGTGACAAGAAGCAGCAAAGTGTGGGCAATTGAAGGTCTTCTCCAGCTTGGCACTGCTGCTGAATGTGCTCCAGCAACTGCAGGTGCAGTTCCAGTCTGAATGCCAAAGATAACATTCAGAAAAACACAGCTAAGTTGCTCTGGATAACAGAAATTCACAGATGTCTCAGGGAGCTGACTCTGAATAACAGCAGTTTCCCCCCTCCTGACCAAACAAGGGCACTCACAATAGGCCAGAAATGATAGCTGTGCTCCTTCAGTGAAAACTAAAGGGCATTCACTCAGACTGGCCTCTTCCTTACACTGGAAATATTAACTGCTTAGTAAAATCTCAGTTTAATGTATTTCTCGGAAGTAAATAGTTTCTTGTTCTTTATTCCCATCACTAATGTGTATTATGAAACTATTTTTCTTCTTTAAAAGAACTTCTGCTGCAGTGTTGCACAACAATTTTCATAACTGCATCATAAGAGTCTCTTCTGTTAATAATTTACTACTCAAAACATGCACTGTGGCTTTGAGTAAGTATTTCCCAACAGGAACCAACTTCAATTTCCATTTTCAAGTCTCTTCTATCAGCAAATTGCCACTCTGACTACTTGGGACTAAACCATCCTTTTAATGTCCTTGGAATAGGTTTGTAAACCAATAAAAAGTTGGCAGCATAATCAAACTAATCTTTTTTTTTTTCTTCTTTTTTTTTTCTCTTCAGTGAACTTCTACAGTGCTAAATCTATGGCAAAGCATCAGACTCTGGTAGCTGGTTTCCAGCCCATTTACCTGTGTAGTATGTATTAAACAGTGAAGAAATGACAATGAAAAAAGACCTTTGTTTTACCTAAGAAAAGCTAATAGCACTGCTAGTGAAATGCACTGTATGAATAACAGAAACAAAGACAATTCAACCCATGACAGCAGGCTTACAGAAGGCTTCACGTCCACTTTGAGGCTCTGATTTTCTCTTTCAGATATCCTCTGCAGCCAGTCCTGCACCATGCAAGCATCAAAATGCATCTTTTGTCCTTGTGTGGAACAGCTCACGGTGTATTTTACCAAGGCATAAAAAGCAAAACAATTCACAAGCCATGTGAAGTTGTCTGTAAACAAATGGTTAGTGAAAACAAATCCTTTGCAATCACCACATTCCCTTTACTCCAGGCACTACCTGTTTAGACTTGCTGTGTTTAAATAATAAATCTCTCTCAAGTGCTTGCTATAGAAAGTATTTAAAATCCCTACTTAATTCATTTTTACTCTTCTTCTTCCAAAAAAGTAGTAATTTTTCAAGAAACCCCCACCTTAACTTGGAGTACAGGATACCAGAACACCCAAGATTAACTCAGTGCCTGCTGAGGGGGATGGCCCAGATGTACCCAAGCTGGGTTTGTCTGAAACCTATAAATTTGTTAGCCCTGGGTCTAACAGATCAGCATTGCCCACACAGAGCCATGCAGCTGCACTGGCTCTGGGCTCTCCAGCTTTTTTGCCCTAGGCAAGTAGGTGCCCTGCTCCAGGCTCGAGGAGCAATCAGGACACTTGTCTTCAACTAACACTCTACCAGAGCCAATAAATCCAGCCAGAGCCACACTTGAGGGCAGGCCTGGTATCTGCACCCATGCCAAAGCTCACCTACAACACCCAGCTCACTGAAGGTAATTCTATACTCTCCTATTTATATGTCAAACTTGTCCCTTCACACTCCAGATCCAAAAACCCACTCGCATCTGAGAGAAGAAGATTTCAGTGCCAAGAGCTGAGTATTTAGAATGGAAATAGCTCCTCAGCCATAGCTTCACACAGCTAAGTGACATACTCTGAGACATTGTATTTAAAAACCACAAATTTACAGAATAATTTGAGAGGCCTGATGAGAGTTCACTCTCTCCTTTTGATGGGCACTAGCTCAGAGACTTAAATTTAACATGCCACACAATTCAATGCACATCACTCCTCACACCTAAGAGATACCAGAGGCATTTACATATTTATATAAGTCTTAATTATGCAAGCATACCTATTTTCAACTCTTACACAATAAACATTACCAATGCATCTTCACAGTGCCTGAAAACCCAAAAGATTGAGAATTCATTAAAAATGGATGCATTTCCTATCTTTTCCATAGCGTGTTGAATTCAAATTATCAACACTTCTGTCCTTATTAAAATGAATCTTCAAGAAGCAGAATGAATCTTCATTTAACCAATTACACAACGTTGGGAAAATCATCCACCAATTCACATGTAACTTCAAACAACTCATTACAAAGATGATGACACAAATTAAATAGTTTAAAATTCATTTGTATTTTCTTAAATTAAGATTGTGGGAGTCATTTCTTAAATCAGCTTCTCTCCAAAATCTCCAGTATGGCACAATAATTAGAATGAGGCACAAGGAAAAAAGCATTCCCAGATAAAAAAGGATTTAAGACTCTGCAGTATGATTATTTTTAAAAACAACTGATTCTTATGCTGCCTTCTCCTCATCCACTCTAATTTTTGGCCATAGTGTATTTATAAAATACTCTGCAATGTATGAATTGGAAACTTTACTGCATACAAAAAGAATTTTGTGAGGAAAAAAACCCCACAACATATAAATATCAGGAACATTATTCCAAGGTTCAACATGTATCATTGCTTGGAGGAAAACTGCAGCCTACCTGCAATGGTGTGCACGTTCAGGTTTGATACTACAGCACTTTGGGCATTTGTAGATCACTTCTCCTGGTTTCAGTTGCAAATTATCCATGTATTCTTTAGTGGCATTTCCTTTGGGTACAGCTCCCTGAAATCATTTCAATTAAAGGACAGAAAGCTTCTTAAATGGCATGAGAGCATTTAAAAATACATTTTATAGACTTCATAGCAGTAATCTCAGGGTAATTGCTGAAATAAAGTTCATTTATTCAAAGATAGTCTGCCATAAGCCAGAATTATTTCCAGATGAATAAATTACCTCTGCTTAACCTCCAATTTGGTTTCCTTTCAGCAAGACTCATCTACAGCCAAGTATTAGCATAATTCTGATAGAACCTACTGTCACAAGCATAAATAACATGAAGAGGAAGTCACATCTTTACACTACAGGTCTAACATTTGCTGAGCAGTTACTCTCAACTTTTTTCTTTATTCTTAAGATTTTAGCTTGGATGCTCTCTACATGAACCATCACTGGCTTCTCTATTCTAGATCTAGTATCCTACTTACCTCACACACTAAGAGCCTTCTCCAGGTTGGTTTAAATCAGCTGCACCACTCTAACATTATTTCCCATTCACAAACAAAACCCCCAGTGGCAAAACCATCACTTTTCACAGACACCTTAAGGAAGTTTTTGGGACAGAATTAAGAAATCAGTAGGCACTTCAGGTTCAATTGCAAAACACCTCTCTACTCTGGCAGGTTTTGTTGCATATGGCCTGGAATAACAAAGTTGTGTTTGTATTACCTGAGACACAGCCCAAGTTCTGCCCCAGATGACCTCTTTGGTGAAGAGGTGTTTCCCACTTGAGCCAGCTGGGATGAACAGAACGTTTCTTAAACACTCATGTTGTATTGCTGAAGTGTTTTTTTGCTACATGAATGTTCTCATTCAAAGTTAAGACTTCAGTGTAAACAGGGTGAATTACCTCAGAGAGAGCTCCTAAAGCACAAATTTATCTTGTTTCAGGTAAATCTGTGCTTATAAAACACATCTTGCATTCACCTGTTGCTAAGGACAGTAACTTCGGGCCATGCTTTTAGCATTTTGCTGATAAAAATATGCTCAAAACCATTTTTCATAGTCTCAGATGGTCACCACTTCCTTTCAATGAAAAAAATAATCTATTTTAATAGTTATAGAGCAAATTTAATTCACGTATTTTTAAGACAGTTTATTCCTTTTCTCCTTCCACCTTAGTTTCTATCACACAGTTGTCTCTTCCATTCAGAGAGTCATCAGGAAAGGACTGGAGAAAAAAATAAATCTCAATTTCTAGCATGTTTTATGCATAAAGAACAACTTAGGTCTAGAAAGACACAGTTTTAGCAGGACATCCTTTTAAGTAAGCTGTCCATAGACCATTAACTTTCTCAGCTGTCACAGTCTGTAGAAATCATAACATTTCATCACTAGGTGTGGGCTCAGAAGTAAATCAAGGACCTAGAAAATCATTAACTACAATACCCTGTTGGTTTTTTGAACACTCCCATCATTTCTATATATGCTGTTACTATCTCAAAAACCTGGAGAGAACAGATGGTTTTCCCCTCTCCCCAGATTTATTCCCTAAAAAAAGTAATACATTTTAGCACAAAATACATAATCTCATCTCTTGAACTCTTAAATTGATGAAGTACTGTCAAGTACTTCCAACTGATGAATGGAAGATGGGTTTCAAATGGTACAAGATGAAGCTACGAGTTCTTAGGGTGTTCTGGAAATATAACTGATGACAAAAAAAGAAGTAGAATAGAAAACACTAAATATTTATTAGCTTCTTAAGAAGCTGGCTTAATATTTAGTAAATAAACTTTATTTCTCATGAGCTTACACTTATAAATGAATTTTATACTGCCTGCTCCTCAAGTCAAAAATGATCCTGCTCCTCAAGTCAAAAATGATCCTGCTCCTCAAGTCAAAAATGATCCTGCTCCTCAAGTCAAAAATTATTGATGGTTTCATTAACAGCACAACAGGAAAAGTACAGACACCATCCCTTCACCTTGAGGGGTTGGGATCTAGCACTACTTTCCCTAGCAGGCCAAGACTGATTTCACTTCTCCAAATTCCTCTGCAGAGGATGAGCTAAGTGAGGGAAAACCCAAGATGAAGAAACAGCAGGATACTTACTGGATCAGTTAGCATAGTTCTCAGGTGTGATGACAAAGCTAGAACTGCCAAGCAGTTAAAGAGAACACCGTTGATCACAGAGTACCAAAAGTCTTTGGAAGGCAGCAACATGACAAAAGTCACTACGAAGTCTGCATAGACAACCAGAAGCCATGTCATGATAGCACAGACCATCCCACAGCCATCTCGGATGAACCAAACCCTCTCTGCCATGTCAGCCTCAGAGGAAGAGGAGTCGTAGCTGTCATTTTCAGCAAGAAGTGGGTGGTGCTCAACATCACGGAATCTGTGCCCTGATGACTGCATGGTTTTCTGGCCTTGCCCTGCAGGAAGCAAAGATATCATTATGATTCATGAGGAAACTGAAAATACAAGTGCCTATCCTTTCTTATTTCTGTAAGATAAAATAGATCTAAGTTCTAAATAGAGTGCTGGGATTATTTCACTTGTTTTTATCAAAACCTGAACCATTCTATGACAAGAATGACATATTTCTGTCATCGAGAGATATGACATGAAGGCAAAATGTTTCTGTAATCATTTACAAAGTTTCACAGACAAATCTGTAAACCATTTGCTGAGTTCTAGAATCCCCATTCCCCACCCCCTTGTGCCACCGTGGAGGAGAAGGCAGAGAAATCAAGAATTCATTTACAAAGGGAAGGGTGGGAGGTAAGGGTTTTAAGATTTGGGGTTAATTTCCCATTGTTCTACTCTGATTTGATTAGTAATAAATTAAACTAATTTCCCCAAATAATTGGCAAATTACCTCCCCCTGCCCTTATCTTGACCCATGAGTCCTTTGTTATATTTCCTGTCCCCCTGACCACCTGAGAAGGTCCGGTGGGCAGCTGGTGTCCAGCCAGGGTCAACCCACCACAATCATATGACTTCAATGCCAGACAAAGGGATTTTACAATGGTTTCTTTTCCATCTTGCTTTGCCTGTGAAAGTATTCCTTCTCTTTGGTTAAAAAGGAACCCTTTTTCTTTTATCTCAAACTAAGATGGCAAAGTCTTCACAAAATTACACCTCACTGCTCTCAGAACACAGCAGCGTATGGCACCAAACTGTTGAGTGTTCTTACAGCTCCAGCAACCCAGGGGAGAGCAGACATTGGAAATAAAGGTCTTCTAGCACATCATTCACAACAAAAAACCACCACAAGTTACAAAGCAGCTAAATTTGTTGACAAAAGTGCTATTGTGTTAACAAAAACCCCAAAACCTGTTACAAGGATATATTGAATAACTTGAGTTTGCTCTGATCTGAGACTATTTTGTAAGGGAAACAAATGGTAGTGGTTAAATTAGCATGGCAATGGATTACATGAGTCAGATTTTCAAAGAACACATTAATTAATTTAATTTCAGGAAAACTCTTTTAGGGCTTTGTTGTCGTTCCAACGTGGAACAAAAACAAGACTTGAAACCTTAATAGTTTTCATGAAAACAGAATTATTTCCCAGACATCTCAAACGAGCAAAGAAACTGAAGTGCCATCAACAAACAGGAGACAAATTAAAGCTTGAACATTATGCATCAAGAACAGCCTCTACTTTAAGAGGATAACGTGTTCTAAAAATCCTATTGATTCATGCTATTAAAGGCCATGTCTGAGAGAAACTTGAAAGCATTTATATTGATTGACAACAGCCATGCAGCAGCCTCTTCTCCCCCCCATTAAGGGGAGCCTATATGTGACCAGTAGGAATTATGGCTCTTCAATTTACCATCTGAGATCTTCAATACAGGATCACCTTGCTAGTCTAAAATGGTCAAAGGAACCATTACTAGGTAAAGAGACTCACACTGAGATAGTAAAAAAACCTCTTCAGCCCAGAATGTAGCTACCAAGCCATGGATGAAGGTAGTCACATGCTAGAAAGATAGCTTAGAAAACAAACTTCACCTCCCTTGAAAGCAATTCATGCCTACCTTAACCTAGATAAGGCCTCTTTTCACAGCCACTTCAAGTTATCCTAATCTTTCTAAATGTTTGCAGTTAAGATTTCAGACAACATCAATTAATTTCAATAGCACTTTGGGACATCAAACACCTCCTGTGGTCAAGACTTGAAGAACAAAATTCAAGTTTCATGAAGCTTACATAAATAGCAGCTGAAACATGAAGCTCACCAGTTATTATTTCATCCAAAATGGACAGAGAAAACTTTTAAGATATCTTATCATCTAACTTTAGCTCTCAGAAGAAAAAAGTATGTACAATAAACTTCAACTAAGCCTTGAAGGGTATGAAGAGCTGACAGCCAAGTGAAGTTATCACACATGCTAAATACTTAATAAATGCTCTAAAGAGCACTTCTTTCAAAGACCTAAGTGGCAATATTGCAGAAAGTCAAATACAGCACGTTCATGAGTTACTATTCTGTCACAATGTTTTTTCCCTGGCAAATCCTGGATTTCTTAACTCACATTTTGGGTAAGTGCAGCCAAATTCACCATGACAAAAGTAGTGGCTTTTCTCATTTTTCTAGCATTCTTTCAACCCTATTTTATCTTTTGTTTGTTTGTTTGAAAAAGTCAATAGATAAGTAATTTGGAATCAAAAAAAACCTGTCTTTTGTTTTTTTCCCCAGCAAAGGATTGTTCAGTAACCCCACTGCTCCAACCCCTCCTGCTGCACAAATCAATCAAAACCAATCTCCCAATTCTGAAACTTCCTACAGAACACAAATTTGGAATTCCTTCCAGCTGAGGTGCAATCCCTCAGAAGATGAAATACACAATTATTTTTCAGTCAAGGCAAGTTTTTTCAGCTGCCCAAATCAACAAGTTCCCTGAAATCAGAACAACAGGGAAAAAAAATAAATTGGTATTTGTGTGTTACAACGAATGTGGGTTATAGATCAATTCTGCAACCAACTCCTTCAGCACACCAATGAAATGGCATAAAAATGCTGTATTCCTTTTGTTTAACTCTATTCCAAACAACCAAGAAATTTTTAACACAACAGAAAAAAACCAAACACCCAAACCACATACCTCACAAAGGCTTTGTCTGTTATTCTGACATCCTGTCCTTCTTTTAGGCAATCCTAGGCCATTCACACAGCCATATCTGATGGAACCTGAAAAGACATCATCAACCAGCTGATTAGTAAAGTACTCCTGCTTCAGAAGGAAAATAGTGTTAAGCACAAATAACCTACCTTCAAAATATGCCATATGTAAGTACAGCAAACAAGCTTCTGACCAAGAGGGAAAAAATTAAATTAAGCTAACAAAGAACAAATTAAAAACCCCTCAATTGTGTTTCAAATAACATTGTAGCTCTGCCATTCATTGGGTATCTAGACTGTAGCACTACAAATTAATGTATCCAAAGACCTACTACTTTTTCCTGCTTGCCACTCCTGCATGAGTAAGAGATATGCAAAAAATATGAAAAGAAAAAGAGATATGACTAAGAGTATGCAAAAAATAATCATCTTATTTGGCTTCCAGCAAGGTTTTGGGTAGCAGGTTATTAATAACAACTACACATATCTACCACTATTTTTATAATTCTTTGGTAAGATAGGAAAAATTGGTTTAACTCCAATTCTAATTGAAAATAAAGAAGCTATTCATTCCAAATTCTGCATATAAATGAAAATGGCCCACAGTGATGCAAAGGAGAATATATGCTTATAAAGTTCTCCTTGCTAGAGCTCCACCATACAGGCAAATAATTACCACACAACTTAATGATATGCACATCAGTGCAAGGACTGAAGTGATGCCCTGACCGTGGTTCAATGGGCCACACAAATGTTCCTCCATCTCCAATCATATTCCTTCCTTTTCCCAAAGGCACAATACTTAAATCCCACAGGGATTGTGGAAAGTGAGCATCAGTAGTTTTAGAAGTGTAGAAGATTTCCTTTCTTGTGATGAAAGAAGAGGAGGAACTTAGTTTATTTTGAAAATTTATTTGGTTTAGGGGTGATAGGGCTAGGAATGAGGTTGGACTTGGTGATCTTGAAGGTGTCTTCCACCTATTTAAAATTTATTCAGTATCTATTTATTTAGAAATGATTGGAAATGAGAGCAGTTAACTTCTGGAAATCACCCCACGGTATCTGGGCAGGAGTGCAGCACGAAATCTTGAGTTAGGAAGAGAACAGAAGAGTTGTGGACCTGAATTTCTAACTGCAAAAGTTAAGTGATGACACACGAGCTGCAAACAAAGCACTGTGGCAAATTAAACTGGGATCCCTGTTCTGTGCAACAACGTTGAGTGCCATTCTCTCACCCAGTCCTACTGCTGGAAACTCTAACATCTGTCCTGCAATTAAATCCCCAATTTTCTTGCTTTGCTTTATATAGTAGAGGATAAAATAACCAGCGTGGAGTAGGAATTTCAAATTTGTGTGTCATTAAAGCTGGCTGAAAAAAGGAGGTTTATTTCTGCAGTTTGTAGTATTTAGAATAAGCTTTGTAACGTGGAAGCTTCACTCTTATTTCCAAAGTTAATTCAAATGACTGTATCTGGATAGTAATGGGAGGAATCTGACATTTAACAGCTACAGAAAATATGAAGCCACTTATAAGGAAAGCTTCTGAAAGTAGCTTGTTCTACCTGAAAAATGAGAAGCCTCTTGTCTTATTTAAACTCATATATTCTATCACAAGCCTAAAAGGTAATGCAAATGCTTACTGTGCACATAACACCCCACAAAACTACCCACTGCTTTCTGGTTTGCTTTATAAATAAGCTTTTATACCTTTGTTAAACAAGTTTTCACAATATTGTGAATCCCACTATCATTAAGCTGTCACTGACGTTTGTGGGAGCCAAGGAGAAGCACACAAAAAAGGAGACAGGTTGAGTGCATCACATTCACTTGCAGTGTCACCCACCCATGCTCTGGGTTGAGGATGACAAGCAATAGAAGATGACACGGGTGAAATATTAAAGTGGGAGTAATCGTTTGAAATTGTTAATGGAGAATTCCTTGACAAGACAGGGACATGATTTGTTCAGTCAGTTCCCTGGTCCTTAGCATGATTCCGTGCAAAATTTCAGTGTTTATCACATCCTCATCACCTCTTGGTTTATGGGGAAGCGTCAGCACCGCTCAGCTTTTGCAAGAACAGATTTAGTCAGTCTCATGTGCCTTCTCCCTCCCCTGCTCCTTCTTCTCCTCTCCAGCTGCCTGCACCATTACCCCCCACCTTGCTCCTCTTCAAGGGGAAGAGGAGCAATGTTAGCAAAGCACTCAGACTTTCCCAGGAGCTCAGCATCCCCACTGAGATGCTCACAGCTTTCCTCTACACTAGGCATTTCTTTGCTTCAATGCCTGCCCTGACCAAATTTACATGGAGGCTTTATGTTCTTCAAGTAGAAACCTCCAGGACAAAGCATGACACTGTAACCTCGAAAATGCCAAGCAACAGTTTTTAATTTGACCATTTAAAAGTCTTTATCTATGCTAAATTATTCAATGTTTCATGCAGAACATCATCTGTTTGCACAGATGATTATATTAAACCTAATCTGATGCCCTTCTACTCTTGAATGGTGCTTGAAATTCTCAGACTGATTTTGTCTCACCTGATCTGCACCCCATTGTTAGTCTGCCCGAAATGCAGATGGGTTATTAGTTTTCTAACGGGGCTAAAGATGCAGCAGCCAATCTCCCTTCCCTAAGTTGTCTAGAAGAAGGTTACCAGTGGCATTAGGAAGATGAATGATAAAATATGTTGTAGGAAAACAGTCTAATTATTTCCTTTTTTTTTTAAATCATTATTATCAATTTAAATACAGATGGCAAATTATACCCAGGCTAAAAATCCTTCATCTATAAAAGCCTAAAACCTTTTTGGTTGTTTGTCAATACACCAACAGATATCACACACTTAATAACAGTCCCACAGTGCTTACATACAATGGATTTAAATCCTACTGAGAAAGCACAACATGAGTGGCAGATCAAAACCACAGAACTGTAGCCTCATCAAAAGGTTACAGTGTAAACATTGACTTCAATTAAAGGCAAAAATTTTCAAGTAAACCAAACTGTCACTCCTACTATTGCAATGACTTAAGAGAAAGCTGGTCACATAATTACTCAAGTCATTATGCTAGTAGCATCTTTATAAACATCCTCAAATCCCAGCAATGAGAATTCAAGGTAAAACAAGTTAAGCAAAATGAAAGAAAAAAATCCCAAAGCTATGCATGTCTTCAAAAACAGCTATAAAAAGTATTACAGAGCTTTTCTAACAGCAATAAACCCGAAAGATTTGTGACACCAAGTCACTGTTCCATAAGCACAAAAATAATATCCAAGTTGTTCAGCAAGCTGTCTTTTTCAGAACAAGATTTTTTTTTTCCCCCCATAGATGTGGAAGTCAAAGAAAATAGATTTCAACAAGACTTCAGTGCCCAGCAAGGACACACGCTACCCGATACACAAAGGGTTTGCTGAGCTACAACAGCAAGGACAGAACACTTCTGGATTAAAGAACAACCTTCACTTGAGAGAAGGACACGAACATAATCCGTGGCTGGGCTTTGGATCTTGCCTCTTTTGGAACAGGGCCACAAACTCAAGTTCAGGTTAGACTCCAGAAAGCTAGAAGCTTAAACCAGTATGGGTTTTGCTAGGTGGAAACTGAAAGTTTTACTCCTTTGCTAATGGCAATTGGATGAATCACATTCTAATTTTGAGTGTAATTTTTGAATTCTAGTTTTTGCATTCATCACTACACATTATATCCTCACACTCAACTGAAGGTAGCTTGGGTATCCCATTTACTGATTGCACCTCAGCCTGACAAGCACATTTTTCTGGTGGTTATCGTATCCACATCCACATGTGAGTCTTCCTTCCAGGTTCCAAAAAAGTAATGTCATAAATCCAAGCTGAACTATTTTCACCACAGATTTTCAATATTGATTAAAGGAGTGTTAAAGTCTTTGTGTTTCAAGGGTTCCTCTTATCAGACACACACAAAGCTTCACATTTCCTCCACATCCTTCATCTTCGGTCATTCAACTGCTGCAGAATTTTATCAATTGACTTTCCTTGGAAGTTCTACATCTTCATAAAAAAGGAAATCCATCAGACACGTACGATACAAAATATACCACGTTAGAGGAAAACCAGGCAAGTTTTAGAGATAAAAAGTACTATCAATTTCTTTTAGCCACAAAGAGCTTTCAGCTATTTAACTTGAATCTAAACCCGCTGCAATTTTACAGCAGCTTCAACTTCTCCTGAATCAGTGCAGCTCTACTTTATCTGTAAATTTTCAAAGACAGAGAGTATCCACTTCAAAAGATCTAATTTAAGCCTGTTAATGTGAACAGCCCCAGTGACATCAACCTAATTATGTCTTCAGCAAAGAGAACAGTTGCATGCCTGCAATTCAACATCCTGATACCATTATACAACCGCAGCACAGCAAACAGCCCGTGATTTCCCAATCCTTTTTTCACAGCACAGATCACACGCGCGATGAATCTACCCTCTCATTTTTCAGAGTGTGAATTATTTGCATTCCCACTTCCCGCAAGCGCTATTCATCCCTCCTGGAAATCGGGAAAAGTAGCACCACAGAAAACCAGCTGAACTCGCAGAAGCCAGTGCTGGGAGAAACCGATGGTCGCTGTGCCCTCCCCTGTCAGCTTCCCACGGCGGCTGCTGAGACTACAACACAACCGCGCCGGGACACGGGGGACACTTCCACGCACTTGTTTCCATGGCTGCTGGCAGATGATGTTCATTATTTTTATTTATTAAATAACCCACAAGGAGACGAGAGCGCAGGCAAGACGCAGGAACAGCCCACTAAGAACCGACACGGAACAGCGGCGGGGATGAGGAGTGAGGAGATGCCCAGCCCCGTGCCCGACCTACCCCGGAGAGCAGGAGATCCCCGCTAACCTTCCCCGCTTGCCCTTCGCCGGGGCTTCACCGGCACCCCGCGCTCCTTCCCCGCGGGGCCTGGCCTCGCCCAGGGCCGGGGGCTAAGGCAGGAGCGGCCCGGNGGTCGAGGGGAGACACCAGCATCGGCACCCAGCTGGACGCGTTCCCCCTGAGATTCCCAAAGATTTGAGGATAAAATGGGATTTGTTGTTTTCCGAGGTGATGTCGCCGTGCCAGGTGGTGGCAGCCATCGCGGTGCAGGGTGCGGGTACCCGGGGCACCGTCCCGCCTCCATCCCTGTGAAGTCTTCATCGCCAGCAGCATCACATCTCCCTGAACCTGCGATGATTGAAACCCAGTGGGGTTTACTTCAGGGCTTCCATGAAGGGTTTTTGCTCAATGTCTGTCCACAGTTCCGTGGGGATAACTTCCTAACAGTCCCTCGTTACTTCGTGGTGTCTCAGGAGGGTGATTTGACACCTAAGTCAAGAGCATTTCCTGGGCTGTTCACTCTGTTTGGTCAACTTAGGCTCCAAGAGCAGTTAGACAAATCATTTTATATGAAAATACTACTGCATTCTGAATTTTCCATGGCCTATTAGGAAAAAGAGATACCCAGTATGTTTAAAAATGAGATGTAAACTAGCAAACCTTGAACCATGTGAGCTGAGGAAAGATTTAAAACGCAGAAAGATAAGAAATCTCAAGGAGGACAGAGAAATTCTGACAGCTTGTGCATGCTACTGCATCTTGGTTTTAGCTTGTAGCATGAACACCACCTAGTGGGACATGGGCAGAAAGTTCCTGAGGGGTTGTGTGTGCTGAGAAGTACAATAAAATCCAGTTGCCCACATGGCTATGTGTGTTTATACTTCTTTTTCTTTTTCCTTTTCTTCTTCTTGCATTTCCTTCTGCTTCTGTAGTGAAATATTAGGGACTTAAGAAAAAGTTAGTTTTGTATGCAGTCTTCCATTTCCCACAGCTGGGTTTCACATACTAAAAGAATTTAGTCAATGCCAACATCTCTGCTGTTCAAAAATTACAAAAAAAAAATAAGTACTGTGTTGGTTCTTTTGGGTTTTTTAGCAGTATCATCTAGGTGGGGCTCTGCACATTGTCACACTCGGGAGGTTTTATTCTTCAGCAGGTCCCTCTCACACTTTAACCTTAAGAGCTTCTAATTCAGCGGCAGTTTTGCCATCAATTTCGGCAGAACTGACTTTTGATGTTTTGCCATCACCGTGTAACGGGTGCGTTTGGCCACTGGATGGGGCATCACTGACTTCTGCAGCCCAGGGGCAGCCTAAATGGTGTTACTTATAGGGGTCAGAGGACATTGGCAAACAACCTGTCTCCAGATGCAAATGCAGGGAGAAAAGGTGCTTCAAGTGTTTACTCCTCAATGAGAAGTTTGGTGGTCAATGTTGCTGATGGTTAAGAGCAAATTAGCAAATTAATGCTAACCAAAAACTCTTCTATTCAGCTTGCTTTGTTCTTTGTAGTTTTAGCACTGTGCATCGGTCACAGGCTCCTCATTTCTTCCTGAACTTGAAAACAAACAAATCAGTTGAATATTTTCCTGCCACATTCTGCATGTGAAGCAGATCTTGGACTTGTTTTATTATTCACAGCGTTGTTTTCTGCCATTACCAGGCATGTCAGGACTGTTGCTTCTGCAAGTCCTACTGGTTTGGAACCCACTTCCACAGCAAACAATCCTGCCAAGATAAATTGTTTGCCAGAGATAACTTCAAGTCCTCAAACAAATTACCTAAGAAATGTTGAAACATAATGCTGCACGAAGCAAATTGTTTCCACGCTTCCTGTCCTCATAGGAAGGAACGGAGCTTATCTCTGTTCCAGGCTCCACAGAGACAGCCACACCACCTTCACCGGTGAGCTGGGGAGGCTACGAGAGAGGTTTTGAATACTTCACGTATCAGAGGAATGGATGAAATATTCATGTCCCGTTTATCCTCCCCTCAGAACAGCAAATACTGAAATTCAGATGATTTGTATAAGGGCTCCAGCAGTTTGGCAAAGGGCAGTAAAGCTGCTTGTGGATTGCATTAGGAAAAAAAACCAAACAAACTAGGATGAGTTTACAAGAATCTCTGATCTATCCTGGGCTCCTATATCCCAAACAGACTAGAGATGCACTTTACAAACATGTTTAATTATGCACGTGTTTGTAAAGTCCCAAAGGTTTGTCCTTTGTGGGGATCTTTCCCCATTAAATATTGTTTTGTGTCAATATGGTGTTTAAATTTTAACTCAAAATAAAAGCTGTTTTTCATAACCTATTCCTTTTGCTGGTTCTTTCCTTGGACTGAACCTCATCTGCTGTGTTGCAGGTGCAGGGTGATAACATTGTGATACATCCCCTATTTTTAGACTATTTCCAGTCCCTCCACGGCACAATCTGAAGAAAATAACCTTATTATCTCCCTGGCTCCCTGCCTACTCTAAGTGGTTTACTTTAAGATGTACTCCCTCAATATCAACTGAAACAATGGCAATTTGCAGAAATAAATTTCTGAACCTCATTGTCTTAATCTCTGTCACCTTCTGCTTTTTAATTCCTGTCCTTCTGCTTTTGATTTGGTGTGGTCTGTGGACAGCAATAAAGCGACACGGAACAGTTGTGCCCTGTCTCAGAAAAGGGGAACTGTGTAAAAATAAGGAGGCTTTTTAAGAAAAAGGTGAAAGGAGCATCCAAGCCACTAAAGGCTTTTGAAGGATAGATAGAAACATGATCATAGAGGCAGAGTAAATGACCGGTACCAGAAAAGACCAGATAAGGGGCTAAAAGGAGCAGCCAAGACAAGGGTATTATTAAAAATAAGTTGCATTCAGAGAAGAGAATCGAAAGAACCATAAGCACTGGCCCGTTAAACACAAACCACAGCAGAGGTGGTTATAAAACCAAACTGGGGGACAATCAAGACAAGGCATAAAAATATACAATAAATGGGTTTTTTTCAAGTAACAGGAAGTCTGTAGAGCTAACAGGGAGTCAAAATACTCAGAAGACAAAAGAAAGCACAGGTTCTGTGAGCCCCAACTTTCTCCAGAACAAGAACAGCTACACTTTGACCACTCCTGAGAGGCTGGGTTTATTTAAGTTTAGGGAAATGAGACTAAATGCTTGCTAATTGCAAAAGGAATAAAAGATTCACTGTGCAGCCAGGCAAAACCCTTCAAAAACACAGCTTCTAGAAATGGTACCTACAAGAGACCCTGCCAGGGTGCCTGCTGTGATATTTGTGTTGGCACCTTGGATGAAATGAAGCTGCCAAGGTTTTTCCAGGCCCATTGGCTGGAGCTGGCAGCAGAGCAAGCGAAGGACCCACTTAGGCTGGGAACCCCTAAAAAGAATCTGAAATCTACGACAGGGACTGCGATTAGAATCAAAGAGCTGGGAGCATCCACAACCTTCTTCCTCGGCCAAGAGCGGCTCATACGGTCCTTAAACTTCTCGATAGCCCCTGGGGGGACCCCAAAACCCACCTCTTAACCGAGAGGANCCTCACCCATTCCCCTTGGATCCGTACCCTCCTGGATCCACACCACTTCCAGCTGCAGCATCCACATTCCCCAGGGACCTGCACCCCTTTGTATCCCTGGCATCCCAGCACCTTGCATCCCCCCAGAAGCTGCATCCCTCAGGTACCCCCATCCCCTGCATACTTGGTACCTGGCAGCCCCCACTATCCATCTCCTGAAGGTTTGGGACCCACATCCTTTCCCCCAGCCCCATAACATATCCTAGGGAAGGCAGCTTGGAGATGTCACCTTGGCTGTCCCTTGCAGAGAGAAGGGTCACCTCTAATCAGACCAGCTGATGTCAGTGGGAAAAAGCAGATGCACTATGGGACACAGAAGCCTTTTAGTGTGGCACACTTAGTAAATTTAATCTAATTTTCCAGGTGTACTCATCTGCTAAATAAATAATAAACCCTCTATTTATAACTCATACCTTGCTCTTGTGCATGCAGCATCCTGTCAAAACACCCCTAAAGGCGAGGTTTGGATGTGCTTTGCTGGTGAGAAGGGGAAGCAGAGAGGCTGATGAGACAGGATTTCCCTCAGTTTTCCTTGCCTCATCGGGATTCAGCTTGATGCCAGCTGAGATTTTTGGATCTTAAGCAATTTCTGTGAAAAATCAATCTCTTGCTAACATTTCCCAGAGCTTTCTGGGAATCCTTAAGTCTTATTATTTAAAAAATGCATTGAGGCTTCTGCTTAGCCTTTAAAAAAAAAAAGAAGCTGTTTTCTCTAGCTTTTTCTTTCTACTAATTTAGCTGCTGCTTGAAGCGTNTCCCTCAGTTTTCCTTGCCTCATCAGGATTCAGCTTGCGGATGCCAGCTGAGATTTTTGGATCTTAAGCAATTTCTGTGAAAAATCAATCTCTTGCTAACATTTCCCAGAGCTTTCTGGGAATCCTTAAGTCTTATTATTTAAAAAATGCATTGAGGCTTCTGCTTAGCCTTTAAAAAAAAAAAGAAGCTGTTTTCTCTAGCTTTTTCTTTCTACTAATTTAGCTGCTGCTTGAAGCGTTTGGAAGTGCTTGGCCAATCTCAGCCGGATTTGCTAGGGCAGGAGTGACAGCTTCTTCCAAATCAAACTGACATCCAGGGTGGTTTGAGAGAAAGTCGAGGGGTCTGTGCTTTCCTCTCTGCTCTTCCAAGCAGCAACACTGGAGCAACCCTTTCAGGAGAGGTCTAAAAATGGGTCTGGAAAATACTTCCAGTAATGATGTCTCTGAATTTTTCACATTGGCACCCACTAGGCTCGCTCTGTATTTCCAGACTCTGTGCCCTCCAAATCCCCACTTTTATCTGTAGGCATAAGGACAATAATCACCTGACTTTAGTATTTTTTGCCATTTTATGATGGATATTTTTTTCAGAAGCAGAACATCATCCATGCTCAAAACTGTGTTCATAAATCTTCATTTCCATTTTCCAGCTTGTAAAACTTCACTTTGAGTGAGTTCTGCACAAATACATGACAATGTACATCTGAATTTGAAGTTGTGGACTTTTGTGCCTAATAGTTTTTTGAGATTTGTGGTGTCAGCTGGCCCTGAACCAGCCCAACTGTTAATCATGTTAGTAAAGCTCCGAGTTTCCTATGATTTATTCTGTCCATTTTCCATTTACAGTTCTGTCTCCCCCATGTCTAAGTTGTCCTACATGGGGTTTGGAGGTAAAGGGTTAAACAGCATGTTTGTGGCTCAATTTCATCCTCACAGTCTTTCTGAGGATGCATTTCATAAGGATTTGGGTCAAGTGAGCTTCTCATTGCAAAATAACATCTTAATTTGGGATAATATTTCACCTTGTCCAGGGCTATCATGCAATAATTGTTCCCTCTCTAAAACTGCTTCTTATATCTTTGCTTTCAATGTCTGCCCTGATGAGGAAATGGGCAATCAAGAAAGGAAAAAAGCTTTTGTGTTGATAAACGATGTGATTGTTGTACACCAGGTTGACTAAATGCTGTGGATCTTGGTCATTTTCTCAGCACATGGACTGCCCTGCCTCACAAATGAGGCTTCACTGCTGCCAGCAAAACTCTGGCTCTTCGCTGGGCTGCTTGGTATTAAATCTAAAAAGTGAAAGTAAAATTTGATTCCAGAGAAGAAACCTCTGGGGAAAAAAAAAAAAAAAAGAATAGACATTCTC
>VWZY01011396.1:0-55818 GCA_013399075.1 Chloroceryle aenea | reverse complement strand
AAAAAAAAAAAAAAGAATTGACATTCTCCTCCTCCTTCCCTGCCTCCAGCTGGAGCTGAACTCCATTTCCCTTTCCCTAGGCACTTGATTCAGTTTACTTCACTGGCTTTGCAGAGACCAACAAGACCTTTGTGATCGCTCGTCTCGCAAAACGTCCTGATGGCATCTGTGAGATGTGGCTCTTCCTGAGGGTGGATGGAATAGGGGAGTTTGAAGTAAGTGGTGGCTGGGGGATGATGTTCAGAATGGTGCTCAGCTTGTGTCTTGAACCCATATTAGGATTCCAAGCAAAAATTTATCTTCTCTGCATCTTCACCACATTAATATCCCAACAGCAGGAGATCGGCGCTGTCTGAAGAGAGTGGTAGAACTGCCCAGATGTCTGGTTATGTCTAAATTTTTGAGTGGGTGTCTGATGCTCATTCCTTTTTTCCCAAATGTCTTGGGAAGTCTCCCAAGAAGAATTTGAGCATTTGGTCTTTGTGATGATGTGCAGCACATGGTTAATAAATTACGTTGTATGGTTATGGTTGGGTTTTCCCCCTTTTTTTAATGGGTGAATGCTATAAAAACCGTTGGGGAATTGCCTCTTTAAAAGAGAAAGGAAAGCTTTTAGGGAGTTTTGTGTACATCTGCTTCATTCTTGCTACAAAGAAAACAGTATTAATCATATATTGCCTGTGGAGTTTCTTCTTTTGTAAATTGCTGGCTACATAGTAAAGACAGAGGGGACATCTGGCAGAAATCCCTTTGCACTCAACTGTCTTTATGTTCACAAATTTGTTTCACTAAGTAGCCATGACCAGAACAAGCAGGAGACATCCTATTTGCAGAAAAACAAACAAAAAAACAAAAAAAGGGGAAGATTGATGTGCATTATTTTGTTTTCTGGTAGTATTTTGTGGCTTTGTTACTTGGAATTGCCAGCCAAGTTCAGGACTTTCTCAGATCCTTCTCTAGAGCAACAGACAGAAGCTCTATTTTAGAAAGGTGGCAGCTTTAGGAAACAAGACTTATTTTTCAAAGAGCAGCTGAAGAGTTTTGAGAGCTTGCATGCACTAGAAATTTTAATTTACAATTTCATCAAATTCAGTCTAAAAATAAGTTTACCCCTAAAGTCGTGCATCAGCTTGGCTGTAAGCTTGACAGTCACTTGCGTAAGGAGCTGAGCTCTTGCAGTGACCTCCCTTCACACAAGCAGCTCAGATGTATTATCTGAAACAATATGTTTTAACTCTGGTGGTTTAGATGCAATTTTCCCTCTCTAATAATCTCATTACCAGAAAGCAAGGAGAATGGAAAAGCCAATTTCAACCAAATGTTCCTCCTGCAGAGGACCATCAGAGCAGGTGTTCATCCATGTTGTATCCTCACAATTAAATTAAGCTAATGGTTTCCTGAAATGTCTTTTTAGCACCCTCAGCATCCAAACATGATGGTGAGTGATGAATCTGAAGAGATCTGGAGTGGAGGAGGGCTCACTATTGAATACTTAGAGCCCCAGACACGCTGGAAAATAAGCTTTGATGGATTACTCAGGTATTGCAGTACTCTGTAGTTCTTCAAGGTCTCTTCCAACCAAAGTGATTGTACGATTCCATTTGGTAACAACAACACACGTTGATTTTTATGGACTGAAAATACAGCTAGTAATATATACAGCATTACTGTGCTACCTCAGCACACAGTATCACCATTCTTCTCCAGTGTCCCCTATTCCATCTGTTTCCAAACATGTAAGAAACATTTTGCTGCACATTTAGGAGTGATACAAAACTACAGTGCTTTGCCTTACAGAAAAGGACCCTACCGACAGCAGTGGAGTGCAGAGGAAGGCGAACTTGTACCAGTTAAATTCTCTTTGCAGTAAGAGCATCTCACATTTGCTTTGGGGTGTATGGGGAGTTCATGGTTAGAGAGCCCATGGCTGTTTTCAGAGGGTCATGTGCACAACGTAACACATGAAGCCCTTTTCTCTGCTTCCTCTTTTGGGTTTTGAACTCTCTTTGATTAACGAATGATCTGCTGTTAAAGTAGCAGATGGTAGGACTCGATGATCTTCAGGGTCTTTTCCAACCTTGATGATTCTGTGATTTGCTTTGAACAGGCAGCTCTGCCCTACCAGCTTCCCTTCCTAGGGAACTGGTTGACCCTTGCAGGCCACTCTTGCTCGTGTCAGCTTATTTTTGTTTGCTTCCTTGAAAAGTAGTAACTGTTTTAAAATGATGAAAATCAGAATTTTCCAATAATTGTAAAATACAAAGATTGCCACTGTCAGAGTAGCAAGTGCACAGCTTGGCCTAGTATGACCTGAAACTAATAACCTCTTTTATTCTTTCCCCTCTTTCACCAGTTGGGAGAACTTCACTGAAGTCTTTAATTTTAGTGTGGACAGTCACCCCAGCACCTTTGCACGTGCTTTTGCCCAGGAACCGTGGACTATCGAGTTCTTCCAAAGGGTCAAAAAGTGAGAGGCGAGATTAATTCCTTCTAGGGCTGCTATTGATTTTTTTCTACAGATTCATCATGGTCTGTGATGTTGTAGGTGGTTTTAGAAGGTGGGTTTAGTCTGAAGTGAGCTCATAAAGGACATGGCTCCTTTCAGGTATCTCCCAGTTTCATTACCACACCAGACCTGGCAACCTCTAAGGAGGATCCTGCACATGGACAAGGTCTTCCTGATGTGGGAGGGACCCACCCAGAGTTTTTCTTTGTAAAACTTTGAGCATTAGGAATAGTTCTTATTCCATCTCTTTTCATTGCTAACTACCTGATGTAGTCTGCTTCCAAAGCCAGAAGTGCAGCTGGATCTAAGCAAAGTATTGAATATATGTGTGAAAGCAGGGCTGAAGTTGGTGGCTTAATTACCACAAAAACTTTGGAGAGCTGAAAATACAAGAAGAAAACATGAGTATCAACAGTGTGTTGTCTAAATATAAGCAGAAAATAGATATACTAGCAGTGTGTTGTCTTTGGAGATACCTCCTGACTTCTAAGTTTGGTGGTACAGCAGTTTTTCAAACTTTGTTTGAATTTTTATTCATTGTTATTGTCTGTCAAGGTGGGAATTTCTTGCTCTTTCACTCTCAGTTGTCCCATAAATATTATGTAGCAATAACTGGGAAAAATAAAAATGGTTACTTACCTGTAAAATCTGGCACAGCCATGATCCAGATGCTCTAAAATCTCTCCTTTCTTTGGGATATAAGTCTAGCAGACTGGCATTGGGACCACTTTGATTCTGCCGTGATGATTTTACCTGTCAGTTCTCTCTTTTCTTTCTCCCAGACAAAGGGAACAACATTTCCGACATGAGCAGTGGGGCCAGTCCATTGGAGAAATTGAAATAAAAAATCATGAGAAGATGGACCTTTCCCTCAAAGGTGTTCGGAGCCACTCTTATGGTAACAGCACTAGACACTTCTCCCTCACTTGGCTGCCTTTACTACAGCTGGTACTGGCAGGAGAATGGGACTAAAGTTTATCTTTATCTCTTGGTGCTTGGGCACCAAGTGAAGACATTTCAGAGGAGAAACCATTGCTTGTTTAGGGATATGCATGTGCTATCAACTACTGTGTTATGGCATGCTATTAATGAGTGGAGATGCCATTATCCAAACTTAGTGTCAAGTTAGGTACAATTAATTGATGTTTTCCAGCAATGGTTAACTTTAGGTTGGGTCATTTTATTCTTTTTTTTTGCAGGTGTCCGAGACTGGTTTGAGATTTACCGTTACGTCATGATTTTGGCACACTTTGAGGTTGGTGCCATTACATTACTTAGCCATGGAAATGAAAGTGTTCCTGAGCTTGTCAATCATATTTAAATAACCAGAAATAAGCAGTGTTAACTGGTGCCATCATTAGCACGTACCAGTGTTGGGAGCAGCTCACCAAAGCAAAGCTGTACTCAGACTGGAAACACAAAGTCAGTTTGGTTACTTGAAACTGTTTGGGCTTTCTAAAGAAAAAGAAGATAGGCAGCTTTACAAGGATAGGTTCTCAGCTGCTGCAAATACCCAGCACTCAGCGGAGTCGATGCAGTGCCGATTCACACTAAGAGGGAGCCTGAGGTGTTTTGAAGGCTTCCTAAGCCTTCATGACAGCACACAGCAAATATTTCTGCCCATGCTGAGCTCTAATTCTCTGCTTTGCCGTTGTGGCTGTGCTGGAGGAGAGTCAGCTGGGAGCGTGGAGCCTGAGGAGATGCTGAATTCTGCCCTTAGAAGCTGGCATGCAACCTGAACAGATGCTCCTGAGAGGCATGAAAAAAACAAAACTCTCTGTTACAGGCAGAATTACAGGAGTTATGACTGAATTCAGAATAAAAGTTCTTTTCCCAACCAGAGCAAAAACACACCTTGGAAAATCCCATTTCTGTGCAGATCCAGTAGCTGCTGGGATTTAACCTATGCCTGTGTGCCTTTTAATGAGACTGTGCTTTTGCACTCTGAGGTGGATAATCAGGTAGTAACTGCTCCCTTTTCTTCATCATTATTCAGGACTCCAAATGACTGCTGTTCTCCCCCTCCTAATTAAAAGCCACCTTTTTGTTAAGAAGGAATTAAAGTTATTGCTGATTGAAGTTCAGATCCTCCTGAGTGTCTGTAGATGTATAACATCACAGCACAGGTTTGTATTTGCCTTGGAGCAGCCCAAAGGGATTCAGATTCAAGGATGGAAGAGAAATGAATAAAAACATGTGATTCCAGTTCCCTCTAATGTAGCATTTTTCCTGTGTGCTGCTCTCAGATCTAGGATAATATGTGAGAAGAGATACCTGGCCAGCTTTGATAGGTTGCCCATCAGTTTTTAATGTGACTAGCTGACATCTCTGCGTCTATTGTTCCCTTCCTCCTCTTATGCCCCTTGGCTGTGAACTTTCTGTTGTCCTTCATTTGTCCTTAACGTGGTTGGTTTATATTATTGGACTCTTCCTTGCAGCCAGATCATCATGGAAGATGTATGGAGATGATTTAAAGGTATTTTAAAGATGTATGGAGGAGATTTAAATCATATCACACTGCATAACCTGAGTTATATCAATGTCTTCTTGGTCAAGTCAGTGTATGACCCACAGAAATGCGTTTGCCCAAATGAGACTGCTCTTTCTTTATTGCTGTGTTACAGGATGGGACTGCAGCACATTTAACAGTTATTAATATGCCAGCTACCACAACTAAGTGAGTATCCAAGGAAGTTTATGCTAAAAACATAAGGGTGGCAAAAGCTGCTCTGCAGGATGTCTATATGCACACTCTTGCTTTGAACCTGTACAGCCCCATTTCCACCCACACCCTCTTGCTCCCCACTCTGTCCACCCAATTTTCCATTTGCAATTAGTCCCAAGGACAGCTTTTACCTTTGCTTCATTCCATTCCATTCCATTCCATTCCTGTTCGGCTGGTGCATCTGCCTAGATGATGCAGAGGTACAAACTGAGCACTTGCAGTTGCTTAAGGAGGTGTGTTTGTCTGCAGCAGGGCATTGCTCAGGGATCCCTGCCTTGCTGACTGGTGCACTCCACATCCAGAAGCTTGAAGATCAACATTCTTGGTCCTGTGATCAAGTGGGACCAAGTGACCTGCCTGTCCCACCCACCCACCACCATCCATCCTGCAAACCTCATCTTTCCTCAATGTGTGGCTTCTCCTGCTCACCACACTCAGTATCCTCCAGTATAACCTCTTTTCATTTATTCCTGCTGCTTTCCAGCGTTGAAGGCCCAAGCTCAGCACTGAGCTGCCCTAGAAGGCCAATGTGCTGACCCATTGGAGTTTTGGTTGAACTTTAAATCTGCTCCATTTCTTTCTCCTTCAGCCTCACTGTAGGTTATGTTTTTTTCCCTGATGGGAGGAAGGCTGGCATTGAGTGGTCCAACATCTCTCTGGCTGAGATGGCTGATGATGGTGTTATCAAAGATGAATATGGAGTCAGTTTTACTGCTGGTAAGCTAAACATAGACCAACTCTATCTGCCTTCAGCTTTCTGTCATGGAGTTCAAATAGTGGAGGAAAGAGTTAGTGAAATTCCATGTGATCCTCATAAATGGTGTGATTTTCACTTTTTTGGGTATCAAGACGTATGTTACAAGGTGGATTCAGCTTAATTTACAAAGCAAACTGGAAAATACTGCTCTTTAGAAAAGCTTAAGAAAAAAAACATATGCAAAAATAACAGAACTTGAGATTTTTTGAGATAAAATACTACTGAAGGTTGGAGACATTCTTGCCTTTTTTGCTCTCATCCAAGGTGGCAAGTCCTTTGGTGTTTCTGCAACGCTGGATAAGCAGGCTTGCCCCGTGGTGTACAATGGCCTGACTGGAAGTGGAGTTTTCCACGAGTGTATTGCAGATTTCCAGCTGAATGGGATAAAACAAGGCTGGGGCTTGGTTGAATTTTATTACAGGTAAAATAAAGACAAACAAGAAGAGGTAAAGAATTCCTATCCTCCTCTATTGACCTATGTAGCTACAGCTCCATAGATACTTGAAGCATAAGTGCACAAATTCCCTCTTGAGTCTTTTCTCTCATGAAAAAAACCCAAAACAAGAGGCAAGTTTGCATGTTCATGTTTAGTTTGCTCTTTAAAATAAACACCAATTCCTGCCTCTCAGAGGAAATGCCATAGATGACTTTCAGGAGATTGAGAGCTCAGCTTCTTCTGCGAACCAGACACATTTAAAGCACATAAACCAGGCCACTAAACTGTGCCAAATGCCCACTGGTTGAACTTGTAAGCCATGGTCTGTAGCTGCTGCCAGGTACTTGCTCCGCTCCCATCACTGGCTGCCAAAACCTGCATTGTGGAGGAAATGACCCAGCACAGAACATCTCTAAAAGAGCTCAAACCCAAAGAAGGCACCTTCTGCAAGTCTGCACAGTCCTGGAGGTTTCTAGATCCCCCCCAGGAAAGATGAATTTGGCAATCCTGACAAAATTCCTGTAGGCTCCCATCTCGTATCTGCTTCCAAATCATAACCATGTTAGAAATTGCAGGGTGGGTGTGTGGTTCTTCCCCCTTGCTGCAGGATGCCAACTCAGCATCACTATTTTTCTTACAGGGATGAAGCTGCCCAGCTGGTTCCAAATTTCCAGCTTGGTTCAAAAGCCAAAGGACTTGAACTTTCCTCCTGGCACCCTGCGACCAACAGCTCTCTGGAGTGAGCATTTGCAAGCTTGTCCCAGTGATGTTAATAAGCATCAGCTTTCAAGAAAAAGAAAAAAAAAAGAAAAAAAAAAAAAAAGAGTTATTCTCTGCAAAATGTACAGTTTTGAGTGTGGAACTCATTGGATGCTGTGGAGGTTGAGGGTATTAAAGGGATTTGGAGAGAAATGAGATACATTTTTAGTTGTGCAGCTCTTAGTGGTTGCTAACCATGGTGGTCTGGAGGCAATTTAAAGGAAACCTCTGGACAGCTGATTGCAGAAAGTGCATTGAGAGGGATCACTCTTTGCTCTGTCTTTTGGTATTTTTCCTAAACTGCCTGCTCTTCCCCACCATGAAGACCAGGACACTGGGCTCTGTGGACCTCTGACCTGATTTAGCAGTGCCTCTGTTCTTGCAGATTTATTTTTTGAAATAAAAGCTCTATCTTTCTGAACTTTCTGGTTGTTAGAGTCATTAAAACATGGGAGAAAGCTATTACTGGAAACTACACTGATTTGACTGTCTCGTGTCTGACTGTATGAGGGCTGAACTGGAAGAAGTAGGAGAAAGCACATCTAAATGAGGTGTCCTCTAGGAATAGCATTAATGGCCAATGAAATAAGTGGTACAAACACGTTTTTCCCTTCTCTGAAGGCAAGCCAGGGTCTGGTAGTCCTATTTAGAAAAGGCAATCTGAATTTCTCATCATTCACTTGAACTTAGATGCCATTTTCATCACAGCATTCATGTTAGTCACTGAGAGCTGCTGGCCCAAGGTAGCCTACAGTGTATTCCCTACCTAGATGCATCTTGCCTTGTAGTTAGCAAAGTAAATGTAGTTCCTTTGTGCCAAATAAAAATAGTTATGTGGAAGATCTGCACAAAGGAATGAAAGAAAGTTGTCTCATTTTCTATATCAGGCAGAAGTGCTGTGCTGGGAGCATCATAAAGATAGAATATTAACTCTGTTCCATTTAAAAAGTAGTGAAATCTGTGTGTATATGTGTATATATTTATAACCTCTGCTTAGGTAAACACTGGAGGAGACTGAGTAGGCTTTAAAGAAGACTTTTTCCTTTCTGAGATAGTGCTCCCACTACTATAACAGCATTATATACAGAATAGGTGCATGAAGGAAAAATTATTCAGCCTATAATTACATATCACAGCAATGACTCTGTGTTCCAGTTTGGGATGCATTGCTGAACAAGGCTGGGTTGATGCAAATAGGCCCTGTTCTATCAGCAGTCTCTTCTGTGCAGCAAGGTAGAGAGAATCCCACTCCCTAATTCAGGATATTTGTCCTCAGTCTGGATTTGTGGCTGTGAGCTGTAATCCCACCAACCACACAGGTCCGTGGTGTCCCTCCCTGCACCCCAAACCAGCATCTCTATGTGAAAAGCAGGCTTCTGATGGCATTTCTTTTGGGCTAGTCATTGATTCAGAGTTTTGGGTTTCAGCTGGACTTCTCCTATAAATCTCTAGTTACAGAGGTATTAAGAAACACATTCTTGTGAGTTTTGCACAGATTTAAAGATGTCTTAAATCTGTCTGTGCTCTGGTAGCCTCAATGCGCCCAAACAGGGAGCTTCTAAATTACTCCAGACAATGGTGCTTGGACAGAAGTGAAGGCCTCGTGCCTCTTTTGACACATAAGAAATCAGTCAAATAGGTAATATTAGAAAGGTTAGAAAAATAACTCTATTATACATCACAGTTTGTTCCCACTAAGTATGTGGCTTGTTTTGCTATGATCTCAGGAACATCTGTTCCTTTTTTCTGTGCAGTTTTTGTCATCCCTTTCCTTCTTTTTTTTTTTTTTTTTTTAATTCATTCTTGAAGACTAAAACATTAACATTTAGAAGAAGGAGTACAGGCACATCATCAAGCAAAGTCTTTGGAGGTGTTGGTAGAGATAATGAGAAAAAGTTTTAATTATTCCTCTGGAATGATAGTTTGAGAAATTGCTGTAAAAATAATTCCTGTCCAGGCCAAAGATTTACAAATCCATCTCATCAAGAAAGTAACTGGTCTGGCTGTTTCTGACTTGCAGAAACTGGGCTACAACGAGGGATGTGTGTGGCAAGTGGCAAATCCTCCTCTGCCTCCCAGTCTCTGAAGTTCACGTTCCTGCAGTGGAGGAGGCAGAGGAGGGTGACATAGCCTTCATCGCTCTCCTTTTGTCCTCTTTACTTGTTTCTTTTGGTACCAGTGGACAGAGAATTAAGAGCACTCCTGAGTTCAGTTTGGAAAAGTTCAAGCAGGGTACAGAAAATGATTAATAAAGTTTTGAGCTGGCAGGTTTATTTGCCAGGTGATGAACTACTGGTACGGTATTTTAGCATGAAGGACTGAAAAATTGAGTGTCGGGGGTTTTCTCCTTGGATTTCAAATTAGTTTATAGTGAACTTGTGTCCAGGACACATGGAATAACTTATTTAATTTAAAATAAATCTACCAAGCCCCAGGCTTTGACCGTATGAAGTGGTCCTTCTCTTGTGGCTCCTTTCTCGGTGGAAAAATCCATCTTGGGAAATACTTCTGCAGCCCAAAAGCATTAATTCTGAGCAAAAAAAAAGCAGTAAATGGAGGTAAGTTCTGGCCAGAAATGAAATGTAGCATATGATCTGCTCTCGTCCAGCATGAAGGGAGGCAGCTGGAGCCTTGTTGGGATGAGCTGCTTTCCAGCATCTGCATTTTGCACGTCTGGGAGGAACGGAACACCTGTAATTCCTGCTGCTGTCAATGGGCCAGCGCCTGACATGGCAAAATAGTTGCACAAAATATTTGCATGTCCCACTGGAGCTCACATGTATGTTGGATTTAATGATTCAGGCACTTGTAAAGGGGTCATTTAGAGGCTGTCATCCCCAAACTAAGCATCGCCCATCAATCTGGCCTTGGCTACTGATGTCTAGAATGGTAAATATTTTACTAGGCTTATTTATTTTCCTTCCTTGTTGCCATCTTTCATGTATTCATAATATAGATATAAAGGCCATTTTCTGGGATGTAGTGTTTCACAGGCAGATAAAAAGGAAGAAGAAAAATCTTTTTTTTTCTATTTAGATTGATGTTGCAGCTTTACAGTTGGTGAAGCAAAGTGTAGCCCAGGGAGTTCTGTAATTCATCCAAAAAAATGCACTCTATGGCCGAATTATCTCTGCAAAGCAACTGATTATTTCAAAAGTAGACTTTTCCCTCCCTAAGAACAAGCTCAGCAGCCAAATGACTCAAAGACATTCCAGACAAAATGACTGATAACCACCCACTCCCTTCTTCCAATTTACTGGAACCCCGATGGCCTCGCACTCCCTCTTGTTTACCACAAAAAGCCACATCACTCTTTCTAAATCCAAAATTGCTTTTCACCAAACTGTGGCTTTTTCATTGCTTCAGCTTTCCTAATGTGTAGACTAAGAGCTCAGGTGACTGAGGCCCTGAAAAGATTATCTTCTGGGGGGCTTTTTGGGTGTGTCCCCCCCATTCTGAGGTATTTTCCCTTTCTGCTTCAGGCTGTAATTAGTTGCAGAATTGATTTTTGCTTTTATTCTGCACATATATTAAAAAAACCCAACCAAAACCTTACTAAAAACACAGTGCAAGTGAAGTTCATTCTAATCTGGCCATAAAATTTTATGAGGGATGTAAATCAAAGGGAGGAGTGGCAGCTAATGCTCTGGAACAGTTGAGCCCTGTTCAAGCTTTCTCACTGGAGTTAAATCCCTCCAGGAGCAATTAGCCTAACTAGCTGTTTGGTCCACTTATAAATAACATCACCGATGGAGACGTCTGGAGGTGTCTGCTCTGTGCACAAGAGACTTTGCCAAACATGCTAAGTGGTGAATGACTTTTTTTTCTCTTCTTAATCCACAGCAGGGGGGTGGGGATGTGTATCTGACATGTCCCAGCAGCTTCACTCACATATTTCTCATGTTTTCCAAGAAAGACATAGAGAGGAAAGTAGGAGAGTTGTGGTGTTTTGGAGAGTCCTGCATTACGTGGAATCTGTGCATGGAACAGCATGTCTCAAGTGCTGATTCCAAATGCTTTGGTCAAAGAAACAGACAGTCCTGCATTCTTCATCTTGCATCCAAGCAAAAAAAGTGCTGTTGTGGGTGACTAAATATGCTGGTATCTGGATGTGAGTGAAAACAGGGATCATCTCTTTCAGAAAAGCTCTCACCATGAAATCTAAGTTGTTTGAGGCCAGGTTTGGTCAGGTCCATCCTATCCCCCCGCCATAGATAGGGGGATAGGATACAACACATCCAGACAGGACTATGAAGCTCAACACCAGTAGGATAAAAAAGCAGCTGCCCAGAAATCCCAGTAACCTGAGGTGCCAGGGCAGGGCCAAGCAGCTGGGGCAGGAACGAGAGCAACACCACGGTTGTGCACGTAACTATGCACAGAAAAAGAGACCAGGAGGATGTCTGGGAGCTGACTTACAGGTCAAAACCTTTGACCTTTGTACAGGTCAAAAACGCTATTCATATTTCCTCTCTACTCTAGTTGCAACTATTCAGGCAAGGAGACCATGATGGTTTTTACTCCCATCGCCTCTTTTCAGTGGAAATTGCAATTTTTTTTTTTGCTTCTGCAAAACAACCCAAATTATGCAGACTTGATACATTTTGATTAACTTTTTAAACCTTCCTTTTGGATGGAGCGCAGGAAATTCCACTGCTTGTTGCTTTCGTTGTCAATCCTCAATGTCCTCTGAGTACGGGCTGGGTAATCAGTTGATAAGGAATTTAAAATAGAATAATTACAGCCCCTGAAGCCCCTAATCAAGTATATTTAATAACCTTTTGCAAAGATGAGGAGTGGGAAAAGCTCTGAGGTTATGCAATTTGCTGTGCTGCTGGTTGTCTTTACTACAGCATCCAGATCTCAATGCTTCCTTTCCCAGTCTTGTTTCTGCTGTTATTCTAAGGCACGTAGGCTTCTACCACATGTTTATAAGCTGATAAAACCATAATGCCAGGAATGTTTTCCTTCCTCTATTAGATTAACAAAATAAGTGACTTTTCAGATAGAGCCCTGTTGACCATACTCTCCACACTAAAACAATAGTGAATAAATGTCATAACTTACAGAGAGGTGAGAAGATAAGGGTTGCTCGGTGTCAATGCTGGTGTAAGATGGGTCTGTGCATCTCTGTGCTGATGAGAAATGTTCTGCTCTCCTGACACGCTCTCCTTGTGGGAGATGCAGTATCACACCACTGGCAGCCCTCAGCTGTGACAGGAGGGGTGACAAAGCGTTTAGCTCAAGTATCTAAGGTAAGTCCCATCAGATATGACTCTGAGTCTTTCTGCAGCTGCTGTTGAGTGATTCATTATGGTACATGTCAGGCAGCTTTCTGATGACATGGGGTTTGACTCCCAGAAAGACAAAGCAGCCCCAGAAAAGGCTTTTCATAAAGGAGTATTTCAGCTGATCTCGAATGAGATTTTCCCAAAGCCATAAATACATTTCACTTGGTCTGTCGTGCACTTAGAAGAGCCATGTGTTATGTGAGGCTTGCAGAACAAACACCGACCTAGAGGAGTTTTGGGAATGGGGAAGAGCCGTGAGCCATCAGAGCCAATTACACTGTACTCCCAAAATACATAAAGCATTTCATCAAGGGAGATCAAAGTGCCTTTCATGGGAAGGAAGAGCTATGGTCTGTCTTTTACCCATGGGAAAACTCCGGGGAAGAAAATGTCTGGCCAATTCTATAGCAGCATTCTTTACATGTGAACCCAAGAGTTTACTTGACGTTCATCGTGGCTTCCTATATGTCATCTCAGGGTCTTGTGAGCTCTGCCTGGACCTACAGCATCCTTTATGCTGTTTGGGGCAGGGAGTGATGCTCACAAGAAGATGCAGGGTCTGCATTCGCACTTACAGACTCCAAAACACAAGTTTCCCATGGACAAACCAGTCCTGATATAACCAGAATGCTAAATGTTTCTGCTGTGGGAAGTGGTTATGGAATTTGGTTTCAGCTCTTGGATCCTGACTTTGGCCAACACTAAATCCTTCCAAGGCTCACGTAACATTTGAGAAGTGCTGGAGCAGAAAGAAGCTCTGCTGATGCTTGAGGCTTTTCTGTAACTGGTATAATCTGGATGATGAAGACCGGTTTCTAACCATGCCATTCTGCCTCAGGCTTTCTCAGCATCACTGATGAGCTGTGATTCTACATCCTTTTTTACATGGACATGACTTGACAAGCACCCAGATGTGTTGCTGCCTTCCACAGTAGCTGGAGCTGCATTGACATGGTGGAGGGCTCCTCTGCATCAGTAGGTACCAGTGATACTGACTCAGAGGAAAGCATCACTCTGGCTGTCTCTGCTGACTTTGCTGCTTTCTCCTGAGTTAGGGATGGTTTTTCTGTCTCTCCCCCTTCAGACTGCTGGGACTAGAGCTTCCAATTTGTCTTCTCAAACGACACCAGAGGGTGTTTCCGGGAGGACCTTGTCTCTTGAATTTGTTTCCCCTGTCTGATTCACAGTCTGAGCTTGTTTGATCTCCCAGGGCTGGCGTTTCCAGCAGCTCCCTGGGGCTCCATGAAAGGAGTAAGGAAGAAGAGTTCACATATGCTACACAGAAATCTCCATATTTTAAAGGGTATCCTGTATCCCCACTGGAACATTTTTAATGGCCCACAAATCAGAAAAAAAAAAAGAAAAAAACTTGAAAACCACACTTAAGGCATTCATTGTTCAAAGCCCAGATCTTCTGGGGGCCGCTGTCTTCACAGAGGCTCCATGGGGCCATGATCTGAGGAAGTCTGTGCTGAGATCCGACTCGGAGACCCCGCTCGCCCAGGGCTGGGTGGGGGTGCTGGCTCTGTGCTCTCAGGCACACACTGTTTATCTTTCAGGCAAATGTTTCCATTTTTGGTAAAGGAAGCAAGAGAAAAGTTTTCCAAGGAAGAATATGCAAAGGTATTAGCTATGGAGATTTATCCTCTACTTGTGACGGCCAACAGGGATTTGGTGAAATGTGTGTTAGAAGAGGTATAGACTTATTTTGTTCCTCTTTAAAACTAGAGCAGAATTCTCCCCTGCTCATGTCATTCTCTGATGAGACTTAGCAGTTACCAAGGCTGGCTAAGCAGAAAATGGTTGCTGATATTTTCAAGAGCACTTGGTAAAACCAGAATTAATTCAGCACGTTGCAGCTTCTGTCTTCCCTTCACATTCTCCATGTGTACCCTCCAAGAATCTCAGTTGCTGTGAATAATGTGGAAAAGGAAGAGCTCCAAAAATCAAGTCTGCTGTCTTCAAACGAGCTGGTTAATATGTGTCTTCTGCTTTAGTCTTTGGTCACTTGGAGAGAAGAGGAATCCCCTCTGCTGAGAATGCTCCAGCTCTTCAGCAAGGAGATGGATTTTGTGGGAATGTCAGTTGTAGATACTGCATTTACTCTCACCTGTACTCCAAAGAGCAGCTACTGAGACTCAAGAAATAATATCCTACAGGAAGGAAATGATGGGACTGGCCAAGTATTTGCATCTTACTGTGTAGACAAACAGAAAGACATTCAAGCTTTTCTCATGACACTGTGAGAACAGATTCTCCAAATGTGTCCAGTACCATCTATAAATATTTCAGAATATGTTTGTTCTACAAAGCCTTCTTGGAATGGGATTTACCTATAGAATTGTTTGTGCTGTAAACACAGAATTTAAATTTTGTATTTCCACAAATGTGTGTATGCTAGGGGTTTTTTAATGTAAATGTATGGTAAATTAATGCAATTTAATGTTAAAATTCTTCTGCTTTCTGGTCAGTAACTGACTAAAGAAAAAGACCCAGTTGTTCATTAGACAACCAAAATGTAATTTCAATTGATTTCTGGATGTTCTGAATCTAAATGTACTTTCTATAACTATTCTGCAAGACAAATATTTGTAAGGTCAAACCCAATATTAACATTTCAGTAGTAAAGTTGTGCAAACCCTTAAAAATGTTGACAATCTGGAAAAATCAACAGCTGGTAGGGAATTCCCATTATTGCAGCAGAGAAATTGCCAAAGTCACCTCTCATTTGCTAACAAGGCATCTTTTGCAAATATCCTCCAGTATATTAGAGGCCTCCAGTTAAAACTGTTAAAAAAGGACTTGAAACTTTCCCAATCTTCCCCCCCAGCTTGCAGTGCCAGTGGGTCCTCCACTGACTGACCAGTTGTTTGGAACTAGATGAGATGTTTCCACCAGGGAGAATTCCTTTTGCCCTGTTTATCTGTGGGATAAGCCATCAATAGTTGCTCCTTGCCTTAGCTGCTCTCATAAACCATGGGCTAATGTATATTTTTTCTGCCCAGGCAGACTGTGGATGCAACCCCTTGTTGCCACAAACTACTTCTTTCTTCTATTTGGAGATATTTGCCCACTCTTCCTGAAGTCCATCCTTGGGGATCTTATTGATACTTGTAAGTATTTAAAGGGTCAATGTCAAAAGGATGGAGCCAGTCTATTTTCAGTGGTGCCCAGTGACAGGACAAGGGCAAAGAAACTGGAACCCAGGAGGTTCAGCCTGAAAAAAAGGAAAAAAAAAATATTCCTTTGAGGGTGCCTGAGCCTTGGAAAAGGCTTCCCAGAGATGTTGTGGAGTCTCTTTCTCTGGAGAGATTCCAAACCTGCCTGGACATGATCCTGGGCAACCATCTTTAGGTGACTCTGCTGGAGCAGGGGGATGGACCAGGTGATTTCCAGAGGTCCCTTCCAACCCCCACCACACTGGCATTCTGTGATCCTCCTCCTGTCTGAGGAAGGCCAAAATGTGCCGGATCCATGAGCTGGTGAAGAGACATGAGCATCATCTTTCTCATGGCAAAGCAGGCAAAGAGGAATACATGGAAATATCCTGTGATTTTACAGGGCTCTAGAGACCTCTCGTGGACAAACATGTTTGTTTCCTTCATGTTACGTCTTTGCACGAGGGATAGGTTGCATTTATTTCCCAAACTTTACCCCAGTTTGGTACTATTAGCAATTCCGTGATAACTCGAAGGCTGATTCTGGTCCTATGGTGATGATCAAGCAAATAATATTTTGAATATATTTTATCCCCTTTCTCACTTTGTCTTGTTCTGCAGTTTATTTCTGTGTTAGGATCTTTGTATTCTGAAGCAGCATCTGGCAGGGAAAATAATTCCAAATCCATGTAGCTGCTGTATTGCTCTTGACCAAAATGGGTTTGATTTATCTTAATATTTTAACTTCTTATACAATGTAGAGGAAGGATTAAAGCAGTGACACTAGATTTTATTTCTGTGTCCATCCTTTTGCCCAGGTTTTTTTTGGAATGTGCTATTTTTTCTCATCCTAAAACCCTATCAAGATTCATCGCATTTTATTGACTTCTCTCCCTCCCTCTTATTTTCTAGTGACAAAAGCAGAACATTTCCATCAAACAGAGATAAATCAGGGGTTACTCATTTCTCAGGCTGGCAGGAAGTGTTCAATGGCTGAAAAACACTATTCTTGAATGAGAAATAAATCCGTGATAAAATTCTTATTGACTAATGATAATAAAAAATATAATTTTCTTTTTGTTGTTCCCTAAGAAATGTGTTCATCTGGTTGGGTCCGGGCCCTGGGAAGATGCCTTCTGTGAGATGAGCATGATACCAAAATCCCCAGGTCTGTACCCAGGCGTAAATTGCTTTTTCTCTGGGGATTATTCAATTATTTCCACGATCCACCTCATTTTCCAGTTCCATCCTTTCCTCACTTAGATGAATTATTGGTGTATAGATGACCCTTGATATTTTCACTAACATGAGGATCTGGCTGTTTTCTTCATTGCCCTGGCTTGGCTTGAAAATGCCATCAAGTTAAAGGCAGACAAAAAGTTTTATATTAAGGAGATGCAATTAAAGAGCACCCTTGATTCTCAGTGCTTGTCTCCAGCCTCTGAGAACAGCCCACTGTGTGGAAGTCAAAGGCAAGGTAATTTTTCTTTTTAATATTGCAATAACTCGAAGCTATTTCAAGAGAAAATCTGCTGACAATTTTGGACAGAGAGCTACATTTCAAAAATAAATTAAAATCTTGGCAGGAAGAGCCTGATTTCACAGGAAAATTTCGATCTACCAGAGAACCAAAACCCAACCTAACAGGACATATTTCAGCTGAATACACTTTGATTTTTGCCAGGGGAAAAATGCAGATTGGGGGGTTTCTTTTTCATTCTTTTCTGTCATTTTTCTGCAGGGGAAAGAACCTGGCAAAACTTCTTCATCATCCTTTGTGATTTTGGTCGTAGGTGCAAAGCTCTAATGAGGGAATGGAGAAGATGATAAAGCTGGTTAGGTTCAGACCTACCTCTCTTTTTCCCAAACTCTACCTGGAATGATTTATATTCCATGCTCTAAGCAAATTTTACATGGATTTCAAAGTAGATTTTAGAGGAAATTTCTCCCTTCAGCTCCTCCACCTGTGTAATCTTAAAAACACTTTTTAATTTATTCTTGCCCTTGTGCTGACTCTAAACCAGCAATAAAATTCTGGGTATTTTTCAGACATCAGGAAAAGATTGGAGCAATGTAGTAGTGGTCTATTTTTTTTTTTTTCTGTATTTTGGTGGTCTACATATATATATATTTATTATTATTATTTTTTCTCTTTCTCTCCCTTTTATTGCAGTCCTGGCAATCAGTTGTGTCCAGGCCAAACATGGATCCCAAATTCTTGCCCCATGTCATTCCCTATCTTTGCCTAAAGCCTTCTTGTTTCAGTTTAACAAACCACCAAGAAGTTTGAGTCTGGATATTATAATTTTGTGGTACATTTTATCAGCCAATTAGTGTTTTAATTTAAATGTACAAGTGCCTATCTCTCTGTTCACAGTTATTCTGCCTGATATAAACCAATTGTTTGGTTACAGACTTCATGAATCAATGTTATCACGACTCATGAAGTATCTTATTTGCTTTGTGATATGAATGTTTAGCATATTTTTAAATTCTATTTTCTTGGTTTTTACTTTTGTGTGCCATGAAATCCAGAGTGATCTCAGCAGGCTATTTTCCTGTTGTTAAGCCCTGAACCCTAATCTGAAGGAAACAAACCCAGCTCCTCTTATTTTCAAACAGATAAGATTTGCAAGGTTATTAATCACAGGTTCAAATGGCTATACTGGGAATTGAAAATGATATACAGTTTTATATAAAACTTGTCAACATTTATTACAGAGACGGACCATCCGTCCAGTGGGAGCCTTAGAAAGTCATTATGTGTCTGGTGTATGATAAAGAGCCATTTAACTGCATAAACACCCATGACATCATGCTGAACTTACATGTTCTTTCATCTGTCCCTAAATGATACCATTTATTTTTGGCTATTGCCCTGAGCTTTGATTTTGGATGGGAGAGTTCTTTCTCCTCCTGTGTATCTTTTTTTTTTTTTTTCTTTTTCTTTTTTCTCCAAAGAGCAAATAGACACTGTTGGGTTTATTTTTCTCAAAGATCTGAGAGAGCTTTCTGGCTGGATTCAGCAGATTAGCTCCTGGGCAGGTGTAAATCAACATTAACCCACAGAAGTTGGATTCCATCAGACAAAGGTTTAGCTCTTGGTGTTTAATCTTGGTGAATTTGTACGCTGGAAAACATAAGATTATATCCTCCCCCACATAAACAGATCCTGGTAGGCAGTGAACACATGGAAAGAAGACAAATCTCAGCTTGCTTTATTGCCTTTCTGAGCATTTCTCTTCAGACATTAAACCTATTTCATGAGTGACTGATACTTTAGGGCTGCCCAACCCATGGGCTACACTGACAATTGATGACACAGATAACTTAACGAAAAGATTCATTTCTTTTTGCTGTAGCTGCCATAAGCACTAAAATTGCCCATCAGCCTTTACTTGGAAGGTCTTTCGGCATGCAGTAAAAATTTTTTTTCACCATTACTATGACAAAGTTGTTTAAAGCCTTCATAAATATCCCATCAAAACTTTTGGTGCTGAAATAAACTGCTAACATTGCTTGAAAAGGATGATATATATCCTTATGTATTTACATTTATAGATAAAGGTGAGGAGGTGCTTTGCAGCAGCTCGTGGTGAGAAGGGACCCCTTGCACGGATGCCATGGGACACCCCAGATGCCTTCCCCATTTACTGTGCTGGAGTCACTGGTGATAAGATCACAGTATGCAATAAACCTCCCAAGTCCCTTCCCAGGGATAAAAGCTGGGAAGCGAAGTGTTTTAAGTCCAGCCAGATTGCTGTCCTAGGCTGGGGAGAAAAAAGGAAAAGCAATGAAAGTGGTATTTGGAGAAGTGGTCTCTGAACCTTGTAAAATTGTGTTTGGCATTGAGAAATTATGTTCTATGGAGAGTAATAAATGGAGGCTTTTTGCAACTGGTGGTGCCGCAGCCTTGAACTGGCTTCCGTGGGGCTGCGGATACCGAAGGACAAAGATGTGTCAGAAGTGAAGTGGAGAAACCAAGATTAGATTTTTGCAGAAGGACAAAGTTTTTTTCTCCTTTGTTTCTGTGATTCCTCACTCCGAGAGGGCACAATGTGGGGAGACAGCCTGGATTGTCCTTCAGAGTAAAGGATAGTCTCCATTTTCCTTTTGTTTTATTTTTTCTGGAGAAAACAAAGTATTTTCCATTGCTGTCTGAACCTGATGAGCATCTAGTCCCTCTTCCCTGCACAGCTGCTGCAGTGGCAGAATGCTCCTATAAGGTTGACTATAATCTGGCAGAAAATACCCCCAGTCTTTAAAAATCTCAAAATAGCAATAAAAACAACCCAAGAAGAGGATAGAAGATCTTACTGGAAATGAGATTTCCACTGAGCATTACTCTGTCTTCCACGAGATGGGTGCTCATGTCATCTGAAATCACAATCATGGCAGAAGTCCCTGGGATGTGACCATGGGTAGTTAGCTGTAACTATGTCAGCTTTGAATTGGTCACTAGCTAAACTCCAAAATAGCTACCTCACATCTCAGAGGGTTTTAAAGCCTGCCCTGAGCTTTACTATGCAGTAGATAAGTACAGCTGAACCCCAGGTGTAAAACACTCCTGTGGAACACCAACATCAGAGGAGCTCTTCCCTGCAGGGTGGGTATTCAGTGTAGATCATCCTCCCTGAAGCCATCAACTGAGGTGTTCCTGCCTCTGCTGTTAATAGATTATACTTGCTGCCGTTTGGAAGAAGACATTTTCATGAGCTGGCTGCTCATGAAGGTCCTGGTGGTCATAAGTAGCTGAAGTGGCTGTATCCAAGGGTAACATTTCTTGGGAATGGGGTGATTTGGGTGAGTAAAGAACCTATAAATGGGTGTTATCAACATCCACACACTGTGTTTAAAGGGAAAAGTATGTATGTGATAAAAGACATTTTGTGGAGGCTTTCTGTTAGTGTTTTAACCTCACTTCTAGCTATTTTTCCCTGAAACCTTCATATAATCTTGAATTTCAAGGTTTTTTATTTTTTTAATACAAAAGATGACTTGATCATTGGCTAAAGCTGATACTGTGAAATGCTCCACTCTTTGGCAGAAAAAAAAAGGTTCACTGTTTATACAATTCTAAATTCTTCCTTTTAAAATAAAATTTACAGCCTCCTGAAATGGCTTGTGCAGACCTCCCAGGCTTTGATTCCTCGCAGAGTTTTTGAAATGCATCTTAACCCCGAGACTGGCAACAGACTGAAATAATTACCCTCAACAGTAGGTGTTAATGCCTCTGACATTGCCTGCCAGTCCTCTTCATGTTTGTGAGAAATTTATGTACTGACTGCCCAGCATTGTGCTGCCAAACTGTATTCTTTTCACCCTCCATGCCATGAATCTAATTGTTCATTTATCAGAGCAAGTCTTCAGGCCAGATTTATTTCAAAGAAGGAAGCAAGGCGTGGGCTACAAATTGCTTCAATTGTGGGGAGGTTTTCTGAGAAGGTTCATGTACACCACTCATGTTTTTGCTGTGCACTGGTTGAAGAAGAGAGGTAAAACTGGTGGAGAGAGCTCATGGATGCTGTAGCTTCAGGCAATGTGGTGAAAAACAACCTCCAGGTCTGCTGAGACATGGATTTGGGAGGACATCTAGCAACAGCAGCTTGGTAAACCTCCACCTCTCAGTCTTTGTCTTGGCTAGGAAAGATGGTGGGGTTGGTTTTCCAATCTCCTGGGTTAAACATTAAATGTCCCACTGTGAAACCTTAATGGGGATGAGAAAATTCAGGCTTTCTTGTGGACTAAACTCAGCTGTGATGGCACTTGGTCCATCTCCCAAATGCAGATCACGGTCAGCACATGTGGAGCATCACTTCTGGCTTGGTCTTGTGAGATCTACTTCTTCTCTTCACAAAATCTACCTGATCCTCTCAGATTGCAGCTTGATAATGCATATCTTATCTCTGTGATTAAAACCAAAGCAGACCAAGAGGAAGCTCAAGTCCCTGTTCCAACACACGATAGTCTTGATGAGCCTTGTAGGATCTTCTGCCTCCAGACCCCCACAGTAAGAACTGAGGAACATGCAGTTGAAGATAACTCAGAAACTGGATTTTGCCAGCTTTTCAAATGCTGGAGCTCAAACCTGCCTCTTGGAGAACTTCTGTGGCCTTTGGAGAGAGAACAGGGGAGGCCATCCTGGAGGGATGCAGGAGAGGAACAGCTAATGGAAGATTGAAACCTCTACCCCAGAGGTGATTTGATTCTCCATGCTCTCACTATAGCTCTGCCAAAAGGCACATATGCAACAGCACTGGAGTCATTTCCAGTTTGATCATCTAAATAGGGTCAGAGGCTGGTTCTGTACATTGTGGTGAGGAATGTGGCAATTTTCCTATCAGGTTCTGACATGTTAAACTCTTCTGGGTGATGCTGAGGAGATTATAAGAGGATTTAAACACCTAAACAATTATAATTATCTGCAGCCAACACACTGGTCTGTTGATAGTCATGTTCAAATTGACAGCGTTGAGTGAGAACGGAGTGACAAGTAGGAAAAAAAATGAAGCATGGAGAAGGAGGAGCAACATCTCCACACCTTCTGTACTTACTAGAAGGGATTTGTTGGACTTTGAGTGAGAATGGAGTGACAAGTAGGAAAAAAAGAGGCATGGAGAAGGAGGAGCAACATCTCCACACCTTCTGCACTTACCAGAAGGGATTTGTTGGGCATATGTCCCATAAAACAGCATCTGCAGCCCACGTTTATTGCTGAGGAGGTGCTCTCCAGGGGTCTGCCTGGCCTCAGCACAGCTGTGTGCAGCATACACAGACTAGCTGCAGGGCTGGAAAATAAATACAGCACCGCAGAGCATTTGTCACCTTCCACAAGTGTTTCACCAAGTGCCTCACTTCTTGGTGACATCTTTGCTCTGTTAGCTTAAAGGAACCTGATGCCTGGTGAATGCCTCGAAGGGCATGTTCTGCTCTCCAGGGGCATGCTTGTTCTCTTGTCTCTGGTTTCTTCCTGTACAGGGATTTTTCTCATCACCCAGGGATTTAGTTATTTCAGTGTCTACTGTTCATGTACCGTAGGTAACCCAAACAATCTTTCTGTGGACTGTTTTCAGAGCTTTAGATTCATTTTGAAGTCTAAAAAATTGATAACAGGTATTTCATAGCTCTTGCTTTTAAATTCATCAGAAGGGAGGAAAGGGAAGATTGGTGGAAAGTTATTTTCCTCTTGGTCCAGGGAACTTTGAAGAGTTTTGCTAAAACAGTAGAGTTCTTTAATAAGGTTTTAAGCTACACTCCATCAAATTGTGTGGCTAAACAGGGAAATGGCCAGACCTTTGAACTGTTTTTGTGGCTCCTCATCACTCACTTCTGCACAGGACCCTCTCATAACAATGATCCCAAATAGAAAGGCAGGAGACGTCTAATACATGAGCAGTGTTTCCTGCCAGACCTCAGCTGATCTCAAAGAAGCTGGAAGTGATCCTACATCTCAGCAGAACCACGGGCTGCATCGCAGTTATTTTATTTTCATTAATACCTTAGCTGGGTGTAAACCTGGGGGAGGTCCTTTGGCTTAGACCTCTGCAGAGGATGCGATACAGATGAAACCTCCCTATGGGTTGAAAGAGACTCTGTGAACTAAAAAATATGAGAATTCAGTTAAAAAAAAAAAGAGAACTATCCTCAGACTCATTTATCTCCCCCTGCAGTGAAAGTGCCACAGGGATTGGGTTCCTTTGAAGTCTGAGTTGAGACGAGAAGGGAGGTCGGTATCTGGGGGAAGGCATTGATCCAAAGAGCTGTCTCTTCTAGGTTAAGAACAAAATTGCACTGGGTGAGCTTGTAAGAAGCAGATCCTTTTGGACATGGGGCCCACAGGGTGGTCACGCAGAGCTGAGAGGTCTCCAGACCTCCCATCTTGCTCTGCAGGAAGCTCATGTAGAAAACACCGGTGTCCCAATGTTGATCTTCCTCTGCCAACTTAGCACCAAACTACCTCTGAGCCTTGCTGGACAAAGGAGACCCAAAATATTAGTGAACCTTTAGCTGAGTTTACACCCCTCATTCTGAAGCTGGGAGATGCGAGTCCCCTTTTGGGCACGTGAGAGCAGGGAGGTGGCTACAGCCACACTGTTGGCAGACCAGCTTGTGGCTGGGTGTTTCGGGTCCAGTTGTTGGCTGGGGGTGGGAGAATGTGTCTCTCTGTTTAATGCAAGCTAATCAGCTCTTGTGGGAGGTGAGATAGCAGGGCTGAGCCGAGAGCAGCAGTCGGTACTGTGGTGGCATATTTCCTCTTGCAGATTAGGAGGCCTTTCTCTAACCTCAGCAACACTCGCTGCCAAAGGCATTGTTTTACAGGGCGCTGTAGATGCTGCCCATTAAACAGCAATTAGTCTGTGTTGGATGCACAGCCCACTCTCTCTCCCAGATGGCCAGTTATTAAGATATTTATGGTTAATATGAATTTCCCCTGCCATAAATCACTGGCCTTTATACCTGCAGGGAAGTCATGGCAATCAGCGACCCCGCTCAGTCGGCCTGGGCAATGAGTGCTGTCTTGTAAAATAAAGATTGTAACAACTTCTCGTCATCGTAAAAACAACAGGAGAGGGAAAAAATCCCAGTGCTGGTATCTGATAACGTGCTGTAATCAAGCGCTTGCATATCCTCTTCGAGGAGGCTGGTAAATGGAAAGTTACACAGATTCATTTGTCACTCCAGGACTTCTGGACAAGCAGCCAAAGCCTGTTGCAGTTGGATGGGTGGGGGGATGGAGGAGCAGAAATGCAGACAGCTTGCAGGAGGATTGTGTGCCAGCAGGCGTGGGGTGCACCTCACCCAGCCTAGGGACCTGGGGGAAACACCAGGTTTTAAGTAACTCTGCTGGGAAATGGGAAACCACCCTCTGGGTCATGGTACTGTAGGTGCTGCAGGCTAACATTAGGTCATCCTGGGATGTGTGCAGGGTTTCTATGCAGTTCAGATGCTCTGAAAACTTCAAAAGCTCAAAAAGAAACCCTGCTCAGCAGTATTAGGCATGCACATGGGACATTGTTTTTCTCTCAAAGTTGGCATTTGGGTGTAGAGTGGTTATGAGTGACACGATGACATGAAAGCATGCTGTGTATTTCTACCTTTGGGGCTGATCTCATCTTTGCCCTGTGATTTTGGTGTTATCAGAAACTAATGATCATATCAACACTAACTGTACCTAACCACAGATCTCCACACCAGGGAAATCATGCTCCCTTTCCTCTNCCTTTTCTCTTGTTTTTTTTTGTGGTTTTTTTTTTTTTTTTTTTTATTTTTTATTTTTAGTTTTGGTTTGCTTGGTTTTGTTTGTTTGATTTTGTTTCTGTGGTTTTTTTGCTGTTTGTTTTATTTTGTTTTGTTTCTTTGTTTGTTCACCTATCTGGCAAACTTTCACTCTGCAAAGGACCATTCTCCAAAGCACCTTAACTGACAGCGGATGGCAGGAGGTGACACATCCTCCTCTGCAGGTGTGCAGCTCCCAAGCAGGCTTTTTTTTTCTTTTCCCATCCATAAGACACCACTGGCCCCACTCATATTACTGCCACCAGACACGTTGTCCTTCCTTTCAGGTGTTTCCTCCTGTCTTAAATATCCCGACAAGGGATTTCACGTGCACCAGAATGACATCCCTTCTGACCACTGCTGAAGTCAACTGACCATCCTTGCCCTCCCTGTTACACCTTCCTGTGTTTTGCAGAGGGAAATCCAGACCTGTGCAAGGTCTTTGCCTTTTTATTTGGGGCTCTGGATTGACACCAGTAGGTTTAATCCCTTGCAACAGCCCTGCTAGCACTAGTATATTTTCTTCCAGTATCAGTCTGTGGCTGCTTTAGTACCATCTGAGTATCATGGGCTGGTTAGACAGTTAATGAAGGGGTAGAAAAATCAGTTTTTGAGCTCTTGAGCTCACTACACGAATTGTTAAAATGCATCGTCAGTAGATGGCACTATTTTATACTTTATGAGGACACAGCACAGGTAGGGAGAGTTGAAGCTGAGATGATGTAAACACTGATTCCCTCTTTCTCAATGCAAAACTGCTCCACCAAGATCAGCGCCGAGGGGTGAAGGGTTTGCTCCGTGTGATTTCCTCGCTTCCCTTTGCTTATGCTGAGTCTTTTGGAAAGGTTGAGGCTTAAGAACAATCTCTGGCATTTATGGTTTTTAGGGTGATGCACTCCCGTTGGCACGTGAAGGCAAAGATGCATTTGTGTGCGTGTTAAACATCACCTTGCGTGGAAAATATTTCTATATCTGCAAACTGCTACAGCTGGTCTCATTTGCTCCCAGAAACTTGATAAAAAGGGGCTAAAAGGGGTGATATTTTTATGCCTCTGAGGCCCAGAGTTTATGGAGCTATTGAAAGCAGCTTTTCTTCAGCTGGGCAGGATTTAAAGGTCCCTGGCTCTGGGGGTTTTATACCTTGGCATAAATTATACTGTGCTGTAATCTCGCTCAGGTGAACTAGAGGAGGAAGGAAAGGTGCAAACTGGGGCAAAATGTGGCTTTCATGGTATCCCTGGTAAAGCAGAGATAATAAAAGTCTGTCTCCCCAGCCTAATTCACTCACCCACTGCTGTTACACTGGGATAATCCTGGAAAAACCCACTGGTGACTCTGCTTGGAAGCTGGGGTGCAGGAGCAGAGTTTGACTGCCGTCTGTCTGTCTGTCTGTCCTCAGGAGCTACAACCACCATGGTGGTGCTGGATGCAGCCAAACGATGCTGTGGGTTTGCAGCCAAAGCCCCCCTGTTTGTTGCCATTTCTTCGGAGCCGGGTGAGGTTTATTTTAGAGGCTTTAAAGGTCAGAGAGTTCAAAGTTCAAAAATGCTCCTCAGATTGAACATAGATTTTGCCTTTGAGTTAAAAAAAAATAAAGGAATCTGTCCTTCTCTGCTAAATCCCTTATATTAGGAATTCCTGTCATCCTCTGACAGTGATGTTTTTATTCCCTTTAATAACTGATTCTTTTTTTTTTTCCCTTTTTTCCCCCAGAGCCTCCCTTTGTTTTGATTCTTGCCATATTTTACTTTCCTTTTCTTTTCCTTTTCTTTTTATTTGGCATCTCAGGGAACTATCACCATTCCACTGGTGTGCTACTCTGTCCCTTTGTACATATATCCTCTCTTTTTCTGCACTAAAAACAAACAAAAGACATGCCTGAAGAGCAGTAAAACCTCCTGGTCTTTGCTAATGCTGGTCAGCAGAGACTAAATTGTGCCCATTTACACCCAAGTCATTTCCCCCTCTCTGCCCTCCCGCCTGCTGCCTTTCCGTTGCTGATGCAATGCTGGATTTGTAAAAACTCCTGACTACTATACTGGTTTTATCTTGAGGAACATCTAAATCACTTAGAAGTCTGTTGGCTGAACTCAATAAATAAATAGCAGAAAGCTCACTAGTAGCTGTGAGTTATGGCTTTTCTGTCACTGCTACACGGGGTTGTATACAGCAGCTGCACTAACAGCAACCCCTCTATTAGCATATGTTTCTTTTAATCCAGTTCTGAAGAATTAAAGCAGTGTTCCTGGCGTTGGGGAGCGTGGCGTTTTATAAACTCTCCAGATTAGGTTCTGCCCAGGTGGCATTTTGCTGCTGGGAAGGAGTCCTGAGGGTTCAGCCGTGGTCCCCTCTTGCTGCGTGCAGAGATGATGCTCAGCCCTCGTCACCACATTGGGGTGATGGAGAAAATCATCACCAGATGAAAACCCAGAGCGAACCAGAAAGTAAGAAACGCTCTCTCCTGCCAAGGAACTGAGCCCAGCTTTGTGAGAAAAGGAAAGTAGAGTCATCCCTGATGTCCTGAACTTCTTCCCATGTCTCTGGACATGTGTGTATAACCATAGAGATGAAAATGTTGGCGTAGACATCATGAAGTCTGTAGAATCAAGTGAGCACAACATTTATTTATTCCCACTCTGACAGTACACACAATTAGATTGTATAAAAATAGATATGATCTCCATCTGAGCACACCCACTATGTATATTAACTGTAACATATCCATACAAGTCATTCTGTACACGTCTGTGCATTAAAATTGTGCAAAAGTACACATGGCATCTGTGATTTAAGGGAAAAATAACTCTCATTCTTCACTTGTCTTCTCTATACTGGTTACAAAACCTTAGTTTTTAGTTATCTACATTTAGAATATATTTTCTATACCACTGACCAGTAATGGCTTGGGGTTTTTTTAAACATTCTGAATGCAAAAACTATCATAAGATACTAAATATTCTATTTCTTTTGAATGTTATCCAGGCTAGCAGCATGACTTGGTTCTGTTCTCAACTTCTAACACCACTGACAGCTGTAGGTTCATTTACAGGGGGGGGGTTTATTACAACCCCGTAAAAGTATTTACAATATTTCATTGTATTTTAAAGCAAAAGCACTGAGAAAAAAATGCTTTACATAAAAATACCCATAATTTTCTGGTTCCCTTGTCACTGTCTGAAAACCTTATCAGAGTTCCTCATTACTTTAATGGTACAGGATTAAGGGTAATGAAGAAACATTTAGGGTTCTGCAAATCACTTTGATTTAATTGTGTAATGGAACAGCACTTCTCGTTGATTTACTACTCTGTTGTTTGAAATAGCCTATGGTATTTATCAGTCTTGGAGGAAATTCTGTTTCCTTGAGCAATTAACTACTCAGACTAAAGTTGCATTATTCTTTTCTTTAATTCTTTTTTCTTTTTTTGGCATCAGAACATTTGTGGATGAGAAATAACGAACCATCTGCTGGATCCTACCTTGATGGAGTAGAGGTGAATATGTTTCTTGCAAATTTTCTTGCCAACATTTTGATTCCCTAGATATTTTCCCTTTTTGAAGGTTAAAACAAAGGTCACTTGTCATTATTAAATTGGTTTTATGTCTATATTTTTGGTAATTTTCACTTGCTCATTTTGAATCTCATTTTTCATTTGATTTTCGGTTCAAATTTGTTGCCCTAGATGCCTGCACAGATTTATTTCCTCACTGAGGGGGGTGTTTCTCATGTTAAAAAAAAAATGTTTTGAAATACAACACTCGCATTCAAACAGAACAATAACATTTTCTATTACAGTGCTCATAAAATAAAATAAAAAACCTGAAGAGTTCCAAAATCATCCCTATAAAAACCCCTTTTAAACATGTTGTGAGTTTCATGGCAATTAATTCTGATCGCTCAGCTTTTCCTCTCCATTAGCTCCTGAAGAAAAAATTCCTTTCCCCAGCAAATTTTGCAGGAAGATGCCACACCTTGAGGTGAATAAAACCAAAAAGAGGTGGCTTCTTGGCTTATATTTCTATCAGCAACCCCCTGGCACATGGTTTTGGAGGAGAACACGCTGAGTTCATGGGTAGTTCAGTGCATGCAGCAGCACGTTGGGCTTCAAACAGATCCCTGGCATCGTGTCTAAAATGTTTCAGAGCTCCCCAGTGCAGCAAACTCCTTTAAGCAATGTAATAATGGAGGATTAAAATAATGTGCCTGTGGTTTTGCTTTTACCAGAAGGAGATGAATGTGTAGTGGGACCAGTTCTTTAATTCCCTTGGATGAATTTTCCCCGTGTTATGCATTAGCCAGGTGAAATTTATTGTCAGTTTGGAAAGCTTTTGTGGAAGCACAGAGGCACAGGTTGAATTTGTCCCAGCAGGATGATCAGGAATTGGTCATGACATAATTGTGGTCACAGAAAATGAATACTATGGGATGTTCTCTCCCAGAAAATATTGATCAAAGAGATGTCTCTAGAGCTGGAGGTGATTGAGTGAAATAATTGGGGAAAGAGTACCAAGAGGTCTAGGAATGCCTTGGAAGCCTGGATGAATATTGTTACTAAGCCAGGCGTGTCCTAAAAGGCACGAGAAATTTGGTATGGAGAAGAGGATGCTGGATGGGACTCCCTTCCCAGTCCATTTTCTCAGGGCACGAGCTCACGTTGTAATTCCTCTCTTTCCCAATTGCATGAGGAATGCATTCATCACGCAGTTGTGCTTTTAGTCCTCCAAACTACTAGATAAATATATAGAACATATAGATAAATATACACTGGGAAACAACTTGAAATGCCTGTGGGATTAAAACAAAACTAATACTGAATGGATGGTTTGTCACCCAGCAAAGACACCGTGAGGAAGAGCCATAGAAGGTTTTTTAAGCATCTACCTACAAAAGGCATCACAGGCATCTCCTGAAAAGTTTTTCCCTTGAAAAGTAAGGACTACAGAACACAACCTTATAACCATCAAGACTGCTGTCAAAAGTATAGGAAAAATCTAAGGGCTTACAACCAACACCAAGTCTAGCTGTGTAGGGTTTCACAGAATCAGAATGGTAGGGGTTGGAAGGGACCTGCCAGAGCAGGGCAAAATTAGAGCAGCTCAGATCACACAGAAATGAAATTTGGAGAAGTTTAATCCCACGTCTATTGCTTGGAAGTCTCTTCACTGAATTCACTGAGCTCAGATTAGTGTCTATTAGGTTCTGGCTACTTCCTTTAGAATTTTTCCAGAGTTTCTTTTTAATTTGTCTTGTAAGCAGAGCAGTAGCATAGGAACCATAATATATCATGAGCTATGTTATACCACCAGTATAATCCTCTCTTGCTATTGGGAGATAACAATATACTTAAGAACTTAAGGAATCATAAACCAATTTTTGCAGTGTAATCAGTGCTACCAAAAGCCCTCTCCCAACATTTTTTTTTTTGGAGGGGGGGGGAATGTGTGCAGGAGGAGATTTCAAGCTAATTCTTTCCATCTGGGCTTCATTTACGGATTATGTGGGAAAAGGAGAGATTAATACATTGGAGGAATGAACAAGCATTAATTTACCATCTGCAGATGTAAACAGGAAGCCCAACACGTTGTGCCTTAATACTGCTTATTGGTTTAGTGAGGAAAGAGGAGTTGAAAGATGGGACTTATGCTGGAAATATTTTAGTAAATTCTAATAAGATCTTATAAACAAATGTGAGTCCAAAGCTTTTCCAAAAAGGGGAAAAGAACATTGTCCTTGGATACAAAAGCAGCTGATAGGAGGGAAAAAAAATCCGTCAAATGAATTTGGCAAGAGAATCTCACTTGTTTGAGATTATTTTTCTTGAGGTTTGACTTTTAAATTTTTTTTCTTTGAATTGAGCATGTAAACAAAGCCCCCTGTTCAACTTCTGAGCTTCTGCTGCTCCTTTTAAAAATTAATAATTAGCCTCAAGAACTGACAATGCTTTTAAAGCATAAATTTAAGAATAATCCTCTTGGACTGTGATGGCAGAGTGAAAGAGGGATGATTTTCTCCCCTGGCCTTTCCTTTTCATTTCCCATGTATTCATTTAGACTGCATCAGACCACCTACGTGAGGTGTAACCCGGAGGTCTCCCTGCTTTTCTCCCAGGTGTCGGGATCTCATCCCTTTCCACGGTTTCACTCCCTGAAATACATATCCCTAGATTTCCTGAGCATGCTTCTCTGGGGAGTTGGAAGCTGAGTAGTTAGAGACGACACTGATTTTTCTTTCCAAGACCTGTAGCTTAACTCTCACCTTCCTCTCCCATGGCAGGAGATGGCCACTTCAGCCCCACTGCCTTGTAACCACAACCGAAAACACAGTGATGAGATTTCCCACCACCTGCACGTGCAGGATGCCAGCAACCGAATGGGAATCGGGATGCAGCAAGAGCACACTGCAGCATCACATCTGTGTAAAGTTGCAAAGGGAGTCCCATGACATCAGCAACATTTCATTTCCCTTAGGCTCAAAAAGCCTGCATCAGGCTGCGTGTGCTCCCTGATTATCCAAAGGATGAGTTTTGCCTCTCTGGGCAGCAGTTATCACACTGGGGTTCATAAGTGCTCTCAGGGAGGAATACTCAGGTCTCTGCAGACAATTGATTCTTTCAAGCCAAGAGTGTTTATTTGCTGTCCCTGATTTGAGACAGTGATCGAGACTGTGAACAATAAATGTCAAGTGCTGGCATTCATAGTTTTACACAAAGTTTATTTGAGAAATTAGGGCAGGTTGCTTTTATGGCTGGTTACAGAAAAGGTTCAGTCCCTCCTCCTCATTTTAGCCAATTTATCCATCTCTCAGGATCTGCTGCAGACCTGGGGATTCCCACTGAGCCAGCTTTGCAGGGAAGGATGCTCCCTGCAGTTGAATGGCATGTCCTTTCATCCCCATGCACCCCACTCACTCTTTGTCCAGGAGTCTGATGCAGAAGTGTGCTTGGTGCTGGTGCAGTATGAGTTTCATTTTTAAGGAATGTGTGAGGCTCCCCAGGACAGCTAGAATCCCCCAGCCCTAGAAGATAACTCATTTCAACCTCAGGGAAGTCACCTTTCCTGTCCATATCCCCAAATTATCCTCTAGATTAGTGTTTTTTTCAAGTGCATATGTGCATGTGTGTGTGTATGTACTTATCTACCATTAATTGTGGGGGTTTATGAATTTCTCTTCCTGTCTAATGACTTGTAACAGGCAATGTAATTACCAGTTCTTTTTATTGCTATTATAATGATTCAAACACCTATGCAAAAAAAAAGCATAGTCCAGCTAAAGAAATGGCTGCTGTAAAGTTTTCTATATATTTTCTTCTCATAGCTTTAAATTAATCCATTTTTATTAGGGTGCTTGGCAAAAAAATTAATTGGAAACTGAGTCCAAGCAGATTTGGATTTATTGTAGTTCTGCAACTCTTCAGAGTGGCTCGATGGATTTAAACTAGTTTTGCAATTAAAAAAAAAAATAAAGCAAACAAATTATCGTGGCTGAAAAGCTGGAAAACCAGTGTCCTTTCTTGTGCTCTGAGATTTGAACCAGCTGAGATGATAAACTCTGAGTCTTTCAGCAAGGAAGACTGATGAACTTGGACCAAACTGCGTTTAGGAACTCGGCTCTCCACAGCTACCAGGGTGCCCAATTTCCTCACAGATGAGTTTTGCAATTACAGCATCATTCCCTCTAGAGCTGTGGTGGAGAAGCTGAGGGGCAGAGCCTTGGGCAGCTCCTCAATCTAGGCCAAGATTCACTGATTTCCACTTTTGAAGGTTGATCAAACATTCAGCAGGGTGTAGAATGGATTATTGAAGTTTAGCAAGAAGCACTCAAGGATGCTGAACTCACCCTTTCTCATCTCGTTGAATATGACCTAATTTTGTAGCCCTTTATTTAATTTGAGTTCTTTGTGCAGAAAAGCAAAGCTGGTTAAAGCAAGGAGATGCCATTTTCTGTGATGCCCTGTGAGATCCAGCCCCTGTCTGTACCTTGCATCGATGAAAGCTGAGCCTGGTGTCAAGTCCGTGGGTGCTGAGGTCTCTGAGCACAGCCTGTGGTCACAATGGGCTGGGTAAGTGTTAATTAATCCTCACCTCCTTTGGAGGAATGTTTTCCAAGACTCATTTTACACACTTTAAATCAAAGCACAGAAAGTTTCCTTTGTATGCTTTGATAAATGCTTTCTTATTATTTATATTCCTGCGGTTCTTAGAAGACTCTGGGGTCCTGTTGTAATAGGTGCTGTACCAAACCTCTCTGAAGAGCTGACACTTTAAATAGCTAAGGCAAAAATCAGAGGTATGGAAATACAGGAAAGTGTTTTGTCAAAAATCAAAGGAGTTTGGGAGCAGCTCTCCTTCTCTATTTCTTTGGTCACCCAATGGTCCAGAAAAGAAAAGGCTCAACTGCCACAGGTGTAGCTGTGGCCAAAACCATTCATTTTTCTTTGATGTTGATTTTAATACTCCCTTAGGATCCCCTCTGGGGGAAACAGGTTTTGCAATGTTGTTCAGCGTGACCTGAGCTTCAGGAGCTGCAGGGACAAAGCATATTGGCTTATAGCAGGAGAAGTGTTTCACAGCAAACTGGGAGCCACCCTGCTTATCACAGTCCTCTGAATATCTCATTTTGGAAAATGCACTTCAAGATTACAATACTTGTCATCCATGTTATGGATTTTTCAGCCTCTGGAGAAGTAGGAAAAGTTTTCTCTACACCCTTGGCAGTCTTTCACCCAAGAAACAGTCACTAAACCTTTTCTTGCCCCAAAGCAGCTGCCCATCCCTTGTCTGTAGCAGCCTGCTTTGGACTGACACATGCTGGAGTTGCTTTCTCTCACACCAATGAGCAAATGAAGTCACTCATACCTCGCTGGAGACTTGGTCTTCATAAAGGAGCACAAGGTCATTTATAACAACTAGCAGGGGCTGATCCACACGCAACATGTGAAATCCCAGTGCAAATGTACATCTGGCCATCCTGAGTTTTAAATGATGTATTTTCTCCCTTCCTCCCCAGTGTTGTCCGTTATCCTGCCCAGTGTGGACAAGACAAATAGCACCACACACCAATGTGTCTCTGTCAGAGGACGGAAGCAGTAATGAAGGCTGCAAATGCCTTCTCAGAAGTTGCTGTTGACCTTACTACTAACACAGACGTTTCTGATTCAAGACGCAACTCCCTCTGTGCTCCTATGCGTTCCCAATTCCTGTATTTGCTCAGTTATTTTTCTTTATCTCCCTGCTTTTCTCTGTTAACTGCTTCCACCAGCAATGGCCATCACTCACTGGGTCACCCCAAGTCGTCCTGAATCAGAGCATTGGCAGGACTTCACTTATTAGTCAGCCAACTCATGGGATCCTGGCAAATGGTTTCTCTCTGTAAGGAGAGGGTCCAAGCTGCTCTTTGATGTTGTCAAACCATGACTTCCACTGGTTTCCCTGCTGATTTCTTTGCTCTTTCTCCCTGGGAGTAGAAAGCCACAGGGAAGCATTTAGTGTTGTATCAGGCACCGTGCCAATATGGTCTCAGTCTTTGTTACTGTGTGGAGCAGACAGCCTGGCCGGTCCTGGATCTATACGAGGGATGCTTTCATCTTGTAAGAATGCTGTGTATTTCTGTCGTTCAGGTTGTTCCACCTATAGAGCCCATCCAGGCAACCTCTGGAATAGGCAGCCTTTCTGAAATCCAAAGGAATAACAGAGAGCTCAGTCAAACACAGAGATCAAAGTTGGCCCAGAATTTATGTTTTATGGATTCAGAAACATAGAGGACAAGGTGAAATCTGCATTTCTGATGGGATATTGATTTATTTCTATTCCATTTGCCTCCTAAGGCTTGAAATATGTAGACAAGAAGGAGTCATTCACCATATCTGAGGCAATGAGGGTGAAATGCTGGCCCCTGTTGAAGTCAATGGCAGAACTCCCATTGACTATGGTGGGGCCAGCATTTCACCCCATGATTTCTCATCTTGCTTTATTTTATTGACCTTTCTCTTGAATACTAGTGAATGCAAATATTTTTTTTCCAGCACAAGTCTTTGTACCGTATGAACTCTGCTGGATCCAAAGCACTTCATATGTATGTAAGAAAAACAGTTAAAAACGAAAGAGTGAGCCATTAAGTGCACAAATAATGATCTCCACAATCTAGAAAAAATGGCCATGTTCAAAAAGAGATAGTGGTTTAAATGGTCAGAATAAATAAAAGAGGTTTAAGGCTAACTTTGGCACCACAAACAGCATTCTTAAGCCTGCATGGTACAGACCACACATCTCGGGAATGCAGATCGCCTCCAAGGCCACCTCAGCATGGCTCTGTGGTGGCCATGAAATCACAGACACTTTCATACCGTCTGAACATCATGCTGATGTACAAAGCCTAAGGAATCCAGCAGTTCTGATGTGAGAGGATGGGGCTTGCTCCCTTTCTTTTGGCACTGTTCTGGCTAACTGCTCACAGTGGAAGAAATGGGTGTTTCTTTCTGAGTGGGTTCAATCTCAGCATGGAAGGAATAAAAATTGCTGATTTCAGAGACAAATCGCCCTCTTGGTTTCTTCCAAAGTCTTGTCTCATCCTTAAAATACTTCAGGATAATCCCCCTCTGTTGCAATTGTGAATCCAGGTGGTGGCACAATTAAGGAAATTATTATTTTTTCTGTTTGTGGAAAAATGCAAATTGTCAAAACTGTTTTTCCCCAAAATCAGAAGATGCAGTGAGAAGAAAATAGAACCTTCAATTCACAAAGTGGCCATAGTATTATAATCAACATCTCGATAAGACAAAGAAATGAAAAACTCTATGACCAAATCTTTTGGGAAGCTTGCCATCACTCCCAGTGCCCCGGTGCAGAACGAGAGCAGAAGGCTTCTCTCATTCCAGTCTTCATCTGCTGCCTCGGTGCTTTTCAGCACCCTTAAATCCATGGACAACCTCACTTCTGCAGCCTGAAAAGTCCAAGGGTCATCTTGTGTGGTGCTGCTGTGAGGGTTTTGCTTTATAACCAAATAAAAATGAGGCTGAGTTTTAAGTGCTTTGGGCTTAAATCTTCTCCCCTTTCAGTTATTTTTGTTTCAGAATGTGCCTTTTTATTAAAAAGAAAACACAACAAAGACATTTCTATCATCTCCTGGGCCGTGTTCTGATGCCTCATGGACCACCAGTGGTTTGTAGACCACAGGGTGAGTAATGGTGCACAAGAGCACATTGCATGTTAAGTCCTCTGCTCTGACTCCTTCTGCCAAAGGAACTCTGTTCACACCAGAGTGTTCGTCCATGCTTTGTCAGACCCAATTCTGTGTGATTTGAGTTATGAAGCTTCCATCACATCTTTGGGGAAAATTATTTCACTGTCTACCAGGTCTCCTGGGCCAGAATGTGGATTCGTGAAGCCTGCAGTGTGTATTTAGTAGAAGAGCCCTTTGAAATTAATGAGGTTGAGGAAACAGGGCCAAAATTCTGTCCTCAGCCTCACCGGTGTGGTGCTTGTTAGAGCACAGAGGAGCCAGCTGAATGACAAGGGGTGGAGGCTGAAGGGCTTCTACAGCGGCTGGTGCATCACCGAATTTTGTGACCTTTGGGAAATCTTTTGACTTTAATCACCCCAGCTGGGAAACTGAATAAACCATCAAACCCTTGCTAAAAAGTCAGCTTCTGCACTTAAATCGGTGTTATCACTTACATAAATAACAAACAAATCATATGGTTTGGGCTCTGTTTCCTGGCTGGAAGGAGTGTGAAGACTGATCACTCCCATAAAGCAAATTTTAGACCAGTTTTGCTTTATAACAAGTGCTGCATTGCACTTGTGAACATGGGTTAACAATATTGTTCTTTCTGAAAATATTAGTGCTCACTGAAATGGTTCAGACAAACATCCTATGAAGACTTAGTGGCCTCAACTTGTTTGACTTGGAATCAGACTTGATTTCTAATTAGCCAATCTTCTACAGTCTGTCAGAAAAGGCAACGAGCTGCCAATTTTCACACCTTAGCCCAAAAAAAGATTGCAATAAAAGTTGTAAGAAAAATGGCCTACCACTTCTACAGAGAAGAAATTCCCAGCACGTTCAAGGTTCTTCTTCATTCACACACACAAACATGCATGCATACATACATACATACATGCATATATATGTATGTGCCTACACACAAATCTCAATAAGCTTGGAGTCCAATGTCTTAATTTCCTACATTTTTCCATAGAAAAGAAAAGTTTGATATATTTAAACAAGCCTCAAACACTTCAAATAACCAATGTTAGTCAGCATTCTAGCTGTTTAAATTAAAACACATGCACTGATGTTTTTATAACAAAAATCTATGGGGAAATAATAAAAAAAAAGGAGAGTGGATAAAACATGCTGAACTGTAACCTCTCAGCTGTTTAGGTCAAGAGTAGAAGTAGTGTAAGTAGCACAGCTCAATGCAGTTGAAACTGCACCCACCATTATTTTAAAAGTCTTAAAAAACTCCCATTGCAAATCCCAAATGTATCCATAGAATTTTTCATCGAAATTTCATTCATTTGGATTAATTGTGGATTGTTTTCCACAGCACCCAAACCTCAGATGCGAGTTGTTTCCAGAGGGACATCAAATTACACCCAGCTCCTATGAGAAAAGCAAAGCTTGATAATTTTAATTCATTTTTTTCTCTGGGTTTTGTCAAAATTTGTCTTTGGTAGACATTCCATGATTAGTTTTCTTCACTTTTGAATTGCTATTTATCTTCATGCTTTGATTCTGGAGATGTACACCAGCCTTTGCTTCAGCATCTTGCTTAGAGATATGACTTGAGTTTGGCTCCATCATAAATGTTTATACTCGTGACCCAGATCCAGCTCAGAGGGAGTCTTTGAAGGGACTGAATATATCCTGGACTTCACATGCTGTCCTCTTCCTCAAATTATCCTAAGAAGCAGCAACCTGTAGTCCATCTCCAGATAAGCTACCTTTGGTACCCAAAGGATCATGGCCATAACTTAGTTCTTCTACACTCTCTGATTATTCTTTGAAGGTGGTGTTGGGTGAAGTAACTTCTTCATCATGGAGATTAAAATCTGAAAGCCCATTAAAAAAAAAAACCCAAAGGAAGTGTTACTGATCCTCAAGTGGTTAATTTTCATGGAGGTTATTTCTCTACCTTCACCCCAAATTCCAAAATAAGATGTTGGTTTATGGAAAATGGTAGAAATGGAGATGTAGCAGCAAAATATGTGCAAAATGGTGTTGGCAGACCCAGAGATGTCTCCATTTAAATTTTTGCTTGTGCTTCACATTTTCAAGTATGGTTCTGTCTTCTTTTCTCTCTCTAATAGTGTTCAGGTACAAGGGAAAATCTTGTTCACTGTCAGCCACAGTGGCTGCACAGCCTCAAACCCATATACCTTGCCTATAAACTGCCTTGTGGGGACTTCTTGACACTTAATCAGAGCATCTGGTACAAGAAAGGGCAGTGGGTTTTAGCCCTGAAGACCTTTTTCAGCTGTTGCAGAGCCCCTTACTCAGGCAAATTCCAACTGAGAATTCCAAGGAGAAATTTGGGCCAATTAAAATCTAGGTGAGAACTCCTAGATTTGGCCAATACTAATAAAATTAGAGAAATGTGATTCGCTTCCTCAGCTAATAGTTTCCTTAAAGGCACCACCACATGCCACCACATTTCTCTAGTCTCTCTCAGCAGCCCAAACCCAATTCCCCTTGTTGCAGCACCTGGCCCTGTGGATCTCAATGGCAAGCATGTCTGTGAGGGATTATTTGCATTCCTTAAGCAAGCGTTCAGCCCATAAATTACAACAAGAAAGGCTCTTCTTTGAGCCCTCATTGTTAAATTCCTCTTTAGGAAAGTTTTCACTCATATCATGATCCATTAACTAAGCCATATGTAGGATCTTCCATCCAGAACCATTCCACTCCCCAAAACACAACTGCTAGGGAGAAATGAATATTTGGATCTGTCCTTGTTTTCCTTTCTGGCTGTTTATTTAACACCGGAAAGATTATTGAAGATGTTATCTCAGAGAGAGTTCACTGGGGCATTTTTCTGTGACAGTATTATTGCAAGCACAGTCGGCTGGCTCTTATCTTTGGCTAATAAAGGTGTATTAAGCAGGCAAAACTGATCACATGTGCATTGACCGTAGCTTCATTTGAGTTTTCTTCTTGTAAATATTCTTTTTCTTATATATTTTGGTCAGTTTTAAAGAGTTCTGCTTTGCTTTCCCTACCTAAAAAATAGAGGGGCTTCATTTAGAAAAGGATTGTTCGGGTGCCTCTCTCAGTTCTTCACAGACACTAGCATCAAACTGATAGGGTATAATCCAGAAAGGTCCACATGTTCCCTGTGAAAAAGTCTCCAGCAGACCACAGCAAGCATGAAGTCCTTGCTATGAGAAGAGCAAAGTATTTATAAATGGCTGGAAATTCACAGATGGGACTAAAACACGATTTACTGTCCAGGCTACAGTGGAAAAATGGTCTTTCTGCAGCTCCAGTCTCCCCAGAGGCTCCTGCCTGCTTGAGGAGATGTGCTTCCTGTTGCAGATCTGGCCATTTGTTGTCACTGAAATCTGCTAGGGCTGCATTTTTGGTGCCCTGCAGAGCTCCATCAAAGCCTGGTCCATTCTGACATCAGCCATTCTGACACCTTAGCAAGGGATTAACCTGTGCAGTAAGAAAACACAGGACTATTTTCCTATTAATAATGTGCAGCAGCTATCATGCAGACTTTAAGAAACGCCTCAGCATCACCTTTTGGGCAGATGAAGTTTAACTGTACTCTTTTTTTTTCCCTCCATTTCCAGCATTTTTAACAGGCTGGGGCTGAATTTCATGGTCTGTTGGCAATTTTCTATGCATTGTTACCGCTCAATGATTGTATTCTTTCTGCTGACCTCACTTGAACTTGCTTCCCTTCAGTCCACAGCAAGTCCAGAAGGCAAGGGTTTGGTTTACTGCAACAAGCCCTCAGTGGGACTACACCTTTGGACCACCCAGGAACAGCAGCAAGCTGTAGCACAGCTTGTGTCTGGAGCACACCTGCGTTCCCTGACCCACGGTGGCTTCCCCTTCATTTCTGCTCTTATTCGGGCCCACTGTGCCCCAAATGGCTCAGCTCTCAGGTACCTTGGAGACCTCTCCTCTTCTTCCCTCCTTCTCTCTCCTTGCAAAATCAGCTGCAGCGGTGGAGCTGCTTTTATTTGACCTAGAACTGAGTGCAGCTGGTGCCGAGTGCAGCAGGTTTTGCTGGAAGCCATGGGAAGCCCCATGCCAATTTGCATCCTCTAAGAGCCCCATGCCAATTTGCATCGTCTAAGAGCCTGGCCCAGGATGTTTTCTATTTTAATTTTTACCTAACATTCCAGTTGGATGTATTTTAAAGTAAACAGAGTTGATAAATAAAACCGTGTGCATTTCCCAGTCATCCCAGGGTATTGATGTTCCTCCCTTCTTGCCTCCCCCCTCCTAGTCTTTTACAACAATTAAATATTCAGATGGTGTGCCAGTTTTNACAACAATTACATATTCAGATGGTGTGCCATTTTTTCCTTGCTCGGTTGATTCACCCTGAAATCTGGGTTTTGAATGGACTTATTCTAAAAGAAGTGGTGCCAGAGTGGAGAATGGAGATTTGTGGGTGGAAAACTCCTTCTGCAGGACTTTTCACCCCAAATTGGTCATCAATCATCAGCAACCAAGTAGATTTTACTCTGACCTTGGGCTTTGCCAGAGCCAAGATTCAGCAGCTTAACGAGAAGGATGGGAACAGCAACACCCAGCCGACCAGCAGCTGGCAAATTGCTCCGTGACTTCTTCTGGATCTGGCTGGTGGAAACAACAGGGGAGCATGCCCAAATTCCAGGTTAAGGTGAAGAAGGGGTGGGGGGTGGGGTGTCTGTCTTCCTCATCAGCTCACCTTCCCTGGCCTTCCGCATCACCAGCTCTGCACTGTGTGTTTAGGCGCTTTTCCAAATCTGTGACTTCAAGAGAATTTGCCTCAGTTTGAAGTACCAGCCTTTGATCCTAATAACCAAGGTCTTTATTTGTTTAAGATGGTAATTAACTGAAATTAGTAATGGAATTATTATTTTTTTTTATTTATTTAATAGGCCCTTAAGTGTTTGAAAAGCACTGTTGGATTTTTATTTTTATTTTAATATAAATCTCACCCTTTTCCCACTTTGTGAAGCTGCTTTCTGTTCATCCTTCTCATTAAAAACCTGAGAGCTAAATGGTGGGGCTTGTGACTTGGGAAGCATATGGATTTTACAGCCCATGCAAAGCAAAAGAGGAGGCATTCAGCTGCATGGACCATTCCTATTTGTTTATTGTCCCAGCCATGGGACTTCTTGGCTCAGCAGCCATCAGAGCACAGGTTCCAGACTCTTGGCTTTTCAGGCTCTCTCTGTGTGTCCCAGCTGCACTAAGACCCTGGCAGGTCTAATGCTTCTCCGAAGGCCACCTTCCTGAGCTTAAAACAAGCCTGGGGATCGTCAGGGCTTGGTTCATTTCCAAAGTCTATTAATGGAACCTGCAGGGTTTAGCAATCCTAACACACAAAGAGCCTAACTCTGCAAGCTCCATGCAGCTGCTCTACCTCTTGCAAATGCAGAGCACATGCCAGCCTTACATCTCTACGTGGGAAATCAAGGACCATTACTAGCCCAGAGGGACTAAAAAAAAAAACAAAGGTAAAAAACCCCCTGTGTTTTCTGCATTTTTTTTTAAAGAAGGTCTCATTGAAAGTATATTTCCTGGCCACGAAGGAATTATTCCTATACAGAAATTGTTTTTGTGTCCAAGCAGAGCTGTGGAAAGGGTGGGGTGAGAAAGAAGCTTGCCTCAAAGGGCTGCTGAATAAAGGGAGATGTTCTTACACCCTGACATCTGCTGCCCAGAGTCCATCCACCCCTGCGTGTGGTCAGAGAGAGTGCTTGGTGATGGAAGCATCTGAGGGAGGGACAGGAACTGTTTGCCTGAAGTGGCCCTTTTGATGCGACATGTCACAGCTCAAATGCAAGACATCACAAAGCCAGCAGAGAACCTCTGGAGGCTTCTGAGCTGCTTTGCCCAGTTCTACAGAGCTTCTTGTAGCTGTGGTTCAATTTTTTTCAAATACATGGGAAAACAGGAGGAGGAATTCAGGTTTTGCATCATGTCTTCTCCAAACCAAATGGCTTATTCTGAGGCAGCGAAGAAGAGCTGCAGGTTTCTGCTGAATGATGACTGAATGAGTCTCCTACCAGGGTCCTCACCCTCTGAGGAGTCCTTGTCTTTACTTATGAAAGCAACACCAGCTGCCTTGCTGTATCCTTTGTATTTTCACCTTTCAAGCAGTGGACACATCCCTTTTCTGTTTATCTGCTTCTTCTGGGGATTTTCTGAGTCTCCACACTTCCAGACAGTCTTAGGACACAGAGTGATTAAAGGACTCAAGTTATCAATCCACATGTAGCTGTTTAATGTTGCCTGGGGTCTCTTCAGGGGTCTCTTTAGTCCCAGCAGTTACTCCCAAAGGATATGGGTCTCCCTCAGGCCCTGTACCAGAGCTGGAAGCCTCTTATAAGTGCCTCAGATATTTCAGGATGTTTCAAGGCAATATATTTAAGCCTCAAAAGTCTATGGCTGGGTTAAGGTCAATCCTTCACTGCCCTGGCTTGGACATAACTACTCGATATCCCTGACCCCTTGCAAGCCTTGCTTCACCTGCTTGGCCCCAAAATGCTGGAGGTTCTCCTTACAAGCAATAATTCACTGAACAAAGAGGGATAAGAGGCAGGCACAGCCTTATCCCACTGCTGGCGAACAGAATTGACCCAACTCCATCAGTCTTTGCCTAGGTAGAACCAGATCCCACAAAGGACTGGTGAGGGCAGAGAGCAGAGGGGAGCAAGTACACAGAAAGCCATTTGTTTGAAAACTGGGACGCACACTGACTGAAAACATTTTGCAGCATTCACTCAGCCCTAATAGGAACTCACACATTCCTTGAAATGAGCTATTCATTATACATCAGCTAGTAAAAAAGAAGGGATTTTTTTTCTTCCCCCCCTCCCCAGCCCTTAAACATATAATTTTTAGCTCCAACAAGCACTTTACGAAGTTCACGTGGAGAAACTTCACCGAGGGCAGCATGTATCACCGTGGGCTGCGTGAGGGGCTGGGGCACTTGTTCAGGGCTAGGCAGTCCTGGTGCACACCGTGTTCACAAGCCCCTTGTGCCTGGCAAGCCATGCCAAAGCCGTGAGCTTTTATTAGCACTAACTTTCCATTTAGTCGGGAGGGACCTTTCCATTCGCTTCCCCGGCAGTGTAGCACTGGCTCCACCTCAACATTTGCACCTTATAAAGTGTTGTCATGACCCGACTAGAGCAGTTTATACAAGGCCCTTCAAGATCCCCAGTAATGAAGAGTAAATAACCGGGGAAAGCTTTCTCTCACTTTGCAGCTTTCTTTCAGTCTCAAAAGAAATAAAACAACTTACTTAACAGCATTCTTTAATCTTTTGCACCAGTGGCCTCCTTTATAGGGTGTTATACAGAGCCAGTGTAAATCCAACCTCTGTAATGGGGTCAGTGTTTCTCAACAGGTGTTGGGTGGATACAGTGTAAGATCTATTTTTTCAATAAATGTCAAGCCAGAAATCTTGCTGTTCATACACAGGCAACGTTAACATGTGGTTCTCTCACGCGCTCAGCCTCCCCTCCCCGGTACCCTTTTCCCTTTTGCTTTTTTCCAGCAGCCCACCAAGGTCTCCAAGGAAAGCAGTGGATGCCCGTTGCCCAGTCAGAGGAGCAAGAGCACAAGAGCTGCTGACCTGCAGTGCTTTGGGCAGGGTAGACCCCCAAAAGATTAGAGAAAACTGGCATTTGCTGGAAAAAAAATCCTTCCTCCTGCTCTCTTTCCACAAAGGGATTGCTAAACACATGGATGGTGCAGGGAAAGCACAGCAAAGTCATGCAAAAATACTCGCTGTGTTGTATGGGAGCAGCCCTGGACCTGAGCCTGGTGCTCTTAATTATTCTTTTCCTAAGGCAAAATGCTCTCTGGAGCCAACAGAAAGCTCACCTGAGTGAGGATGGCATTAGTGAGCCCATGGCCATCAAGTTACAGCCTGAAATGAGTTTGGTGACCAACAGATTTGTTTCAGCAAGGGCATAGTTTTACATCTCTTGTGCAGTTGTCCAGGAAACTCTATCATAGTTCCAGGAAACTATAGGTTTCAGAAAACATAGGACCAGGAAACTCTATCACAGCATCAGGAAATATGATAATGAGCTAGAAGTTAGCTCCCAGAGAAGCAAGTCACCTAAATAATGCAAATTTAAGCTCATACATGTGACCAGCATTTTAAACATGTCTTTTAAAATATTTGCATTTTGATTTAAACGGAAATCTTTCTATGTCTTCTTTGGATCAAACTAACGTTCCTCGGTGGGTAACTGCCAGGTAATTAATAATTAGGCAGCTGCCTTGGGGCTGGTGCTCCTCTCTGGTGCCAAAACCTGCTGAAATCCCCATTCCCAAATCAGTCTGCTCATGGGAATGATGGGTCCAGAGCATGAAACCTTTGCAGTATTTACTTGTGGCTACAGTAGGCTGTTCTGCCTCCCTGCTTGCCTGTCCAAATACCATATAGGAAATTAATGCAAACTATTTCTGTGAGTATTCATTTGAGTTAGAGGGTGAGGGTGGGTGGGGATGACACAGACAGAATCACATTTTGCCATCATTTGGGCTTATTCAGTAAAATATTTACTTATGTTCTTAACTTTAAGCATGTTCTTACGTCTATCTCCTGTTCATCGTACATTGCAGCATCTAAATAAATCCTTAAACTTCTCACATATATTCCTTAAGCCAGTCAAAAGAACACCTTTCAAGATATATTAGATCCCTGCTGTTAATTTTTATCTGGTGGTGGGCATATAATTACCAGTGGTATATAGCAAATAAAAAAATCTTTGTTTATATCAGATTTGATTATAATGGTATTTTGTGGCCACCAATCCAGTTTTATCTGGCTGGATGTTAGTCAGTTGAAAAATAAGGGGTTTCTCTCAACTCTGTTTTTATCTGGTATACCAAAAACCAACTTACTCATTATACATTCTGAGAGCAGTTTTAATAATCTGAGTGAAGTGCTGCAAAGGTTTCTGTAGTTGGAAAGGAAGAGTGAAGCTGGTGTGATACAGGACCATGGGGGCTGGCTGAAAATGGCATTTTCTTCTTTGTTTTCTTTTCTAATCCACTTTCTTCAGAAATATTTAGCTTAAAATGTCTGTAGTTAAGTTTAAAAGACTCAGTCCCCCCAGTGGAAAAAAAAAGGCATTTCTGTCCCAAACAACATTCTAGTTACGTCTTGGTGAATTTGATTCTTCTTGAATACTCACTTCTGATTTACAAATACAAGCAAGACACCAATGCCCTCTGTGCACCAACTTTAACTCTTTCTCAAAGCCAACTTAAAGGCCTGGTTGGTCAAGAGAAATTCACCCCAGAACAGCTATTAGTGGAAGGAAAATTAGTGAAGCAGTCATAGGGGAGAGGGAATGAGGTAAATAACACTGGGTTGAATTGAATCCTTTATTGCTAACTTCCAAGAATGTTTGGATGACATCAAAATCAGGAAGGGCCTCCATATAAATGCTTCAATGGTTGAGTAATGATGAGAGTGATTTATTTCCAATGAAGATCTAATAACAGATATTTTGAAGTCAGATGGGATTATGAGGCTACTGAGAATAGATTTTTTTCCTGATTAAATTATGTTTCATCGAGGAACCTTCTCTTGATCAGAAGAGGTCAGAGTTTCAAGACTCATGAGGAAATAAAAGATTTGAAGACGCAGCAAAATGTAATTATAAATTAAACATGGATCATTTGAAATAATAATAATAATCATACTCTATTAGGACCAGACAGTTACTGGTTAGGGAAAAGAGGTTAAAAACAAGGGCAAGAATAGAATGATCCTTTTCCTGCTTTGTCCTTCCAGCTCCCAGAAACTTAGGGCAAAGTAAACCAGACGTTGCATTCAGACCATGTTTGGTAGCCACCAGTGAATTTATCCACCATGAATATGTCTAATCCCTTCCTGAATGCATTCTTTTGGCCCCTATGACATTCTGTGGCAGAGATGCTGAATAAATACCATCTCTGGATGTGTTTTCAGATTTTGCAAGCATAAAACAAATAGTAGCACAGGATTAAGTCATGGTTGTGCAACCTCAGCCCTCATGGATCTCAATGGGAGTTTCAGCTCTTAGGTTTCCTTTACAGTCTGGTGTTTCTGTAGGACTGAAGTGTGCTCCTCTAAGCTTTGTTCAACACTGTGGGAGTCAGCATCACTGGGAAAGAAAAATGGAGCTCGTTTCAGTACTGAATTTGTACAAGGGCACATTATTTTCCCTAAGATAAATAGTTTTCCTAAAAATTACTCATACATTTACAAACTGTTGCCGCAAACGCTACTACAAGTGCAAATCCAGAAAAATTACTAAGAAAGCTCCCATCTTTCAGTTTTCCTTGGAAATACTGCAGAAACCTCACAAGCTTGTCATTAAAAATGAAGGCAACCAACCAGAAATCTTTTGGAAAAGCTCACTAATTAAACACCTTGGTTCACTCCCTTGTAGTACCTTGGTCCACTGTTTAAGGTACTCTGAGTTATCCCTCATTGTGACAGTAGTGCCAAGCTCACAGTAGTGCCATATCTTTTAATTCTCAGAAAATTATTCACATTTTAGGGTTTGAATAAGATCTGAAGTACTATTAGAAAATGTAATAGCATGAGGAATTGTTTCAACATGTGAGACCATAACTGCCTGATACAGGTGGGAGGAAAAACTCCAGTAGTAGTGGCAAGACTTGGCTACACTGAGACGTACCAGTAGATACCTGTACCAGACAACCACAAAAGTAAATAAAATGTAAGGTCTTTTTCTTTTTTTTTTTCTTTCTTTTCTTTTTTTTGGCACTTGGAGATGATGTCCTGAAAGAGGGTACTGAGAAATCAGAATAAAACTTCAGCTACTGTGAGCTGACCCAAAGAAGGGGATGGAATACAAGTCCCAAAGTCTGTGTAGCTATCAGGTCAACTTCCTTGACTGCTTTTATTTCAAAGTGATCTCTGATTATTATAGGCTCTGATTAGGTCAACTGGCTCCAGCTAAGCTTTCGCTGACTTGTCCTTGCAGGATGTTTGAAAATTCTGTGCACCAGAAGTAGAAAACTGATGTGGGTCTCACATTGCAAGCAAAAGAAGAAAAACTTGAAGAGTTCATTGCTAACTGGCTCACTTTGTAGGGTCTGTTAGGGATAAGAATGGAAAAAGAAAGGAATCTGCAAAGGAAGCTGCATTTTAGAGGTCAGCAAGCATAGGGGTAAAATGAGAACTGCCAAAAGTCAAGCTGAGTTAGACCTTGCAAAGGATATTAAAATAAACAACAGAAGTTCTTTAACGAAAAGAATAAAAAGAATAAAAGACGGGTTTGCTATGCTGTAAGGATAGCACTGAGATTAAAAGAAACTGAGTATAATCCCCAAAATTAAATGACTGCATCACATGTGTTTTCAGTAAGGAAGAGCGTATAGAATACGGGGTAAAGACTGGATGGCTCACAAGTGGCTAGGAATGGAAGTTACCACATCTGAGGTGGGAAGAAAACTCCCTCAGAGGACTCAATATGCTGAAATCAGTGTACAGAGGGGAAAAAAAAAATAAATCACCCAGAATGGTGGAAAAACTGGCACAGTTAATTAACCAGGATAGAAAGAAATATATCCAGCTAGGGTGATCTGAGCAACTACAGACACCTGCAGCTGTCCTTAGTAATCTGGAAAGCTTCAGGAAAAAAAAAGCAGGAGAGAATAAGGGAGGTTACAGACATCAGGTAAAGCAAAAAAACAAACTGTGGTGTGAGTTTACCTAAGGTAATTCTAACATAAAGTCTCTCCCTGATCATTTTGCACTCTCTGAGCAGGGCTAAAAGAAGCATGCAGTGCTTCGTTGGTTGAAGTGAAGATGGGAGCTGGCATCAAACTGTAACCCAGTAAGAAACCTACTAAGCAGGAGCTGATGACATTGTCTGGAATGGCTGGATGGTGGGAGGTTATAGGCAAATCCCAAAGATCCACCTGGAGACTGATTTTAAGTGGTGTTTCTCAAGAATCATGGTACCAAAGTTCAGATAAGATTAGCTAAAGAAGCAGAATTTATCCTGGAGATCTGGTCATTACAAAAGAGGCTCAGCATAGCACCTAGAAAGAACTAGAGGACCCTGAAGGTTGAAGTAATATGAAAGATGTTAGACTTGTGACTGCAAGGTATAAAGTAGAGAGAGTGAGAATTTCTGCAAGTGAGAATCTATTCTATTCCTACTGATGGAAAAAGACAGAGGAAAAGACAGACCTGACCGACATACTCATTCTCAATAAGACAACCAGCTGCTAGGACAACTTGCTTTTGAAACATGAATGTGTTGAGAAGAGGAAAATAGGAGTGCAGTGGTGAAAGACACTGGTCATCTGTGCAACACCACATGCCTTCAGTTATCTGATCTGAACCTGGATGGATGCAGTGGGAAAGAATGGGGGTATTTGGTGGAAGAGGGACCAGGGACCTTGCTTTCTTTAGCTTAGCAAAGCAGAGATGGAGCAGGGACACAACTGTCCTCTGGGACTGCAACCAAGTAAACATATTGGTGAGGAGGAACAACATTCTGGATAAAGAACAATATTGGCACACGCAGCACATGCCAGCTAGAGAGGTATTTAAGGGTTTAGAGGGGAAAATAAATGATCTGAAAACATCTAGTTTGCTGCATTTGGTGGTCTCTTCAAACCGAGTCATTTCCATTGGCAGCAAGAGCCTCTGGAACAAACTTCCTGCAGGAGTAGCAGAGTAAGAAGCAAAGTAATTAAAAAGAGGAAACAGACCCCAGAAGTTCTTTGCTGTTCCTTATTTCTAGACTGGTAACTTGAGGCTTTGTCCAGAGCTTATTAAACTGTGCAGAATTCTCCATTAAGGCCAGCACTTAATACCTGTACATGTAACAGCCATTGGGGATCAGGAGGTACTAAATATAGGTATTAAACAGGCTAGAGCTCTGTTACACTGGCTTTCCATTCCACTTGAAACTTCTGAAGTCCTCTCCTTCCCTCCCAATCCTACTTTTCAAGCAGACACTTTTAACAGAGGATCAAGACTGAGCCATAAACTAATTTTCACAATTTCTAGGCCAGTTGGCATAAATCACTGCCACCGAGCTGCTGACCAAAAGCAGCATGCATTTAACAGATAATCTTTGTGAAATGCAGCAATAGTTACAATTTTACAGAGCCACATAATTTTAGCCTCTAACAAATATTACAAGGGAGGCTTTATCCTATTTACCCTTGACTCACTATCAAGAACTTATATTTAATGTGTTTTTCTCTGTTTACTCTCCTTCCTAATGTCATCACTGACATTCAAAAAGGTTTGCAGAGCACTGACATGTGGAATAATAAAGAGAAGATCACTTTTTAAACACAGGAAAAAATCTCTTTCCATTCATATGAAATATTTTCAAATTAAATAAGACAGTTTACTCTTACCAAGGCTGCTTTTGGTTTTCCCCAATCTACATTTTACGAGCAGCCCCTTTCAGTGTTTTAAAGCTCATCTTCTGAGCACTTTTTAATTGAGATAAAATCTTTTTAAAACTCAAGAGAACTATGAAGAAAAACCAAGGAACCCAGGATTAACTGGTCTGTCTTTGCAAACTCTTGTGCTGGTCAGGATACAGGATAGTCACTGCCTGACCTGAAATAGCAATGAAACCCTGTCCCAACATATATAGACTTAACTGCTCAGATATAATGAATTGCAGCCCAGTATTAAATCTGTGCCATTTCCCAAGCTCCAGACATGCTGACCCAATCACATGACCAATAAATAAAATAATACAAAAAAACCCAACAAGGATTTCTCAAGAGAAAGCATCTAAGTGCTATTTTAACATTGCAGACGGGGTACAAGGTGCCTCTTCATGATTAAAAGCTGTAATTCATTCTCCCAGGCTAGACTCTGACTGATACAATACACCAGATTCCATCCAGAGCCTAAATTCATAAAATTTCAACCCAAGAGGGACCAGAGTTTCATCTAGCAAACAACTCAGACTCTTGCATTTCACCCCAGTACTCCAATATTGAGCCCTAAATCCAGTGCTTAGTCCAATTGTATCTGTGCTCAAGGTATCCAGTCCCTGATGGAAGACCATGGAGCTCATTAGTTGAGGAGTTACAACTGCTCTTTGGATTTGAAGCTCTGGGGCTGATAGCTTTCTGGTTTCTGAGATGACAGACTTAACAGCAAAAAGAAGCCTCAGCTGCAGGTACCTGATGTGAAATGGTGTTGGCCCACAAATGCCAACCCCCAACACAAAGATTTCTCTCTATGTCCAACGCTGCTGTAAGTCAACCCTTAACTGTGGGACCTCGAGAGTGTCCTGGTCTTTATCTCTGCCTGGGAAGAAATAAAAAAAGCTTCATGCAGGGGGTGAAAGTGAGATCCCCATGCAAGAAGTCAAAAGCTGCCCGTTCAGTGATTGCAATTTGAGGACCATGCCTTCCTTTCTGCAAGGGCAAGGGCCATCATTAACCTTTTTTTTTTCTATTTTAAATCCGTAATTAAGAATATCACTCAACTTTCTCTTTTAAAACAGTGGGTTCTCATGAGAGCTCCACAGGTTGTTTGAAATCTGGGCCTCTTCCCAGTATTTTTCAGCCAGTTTCCTGAGCTTGCTGACAGAGCTGTCTGGACGGCCACTGGCTCACATTCCTCGCAGTCTCTGCTCCAAGCCAGCTTCTTTGGGCCCAATTTCAACAAATACAGACGGACCACCACAATCCAGAGCTCAACGTGGGACTGGCACCACATGCCTTCAAGATATTAACCATAAATCAGCTGTGGCCAGCAGAGACAGATGTGGGCGTTAAGAGAACTGCCAGCTCCATACGCTAAATATGGACTTTTGCAGGGGGATGCCAAAGATCGCAGGTCTTTCTTTAATGCAAATTCAGCTGGAGGAGCAAGAACAGCAGCCAATTAAGCAGCTTGCAGTAGAAAGCAGGCACTTCCTATTGAATTTGCAGCTGGGAGGCCTGGGTTCAAGTTAAGAGAGGGGGCAATATTGCAGCGTTGAGTTGCTTTGCTTGAGACCCGGGAGGAAGAAGTCAGTTTGGGGTTAGAATTCATAATGGGAGAGCATCACCCTGGTAGCCCTCAAAGGCTTTCTGTGCCTCTGTCCTCTGAAGTGGGAGAGCAGCTACTACTCCACACCCTTGGAAGAGGCATAAAATCAAACCTGTGTCCAAAAACCTGCCTGAAAGGACATGACTTTGTCAAGTATGGTACTAAGAGCACAGCACTGGCTGGAGGTTTCACTGGAATGGGAAGAAACCCTGATTCCCAGGGAGGGAAGCCACAGGGTATCACACTGTGGGCAGCTGAGGCTTTTGGGTACACACTGTTGACTATCCATCCTCATCACAAAAGCCTGCAAGAGTCAAATGCAAACAGAGTCTTGTGGTTTAGGTTAACCTGGTAGTCCTGACCCGCCGTTGACTTCATTTCCAAATCACTACTGAATTTTTGCTCTTTATTTTCAGGAGTGTCTTGCTCACACTTCCCCCTTGAACACCCGTGGACACCAAAAGGTCAGGCTGGGCTATCAACATACCACTGTTAAATATACCACACTGTTGAACAGCTTGTGTCTGTCCCAATAAAATGATGCAAAAGGGCTGTAATTATTTGTGCCTAAATGTAGTGCAAAGCCAATGTATATTTTTCATGCTGCTTAATTATCAGTTCATTTATTGTCAGTGACAGTAACACTAAAAAACATCATCTGTGAATACACTGAGGGTCTCATTTATAAGTATTTATGCATGTGAATGACTTTTCTCACATGCCTTATTGCCACTGAGGCTGACAGCTTTCTGGCACAAGAGAAACCTAAACCAAAGCTTAAGGGCATGTATCAGTAGGACTTGGTCTGAGATGCTGCTGATGTCGATAAGACTGAGAGATACATTTTGGTTCCAAGATATTCCAGCTGTGCTGGCTGGTCTCTATGGGATATCTCACCTGCCAGCTCCATCCTGCTTGAAAAAAAAAAAGTTAGATGACAAAGGAAGATTAGAAACTCCTTTATTTCCAGAGCTGTAGCTAAAGCAGGGCAACATTATACTTAGAGAATGAAGCACTGAGTGTTTTATTCAGGAATCAGGACATTCCATCAGATTTTACATGGGAAGTTTACATTGATTACAGACCAGAAACATCTTGTTAAAACTCCTGAACCAAAAAAGGGATAGAGCAGCCAGCAGCTGGCAGATTATGGAGGTGGACTCTCATGTTAGCATCTTATTACCATTACATCAGGTGGCTTATAAACACAGAGATGCTGACACACTCTCTCGAGTTCCACTGCAGGCTGACACTGCTCCACAATCAGATCTCACTTGCTGGATTTTCCCTTGTAGGAAAGCATAAATGCTGCAAAGCAAGTTGCAACGAGTTAAGCTGACACAGTTTTAGAGGAGCTCTCTCTGCATTCAGAGGATGGAGAGCAGTCCTGCCTCGTGGCAAACATTTCTGGTGTCTGGTGTCAAATTTATTGAAAAAGTATCGCTGCTGGTGTCAGCTGGAATCTTTGTCAAAGGAAAAGTTGGCACCGGTACCAGCTCCTGCCAGAGGTGGAAAGCTGAGACCCAAAGGAGTCAACAGGGGCTCAATATAGACCCACCTTTTAATCAGATGACAAGGTCAGGAGAAGGCAACCCTGTCCTTCTGAAACCTTGCTTACCCTTGTGGGTGCCTTAGCTGGAAGCAAACAAGTCCCCTCCAGACCCACTATTACTGAGCATCCAAACTCATCTGTTAAAGCTGTCCATCCTCTCCAATTTTCCATCCTATTTCTACATCACGGCATAGAACTCAACGAGAAAGGAGAGCTCATGTGAAATGTATCTCACCCCACAGAATAAAACATTAAAATTCTTTGGGCATGAAGATGTCTTAGTTTCTAAGAAAGATTCTACCACTTTGTCACCCCACTTTGTCTCACCTTCAGAAGAATTTATCAGAAAGGATCATTGTGAAGAACAGGAATTACTCAACCAAGCAGTAGAAAGGAGGTGCATTTGGAACCCCCTGTAATTATTCAAACACTTGCATAGCTCTGCAGTTTATATCTGTGACACACACCCACCCCCCCTCAGTGGCAAGAAGGTTTCTTGAATTCTCAGCAAGGGAGCAAGAAAACATCACAGGCTTGAAATTAATATCTGTTAGCAAAATATTTTTTTCCTCTTCAAAGAGGACAGCAACAAAGATATCTGTCCTCAGGAGAACAAACTGTGTATATGATAAACTCTGCTGTCTGGGAGGGTATTGCTATAGATTAGGGTGTTTAGGAGCTGGCAGGCAGAATAAAAGCCATATTCTCACAGCATGCCAATATTTCAATTTTTGATAACAAGCTTATTTTAGATACACAGATTTGGAGGGGTTTTAGGTTGTACCATGAAGTCAGGGGATTAAACTTGTTTTCCAGTATCACTGCAAGCTGCATATACATCCATTTAATAGTGTGCAGCCCTCAACTACAAAAATTGGCTTCCAAGAGAACAGGATGTTGCTAGGGTTCATTACCAAAGCCGAGACAATCAGCAGGATTTCTGAGGAAGCAAATGTTTTCACTGATTTTAGTTGCCAAGAGGAATTGCTTTGCACTCTCAGGGAGTTAGGAAGAGAAAGAGCAAATTTCTTTTTAATTGGGAAAAAAAGGAAAGAGTGGAAGTGGCAGCTCCTTCTTTTAAGTTACTCAAGTTATCCTGGCTGTAGCCCTGGGCTTGTACCTCTCTGCAGCCAGACTCTCACCAGCAGAGACACCATCTCATCACTGTCCCCTGAGCACAGTTATCCTCCTTTAACTTTTAGCATGTTCCCTGAACTGAAATTTCCCTCCAATAGCATCTGTGTGGGACACAGGGAACAAGATAAGAATTGTAATATATCTGTCTAATTTCTTTCCTTCTAGTAAAGATAAAGAGATACAGTTGAATTCTTTCCCCACTCCCCTAGCAGCAAAAAGGAAAGCTTGAAAAAAAATCCCAAACCCTTTTGAAGAGGTTTTTCTTTGCCACAGTATTGCTGAAACTGGAAAGACAGATAAAAGAGGGCCATTAAAATGAGAAAAAATACAGTTTCCAAACATTTATTCTCCACTAGGATCCTAAAACCAAATCTGTCTCTTCAGAAAAAGAAAAACAGAAGCAGTTTCTGTTGTAAGTAAGAAAGAAAAGGAGAGGAAACTGGTTACCTGCTTCCTGAGAGTGACTTATCAGGTACCAGAAGAAGGTGATTGATACTAACTTAAGGATAGTTTAAAACAGCAACAAAAACCCACCAGCCCAAAACAATATATATAATGAAGAAGACTCAGAAAACTAACCTTAGCTTCTTTTTCCTGTTTCCATCCATGCACCTACCTGCAAGGGGCAATTATTTTGCAAACATGCCCTTTCAGTGGTGCAAATTTATACCAAACTCTCAGCTCGATGAAATAAATTAACATCAGTGGTGGTTTCCACTGGTGTGTCATGGAAGCACCTTTGCTGTTAACGAGGTTAAACCTATTAGTGGGGCATGTGCTGGTGATGGCCAGTCCTCCCCTTCCTCCCACCTAAGGCATTTTCAGGTGTGAGTCTGACCCAGAGGAGCTCTTCTACACATAAAAGTCTCTGTCGATGCCTCTGGGTAAAAAAAGTTTCCTATGCTGGAGCATGGCCAGGTTACTACTGGTCTGCTATGGTAGAAACTTAAAAATAAATGTAGATAAAACTTTGAGAGTCTGCTGATTAGTTAAATGAGGGTGCCTGATGAGCACATCACTGTCTCACCATTCTTATATCTGGGGTAAGCTTTAAGGAGTGTTAAAATTAAGAAGGCATCAGCATGAGATTGTTGCTAACTTAGTAATGTCTCCTTGCTGGATTCTGCTCATAGCAGACAAGCTTTAAGCATCGTGATTATTTTGAAAGCTGTTCTAGAATCAAGTGCAAGATATTAAAGAAGTTTGACTGAGGGATGGATCTAAGAAGGTAATTAAGCCTGTCATGTAATTTATTCTATGCTTTGTGAAAACCTTTCATACCACAGAGCTACACACAGGCTCAGAGAACTCAAGTATAGTACATTTCTCTGTCACTAAAAGCTGAGCCATGTCCCATCTTGCTCTTCATTAGCATAATTCTAGTTTTGAATATGTTTGCTCCTCACAGTTGCTGAATTCTTATGTATAGGGAGCAAAACTATGGAAAAGAGGTGAAAAATATTGTTCTCCTCAAATTTTGGTTTTTTTTTCTGCTTTGTACTATTACAACACCATTGGATAGTTTGAGCATAGTTGGATCATTTTGGATTAAAAAGGCTTAGGAGTGATTTATATTAGCACCATTTAGAAGCATTAGGGTCTGCCAAGAGATTATAGGATGCCAGAAATTTGCAAACATTTAGTACAAAAACAAAAGCTAGGGTGATGCTGCTGAAAGTCAGGTTAAATATAGAAACCAGCTTTGCCAGGAAAAAGCATTCAACCAGCAAATGAATGTAGTTTTACCGGTCCATATAGAGGGACAGGTGAATTGCTTTGCCAGATCAAAATAGAAGCCACTTTTTCTGAGATGAATAAGGTCTGATAGACCAAAAATCCCAGCAGGGGTTCATTTTGGTTCAATATTGAGCCAGTGGGACTGAATTATTAGTGAATCTCACAGATAATTTGTAATCTGAATCTTGGATCAGTATTAATTCCCAGCTGCTTTGTTATCACCACTTCTGGAAGCAACACCTTTCTTTTTT
>VWZY01011395.1:138310-166825 GCA_013399075.1 Chloroceryle aenea | reverse complement strand
ACTGATGACAACCCTCTGAGCTCAAGTCATTCATCCGACCGTCAATCCAACCCACTGTCCACTCATCTAACCCACGCTTCTGGAGCTCCCCTATAAGGATGTTATGGGGGACAGTGTCAAAAGCCCTGCTGAAGTTGAGGTAGACAACAACCCACTGCTGTCCCTGCACCTACCCAGCTAGTCACACCATCATAGGAGGCTATCAGATTTGTCAAGCATGATTTCCCCTTGGTGAATAAATGCTGACTACTCCCAATAAGGTAACCTTCTTTTCCTCTACATACTTAGAGATGACCTCCGGAATGAGCTTATTCCATCATCTTTCCAGGGATGGAGGCGAGGCTGACCGGCCTGTAATCACTCCTGAGTCCTGCGCTTCTTGCTCTTTTAGAAAACTGGAGTGACATGGGTTCTTCTCCAGTCCTTAGGCCCTACAGAGGGCCTACAGTTCATTATACACTTCTGTTGAAAGATTTAAATACGATTCATAACTGTTTTTTTGTCAGATGTAAGTGTGATAAAGCATTTATCCATCATGTTTCACTTGATGGTAGGTGAAATATCACACCAGCTCATCTGAAACACACATTATGAACTTCTAAGTCCATTATCATAACTAACAGAAAACTATAAACTATAACTGTTTATCAGAAATTGTACAAAGATGTAAATTAGCAAGCACGCAAATGTGATGGCAGAAGTCATGCAAGCTTCCATCTGTGCACTACATGTGGTCCAGGCAACGTGAAACACAAGGCAAAACAGTCTTTGTCTACAGAGGTTATAAGGTTTTTCTTTCAGGGTCTTACCTAGAGCTACAAGAGGAAGAAAATTCATTATACGGAAAAATTCAGTGGCTACAGAGACAGCTAAGTTAGAAAAGTCCATCTAGTTACCTGGTTTGACCCGTTACATTTCAGCTAACCTATCCACCCAGTGCTGAAGCAGGTGCCCCAAAATGGCGTCTCATACCCAAGACCTCACCACCATGGTGGACGGCCCTGTGCCAAAGCTGAGGGCACACAAAACTGTCTCACACCATTGGACATCATTCATTTTGTTGCCCGATTAACACACACTTTGCCCTTGTGACTTTATCTCTATTTTCTGTCTGTCTGTTCTTCCTTATGTGTGTCCTTAAACAATTCTCTGGCTGGTCTCTTCTGTGATGTCATCTTCAGAGTTTTTAGTTTCCTTACCTAAACTCTGGGAAGATGGTCTTGTCCTTTTTTAACTTCTGCCAACAGGATCTTCACTACTATTGAGTAAACATTCTTTGAGTGCTTCCAGTGTTAGAATCGCTTCAGTCTTCAAGTTTCAGCCCTTGCTGTCAGACTTGGTTTTAAAAATCTGATTTTTCTTTCTTCAAATTGACCATCCTACCTGTGGCTGTTCTGGCCACATCCTTTAACTACACTGTCACACAGACTAGACTAATCAATGGCTGTCTTTAAATACCTTCCCTTCAACCTGCTTCCCCTTTCCATGAATTTCTTTTGGCATTTCAGTTCCCCATACTTGCTTAGAGCTATGAAGTAATGCAGCTTCACTAAAAACCTCAGCAAAAAGGCTTAAGCTAATACATTTTATTTGGGAAGACTAGGGACATGCAGATGAACTCCTAAGGTCCCTTCCAATCTGAACTGCTCCGAGTCTACCAGATTGACAGTTACAGTGCCTTAAATAAAAAGCACCATAACTTAGCTAGTTGTCAGATCGCAGCACCATTTCAAGACACTGCTTTAGCACATCCCTGTGCTGAAAACCTTCTTTTCCTCCACGTGCTTAGGGTTGACCTCCAGAGTGAGGTGCTATCAGCCTTCCAGGGATAGATGTGAGGCACAGGCAGTCACACAAACAGCTGCTTTAAAAGGCTGTCACTGTTCAGCTACTTCAGAAGGAAAGGAAGCTTATAAGCAGAAAAACCTGACAGGTTCTGCAGGTGTTCCTGGGAGAATCCACTTGCTGGCAATTACTTGGACTATTTAGCCTGACAGGCCATCAAGCTGGCTCTAGCTGCCATGGCTGAGGACACTGCTGCCCTGGCTATTCCTTCTGCCCCAGCCACAGATGAATTACTCAGCTCAAACTCTGGCCTTACCATCATCAGCTGGCAAATGTGGGTTTGCATTAGAGCACAGGACAGAAAACTGATGCAGGTGACATAGCTGCCCATAGTCCCTCGTCAGCACCTGTGGCCAGGGTGCAGGTCTCTGATAGCAGGGACATGCAGAGTGCTGAGGGCAGTGGTGTTCCAAGCTACCACGTAGAGGTTTGCCAGCCAACACCTGCCACCTGCCAGAGCCTAGAATTTCCCTGCACTTAAATTGAGGTGATAGTTTTTCTTCCAACAGACACAGGCAGAGCAATGCTCCCCTACCACATTTCTACTGCTACCTTAAAGGTACTTACAGATCTTGGCAACCTTTGCCAAAGCAGCCAGCTCTTGTATGTGCTCTGATTTGAGGAAGCCGCACTCAATTCACCCGAAAAGGCCCAGTTACCAAACACACCAAGTGCCACCGTCTCCAGAAGTGGGTCATGCCGGGGAGGCTTGGCTCCCTCCCTGGTCCCTCTGTACAGCCAAAACACTTGATCCATCATCTCTCCCTAACTCTTCCTCTTTGTCAGGCTAGATCTGTGGCAGGTGTGAATCAGCAGAATTCTCACTAGCTAATAGAAATTTTAGTACTCTCTTCTTAGAGGTTTTCTACTTAATTTGTCACAGACATTGTCCTTCAGTTTCCTCTCAGTTTTCTGGGATTTTTTTTGTCACATCTTAGAAACAAACTTGAGGTCACACCACAGAGTACTTATCTTGAAGCAGCAAGTAAAGACAGCATCAGAAGAAAAGCTTTTAGAAGAAAAAGCATAAAATAGAAGTTCAAACCAAGCCAAAGGACTTGCTAATCTTTGTCTATGTATCGAATATTATGGTATTGCTACTTTTTCTGATGTACACTATTGGAATCAGTGGTTTGGGGGCTGCCTTCAGAAAGAGAAGCAATTGATTAGAGATCCACAAATTCCTCTGACACAATTATGTTTATATTTACAAGAGTCCTATTTCCCTGAGCAGAGGAGGAATCAAACAGCAGGAGACAGTGGGTGTGTTGATGCTGCAGGACGCAGTGCAGCACAGAGATACCATCTTTCAACAGGCTGGCTCGCATGCTGGGAAACCGCAGCAGTGCGGAGCTCCCACTTGGACCAGGACATCCACACAGGTTTGCACATTAACTCCCTAACACTTTCTATTTTTCTTTTGGTTGGTTTTTTTTCTTTTTCCTTTTGGTCCTTTCTCTGTAGTGTCAAAAGTCATAGAGACTGCAATGGGAGCAGGCTGAAGCAGGTTGAAAAGGTGCTGTTCTCAGCCAGCGTGTAAGTCCTGGGGAGCTGCTGGGAAAGGGCTGGAGCAGTGGCAGAGGCAGGGAGCCACCAACCAGGCAACACACTCAGGACCAAAGTCCAGGCTGCTCCAAGAAGCACAGAAGTCTCCCGAGAGTGACTTTTCTTTAAATCAGATGCCCTTATATTCAAGTGTCTCCACTGCCAGTGCATGTCTTGCTGCTATTATTTCTCCTACTCACCCAGAATGATTTACACAAGACTTGAGGAGCCATCGCAAGTTAAGACTGGATGTGGGAACAGTGTAGTTACTGTAGCTTAGAAAACATAGTGCAGCTTAGACAAGTAGAGGCATATTCTTAAGGAGTATTGTGAAAGGGAGCTTCAGTGGCTCCAGAAGCTAAAGTCTGAATTAGGCCCAGGCTTATTCCTACTCTTGGCTCAATCCATGAGCCCCTTTTGTCTCCCAGTGACCAAACACCTTTGCTGTTTCCTTAGCTCTTGTCATTCCCTCTGGGAAAAAAATATAACAAAAAAAAAATTCACTCGAACACTGAGGACACTTATTACCCCCTGCACCACACCCCACCTTTACAAGCGGCTTCTGCAGGCAATTGATAAGATCCTGATTTACATCAACAACAGAAATAGGTGCTGCTGCACAGCAGCGTTAATGCCTCTATTAATTCACAACCTCCCTGAAACCAAAGCCAAAATTCAGGGTCGTCACAGCAGACTCCAGACACAGCTCAAACCAGACATGACTAGCAGACTGTCTAATGATAAGGTATTGATACTATTGGACATGGAAATTACTTCAGAACTTCCATTTACAAAGGCTATATATTTTAATTATAAAGTTATTTATAGCCTTGATAAGAGGATAAAACTAAGTCCCTTCTGCCTATCCCTGGCTGCTGAGCATATGGATGTTAAAGATCTCCCTTGCATTCAGGGATCAGGATAACCCATCTTACTTCTCCAGTCATTTGCTCTCAAAACTCATTTCAAAAGTGTTGAGTTTGTGCTTCTCATCATGTTTGAATATAAATAACTAAATATAAATGCTGCTAGGGACAATTGCCTGCACCTTAAGGTACTAGAGCAGTATAATGTTAAATTGGAAAGAATTATTCAGTTTTCACTGGTTAAGAATACAGCGGTTAGTACAACAGTTGTATACTTAACATACACATAATCTTAAGCATTTGTTCTTTGGTTGGTTAAAAAAGAATGCTTTTTAAGATACTGTACACTACAAGAAAAGAGATGTAGATTATATTGTGCTTTTTCTTGCATGTGTGGCAAGTTGAAACATAATGCAAAATTATGTGGATAAAGGAGCAACATATTTGATGTTACTTCGCAACATCCCACACACAGCACTGCACTGACAACTGGAAGAACCCCTAAAGACCAGCAGCAGGTCAAATTCAGAAATGATCTTAATCATTATTGTTGCAGAGTAACTGGCTGTACCAAAAATGGTGCCACCATATTGCATGTTGGAATTATAGAATCATTTACAATCAGATTTTCATAGAGAAGCGAGAGAGAGATAAGTGGCATTAAGAAAACCAAACCCCACAAAGTATATTCTATTGCAAAGCTCTTTAGTTCAGTGACCAGAAATTTTAACTTGCTGCTCCACAGTTACCAAACAGACAAGTATTAGGGTGAAAGCACAAAGTACTGAGCACAGCAGAAAAAGAAGAATCCTGCTAGACCCAGAAGTCAGAAATGTGTTTCAAACCTTGCTAAGCCTCCCTGAATGAAGAGATACAGATCTTTCTACCATCTTTTCCACAATTCCCAGATCAAAATACAGTTCGGTTGTGCAGACTTAAATTCCCCACTTACTCTTCATTACCAACATCCTCCTATCCAAGATACTGCAAATAGACCTTCAAGAAATACCCTGCTTGAGAGCAGAAGTTCCAGAACACTTGGATGGGGCGGCTCAAATAAACATTAAAGACATCTGTTCTGAAAAATAAACCAATCTTTGTGGCTTCATATGAGTAATATGCTAAAAATGGATCATAAGTGGCCAAATTCTATTCTCAATCAAATTTTAACAACTTCTATAATTTCAAGACTCCTACCCTAATTTTCAGGGGTGACATGCATTGCTTCTGCCCACCAGCCAAGAAGCTGCAGCATTTACTGCATGATGAGGTACTTTCTGCAATTGAAATTCTCTCCTTCCATTGTCTCTTCACTGGTAATTTTATTTCCTGGTAGTCTCGGGTCTGCTATAATTTAGTAACTTAATTTCACCTTGCACATTTTTCATCAAGTTGAGAATTACAGTCATAAAAAAGCGCATGAGGAGAAAGGCAGCGATGCAGAAAGGCTCACATTAGCTTACATGTCATCCACTCAAATCACACCTCTGCTCAGTCCAGCAGCAGAGTAGGAGATAGTCACAGGCATGAGTAACAGAGTAGGATAAATTACCAAAGGAACTTCTCATTGATTAGTGTCTTTAATTTCAGATTGTCTCAAGCCTAGCTATATATGATCAGGCTTAACAGCTTTTACTTACACCCTAGAAAGATGAATTTCCTCCACAGCACAAATTACCAAGTGGCATTTTGTGCTTTGAATTATGCAGGTGAATGGGCCAGTTATTCTGAACTTCTCTATGTGGCCTTGAAATCAGTGTGTCATAGCTGAGGCTGTGCCACCTGATTCGATGTGGTCTAGCCTTTCCAAATGAGTATCTGCCTCTACAGACTAGTCTCTGCCTAAAACAACTGTAAGGTGGACAAGTTCATCAAGTTACCAGTTCCTGTTGATTCCAACTCTGCATTCTTGGATAGGAACATGTTTGGTTTAATCCAAGGTCAAAGTCAGGAAACATTTCACTTATGCGAACGCCACAGCCCTGAAGTAAAACGATCACTTTTAGATTGGATGGGGAAGTAAACAAAACTCACAAATATTTTCTTCCAGTAACACTAATACATTCATTCTTACCATTACTAGCTTGCAGTAATTTTGACAAAGGATTACGAAGTGACTTTGCAATTTTTCCTGTATTCTTTTTATGTCTTTCAAGAACTCAAAGAAAAATTACACTAGTGCAGGACTCAGTAAATTCAAATTTCCACAGGTTTCCAAAATCATTCAAGGCCAAGTTAATATCTCATCATCAGAACATCCCATGGGCTAATGGAACACAAAAAGTCTCAGTTCCCAAAGACAAAGCATTTTATTCTATTCCTGGCAAGTGGCACAATATTAGACACTAAGATCACATAGTTTCATTTTTATAACATTTTTACTTTCCTTCCCCCTCATTTCAATTTGGATGTGATATTAGCAACAAATAATTCAAGAGCAGCCACAAATAGAAACCAGATCCTTGTACCATTCCAAGAGCAGCTAAAAAAAAAAAGCTATGAAGCATTAACATTGTCCTTTAACTTTAAAAAAAATTATTGTATACTGGATCCTTCTGTCTGAAATGGGAGGAGGCAGGATTAGAAGTAGATATCAAAGGGTCGTATCTCACAATTCACAGTAAATACTTTAGCAAAGGCACAAATAATACAAGGTTACATAACAATTTCCAAGCATTATTTGTACCCTGCCATCTCTTTCAGTAGCAGCTCCATAAAGCACTCTGCAACCAACTGCAATGGATTCCTTGTCTCATTACTTTTTACACTGCAGGATTCAGTGTAAAGGAAAAAAAAAATCATCAAGGCTGAATTTGACCAGGGGAAGTAAACGGGGACCTAATTCAGCCCTTCTGTGAATATCACACTCCAGGGGCAGCAAAAGGGAGAAATGTGAGGCTCTGGGCATAATCTAGAGCAAACTGCAGACAGTGGAACAGAGGAAAATTTTCCTACTTTCTGCCTCAATCTAAAGGATTCTCAGATTGACAAAAAACAAACAAACAAACAAACAAACAAACAAAAAACCACACAACAAAAACACCACACACAACCAAAAATCAGAACTTTGGTATTGTTTCAGTGAAAAAAAATTAATCTCACACTTCCAGTACATATAAAATTTGAAGCCTTTAGTGATTCAGTACCTACACAGATTTAAAAAAAAAAAAAAACAAAAACAAACAACAAACCCATACAAAAAACACAACAAAAAACCCAGCAAGCCAAAACTAAAATACCCATGAGACAATTTTTCACTGACTTGTACAGTCCCAGTTTTTCCCCCCAGTGGTCTAGAATGATATTCTGCATTTTGTAGTGCTACTACCCAATCCAAGCTACTATGAGAAACCATCTTCAAGTCTTCCTTCAAAGATGATGCAAATGCAACACCACAGGAGAAGCCAGAGCATCTCTCTGCAGCAGAGAAAGGATTTGTCACCACTTCTGCATTACTGCAAGAGCCACTGAAGGTCTTATGAACTTTTGATCATTTTCATCAAAAGAAACCACTTGAAATGATTGTGGGAGGTTGCCAGCTGAAACATGGACATCAAGAAGTGGGATTTTGACTTGTGTTGACAGCTCAGCAAGGTCTCAGACACCTTGCTATTACATGCATTAGAATAGCACACAGTGCATAAGCCAATGCTTTACACTGACAAGGGAATATGCTCACTACACAAACCTATGCTTGAGCTAAACACTAACAACGATAATCCCAGTAGGACTGATGGGGTTGAGAAAGCTGACAGAACTATCAAAGCTAAAAAAGACTAGGATACTTTCAATTGCACTGATTCTGCTATATTTATGATTTTAACTGAAAATAACTATACCTGGAATCAGGCTACAAATTCTTTGTACGTCATAATTTGAAGTAGCTACAGAGTTGTGTGCTCCAGGTGCACACAAAGCATGAAGGTGTAAAAGGAACAAATTTTGCACCTTTTTGCCCTGCACACAAATACACATGTAGTATATGAAAACCAGTAAATTAATTAAATTGAAGTAATTAGCAAAAAAATTAGTAAATGCATAATTAAAAAACCTGGTATATGTACTGGCATATGTACTGGGTTAAAGGGGGCTAGAAATCCAGCTGCTGGACAGTGAAACTGAAACCCAACCCGTGGGCGGTCGGAGGTGCTGTGGGTGTGAGTGGTAATTCCGCTACCGAATCAGTTCGTAGATTAATGGTCCTGAAATTGTAGAGGCTAGAAAAATAAAGGAGCAAGCTCACACCCTGCAGCACAGCGTTAGTGCTCAGATCCAGTAAGAGAGCATCTGCATGTACCCAGTGTTGCAGACAAGCGAGCAAACGCCCTTGTCCGTAGGATTTACTAGCTCAGGACAGCCAGGCTGGGTTGGCTTAGCTGTTCCAAACTGTCAGCTTAACGAGAATGCAAAGAGGAAACAAGAAACTGTCAACTTCTCCTTTGTTCACCCTGCAAAACCAGGGTTGCATGAAAGAGCTGGTATCACCTGCAGCACAGCCCCTGACCGAGCAGTCCAGGCAAGCGTTAGGGACCCCCCTGCCTGAGGGACAGCACAGTTGGTCTACAGCTGAACTAAAGAAGCTGGGAGCAGTAAAGAAAAGCAGCCACACTCAGCAGCGGGATAAATTTTCTTAGTCTGCCTGGGTATTTTTCTAGGAGCTGTAAATAGTTTAGATTTCCAATTAACACAGAGCTTTACAATTCTTCAGCTTCTAAATCACTGCACAGTTCTACTTGTCCTGTGCAAAGTGATGCTTGCTGAAGCACCTCTTGGGAAAAAATTGCATAGGTTTAGAACTCAGGAATGCATGGTGATAGGCAGAGAGACCAAGGGGGGGACTTCAGAAAGCTAAGCAAGAGAGAGAAATTCACTACTATTTTTAACCCTTCCCATCCTCCAAAAAGCTAGAATGCTGCAGCTACCTGGTGTCTGCAACCACTCCCACTTTCTGTTCCATACAGCTAGAGACCTCAGCTGGTTTTCTTATTACCAGCATCCTTTGAAGAAAGCTCTCAAGAGCACAGAAGAGCCACATTAAGTCAGATCAAAGGTGCTACAGCACCCAGCATCCAGTCTGGTACTATTAGCCACAGACACCTGTAAGGACTGGAATCATGCACGGTGATACTTCTCTCCAACACTCTTCCCAGCTTCTGGCTCACGGGTAAGAGGTGGTGTCACTGATACTCCCATTTGAATTTGTTTCCTGTCATGTGTCTAGACACTTTTTGAACATATGTCAGCTGTTTGCCTGACAGTGCTCTCTGCTAAAGAATTTCAGTGCTCAGCTATTCAGCACAGGAAGGAATCTTTTCTTCTTGTCACCTGCTTGGTATTTTTGATATCTTCCTTCCCAGAATGTCAATATTATGGAAGGAGAAAGTATGCCCAGTTCCCAGACACCACTTGCAGGGAATAAAAATAAAATAAAATCAGACATATTTTGACTGCCTTGTATGTAATTACAAACCAGTGCTGGAAGAGAAGGTGGATAGGGCAACCTGAAAAAAACAAGAGCCCTCCTTTCCAGGAAGGCTGTATCCCAAAGGCTACTGCAGACCATTAAAGCTGAAATTCACAACTATAGTTGGCAGCAGAGGTTACAGGGTTCTGCCTCCCCAGACTTTTGTGAGGAAGTCAAGTCATTGCCACAAATATTGTAGCCAGCAAGGAACCCAAATTGTTTCTGGGTCTGCCAGCCTGTTTGGAAGGGATGGGAGACAACAGCAAATACACTTAACAGACTAATCAATAAAATCACTCACATTCACAGGAGTTATGTGCGTGCTCCAGTGTGTATTTATACCCAGACATTTAATGAGAGTTTTATGTAAACACTGAAAGAACAATCCTGAATGAAACAGAAACGTGCAACATTTTCACAGAGAACTCCTACCAACTGCATTTCTCACAAGAACACAGCAGGCAATTAAATAAATATCCTAGGATTAATAAGCATAGACTCAGGAAAGTTATCTAATATAGAGCTAGTCTCCAGGGAGGGAGCCAAAAGAAATGTAGCGTGGTTACATCCAAACCAAGAAGAAAAGTTGCAGAGGTTTTGTCACCAAAGGCTTCCAATACAGTCAAATAATGGCATATGATCCTGGGAGGCAGTCAATAGATGCCGCTTAAAAGTAAGCGCTGCTATGAATACATGGTAAGGAGAGCTGATCTGTACCAGAGAGCCCAGGGAAAGACACAGCCTTGTCTGATGGCACCAGTAACAGAAGACACGCTTCAGGCTCAGAGGCAAACGTCAGCCCTCACACGAGTTCCTCCCCCATGCCAACACTGGAGCCTGGCTGCACTTCTTACCCATTTGTACACAAAACCCCTACTAGACATCTAGTCCATGCTGTACAGAACTACTTAAAAATCTGAATAAGGGATATTCACCTATTTTAAACAGAAAGCTCCACTTTGTTACATATCGTGTTTTAAGTTTTCAAGGTTTTGCATTTGTTCATTTTGTTATTTGAGGAAAGGAGCAAATGTCCTTTTAAGCTTTCTTTGAAAAAATGTTTCTGTAGAGTAAAAGGCAAATCTCCAAGAGCTATGTTATGTACACACACACAAAGCCGGGTCTTTGCACATCCACTGTCTTAAAGACAGCCCCCTGTCAAAATTAGTCCCATTCCCAAGCTGATGTTCAACACACAATCCATTTAATGAAAAAAATCAGACTGTTTGCATTAATGTAAGCTAAGAAAGTAAAGCTCTCTTCCTTTTCCTCTTCCACACCATCTCACTTGGCTATTTCTTTATTGAGTACATCACACTACATGCTTCATCAACATGAAATTCTATTTAACACTTAAATAAGAAAAAAAAATAACCAGACATTCATAACAGAACAACTTCAGATTTTTCTTTCTGATTGTTTTTCCATTTGACATAATTCTAATTACGAATCTTTTTTTTTAGTATTTCATTGAATTTGGGAATGATGCTTGCTGACAAGTTGTACATTCTGCTTTTTGAGTATTATCTTGTGGGTTCCGCTGGTGTTTACCATACCAGCTGGATGTGTGCATTCCAAGTAGCATTGTCATTGACTTCTTTTTAAATTAGAAAGAGCAGTATCTGAAAAATGTCTTTAAAATACAATGCTAAAGCACCAGCCTTTAATACTTAAAAGAACTTGCAACATAAAACCAAACGGGGACAGAGGGGGTTGGAAGGGATGTTTAAGGTCCCTTCCAAATCAAACCATTCAATGATTCCATGATTCAATTCGCTATACTCCGTGCTGTACACTTCAGTGGACTACGGTGCAAGGGTCAAAACGGACTCAGCACCAGCCAGCCACCACTGCACCATCTGATGCTACCAACTACACCAAGAACTGTACTGGAGGATGCCAAGGAAGGAGGCTACAACCCTTTAACCTTAGCTCTTGGATACGTCCATGGTCTGCTACTTGGGTAAGGATGGCAACATCTGCCCTAAAATTAGAAATACTTAATAGCTCAGATTATATTTTCAAGATGAAAATGAACTACTACTTTAGCTCCTTTAAAACAGCTGTCAAAGGATAGGCATTGCCCCTCTATGCTGTAGTCTATATTCTTACAGTAGAATACAGCATATTGATGTGTGCCCCAATTAATGGCACAGTCATCAAGGAAACAGCTGCCAGTTGCAGTCAAAGCTCTACAGTACCTGGCCTCCATCAGCACAGAGCCCACACCTCATGGAAGTCAAGGAATCAGCACAAGCCCCTGTTGTCTTCTTAAGTGACACCCAACTGTGCATCCAAGTCCAAAGAAGCAAGGAATGAAACCACTTTGGCCTCTGTGGCCTTGCTGCCCCCAGATACTGCTCCTGGTGGAGAAAGCTGAGAGTTTCTGACCTGTGCTTCTCATGGGACCTTCAGCTGACAGCTCCCTTGTGCCAAAAGCTACACCAAATCAAAAAAACTAAGGAGAACATATATGTGAGTGTGAGGAACTGAACAGAGTGGACTCTCCAGCTTGGAAAAGACATGTTTCACTAGAGGCAGGATTGAAGTTTATAAAATGACAGCCACAGAGAAAGTGAACAGGGAGGGACAATTCACAATTTCTTACAACACAGCTAGAGGCAGGAGAAAACTACTTTTTCCCCACAAAATGTCCCATAATACACAAGGACTGGGAGCTGACACATCATGCACCAGCTGAGTCAGCATTTAAGTCTGATCAGCCTTGTGGGATTCTCTGTGCTTTGGCTGTCATGGAGAAATCGCAGTCCTAAATCTTCAGTAAAGTCAGTGGGCTTGTTATTTTCAAGATAGCAGAGTATCAGGGTTCTAGAAGGACTTCAGAAGAGCAAAAGCAAAACTTCACAAGACTAAAGGGCTTGCATTTGTTCTACAGAATTATCTTTCTTCTGTAAAGTAGATCATATTTTGCTTTCCTGAAGCTCTGAAGTGTGTCTATCAAAATCCATTACCACAGCAGCAGCCATTACTACTAGAAACCATTAGCCAGCAGGAAATAACAAAACTGTTCAGACACAAGCAAGAAAAGAGCAAAAATTAGAAGTGTGCTAAGACAAGAACAGGCTTAAAATATCAGTGAGCAAGTTTCCAGATATAACTGAAACAGTCATAGAAAACACATCCAGCTTCCAACAAATGCTGATGCTTGCTCTACATGAACAACAGTCACTAACTTGAAGCAAAATGTTACACTATATATGAACAAACTCTCAGAACTTGGCTGAAAAAGCTAAGAATATTTTTGAAGATTGTAGATCTCTTTCTGCACTAACAGAGGAAGAGCTGCTTCTCCCAGGCCAACAGGCACATCGCTACAAAGAACTGTCCTACCCGTACAGACTGGAAAGGATTCACCATTTTTCATAAAGTTTTCACTTCAACTTTATTACAGGATGTTTTGACCCACCAAGTTAGCCCTTTGGTAATATTTAACAGTACCACAGCAAAGAGAAGGAAGCATTTTACTTTCTGGATGACAACAGTAACTCGGGGCAGAGCAGATCAGCATCTTCAGGGGAAGAGAGATCCAGCTGCTCTACTTGGAGTGCACTGGGCTAGGACACCTAGAAAAGATGCAGTCCTAACAGTGCTATGAACCATTTCCACTGCTGACCAAGAATGGTTTAAGTTCATGGGATTTTTAACCACTTGTGATCTCCACACTCCAAAATGCTAAGTGCAGAAAAACACAATGCCTATGGGTATATCTAACACAGAAGCTAAGGGTTGTGACAGGGTACAAAGCAGACAGAGGAACAAGACAGCTCAGCCCTGCTGTGATGCTGCATCTCTTTCATTGGTCTTTCATTTGGCTGGACCTTACTAATTTGCAGGTCTTTAAAAATTAAGTGCTGTCAATTTTAAGAGGCCACAGAACATGTGACAATCAGCTTTATCAAGAAGATTTATAAAATCATGTGCAGTAACAACTAATATTTAGAGGGAATTCAAGATTTCAGTGAATAACCTCAGTAATCTGCAATAGTAATACAAAGCAATGTTCTGTTTCTAAAAACATGCCTTTTTTTTTCCCCTCTGTTTAGTATTTTTGTAGATTTTTTTTCTCTCCTACATTCTGCATGGACACTTAGTGCATATGACAAGGTCCTGTTCTGTGCCAGGTCCCACCATCCAAACAGAGTGATCACATTTCACAGCCAAAGCTCAAAAACTGCTTATTTCCTAAGTGCAGCTGTGGCACTGTGGGGGCAGTCTGCAGAAAGAAAAAAATCTCATGCCCTAAGAAAACATCAGGACAGAACCATCCTGACCATTTCCATTAGGATGGAGGACATTCTGTTTTCACAGCTGTCCCGGACAGGCTCTAGACATGTCCCTAGACTCTAGACATGGTATGTAGCTATCACAAAGCTGAAGCTTCACCTGTACCCCATCTGCTCCTGCTGCGAAGCTGCTGCTGAAACTACAAAGGAAAGAAACCCTGCCCTTCTACTAGAGAAGCATCTGCAAAAATTTCTCATTTATATGAGCAGAACAAAATTTTACTCCAAGTGATGATGCAAAATTCTTCAGTTCTAGATATCACAAAGCATTAACTCTTAGCAAGAAATCCAGGACAACAGTCTGGGGAGGGTTACTTGAGTCTTCTGACACCTAAACCAAAAACAGGCTTGGGCAGGCAACTCAGATATGTCATAGATACCTAAATTTAAATTAATACATTTGGTCACCTTATTTACCTAACATCAATTGCCTAAAAAGTTAATGTATAAAGCATTCACTTTAAAAGAAGAGCAGAGACATTTTTCCCCTTTTTAACACATGAGAAACTCCTCATGATGTCCTAGGGAACGGAAATCCAAAACCTGGAAATCCACTGTTTAAAGGAAGGCAAAATCAAGAAGTGCTACCAAGATTACAGAGCAAAACCAGGAACTTCACAGCCAGCTAAGGTGGTTCACAGAGCATGCAATTTAACATAGCTCAGCCTGAAATTTTAGACCTGAAGGAGGAAGGACCTAAAGTAGATGGACAGTGTCAAGCAAAGCAGTTACACAGAACATGACTAAGTTCAGAGCTTCAGAAAATACTTAGAGTCTGATAGCCACTGAACTTAAAAATCAGGGAAAGGAAACTCTCAAGAACTTCCAAAGCATTAGAAATTAGTGATCAAAATTCATCACCAATTAGTCTCAACTGTGAAGACAGAAGAGATTAACCTAGCATGCATCAGGATAAGAATGCTGCCAGAGTGGACCAGCAACATTAATATTCTACCGTGGCATTCAAGAGGCCATAATGAAAAGGCTTAGCATCCAAACTTCAGAAGAGATACCACAGAATGCTAAGGGTTGGAAGGGACCTTGAAAGATCNCCTCTCTCGACCTACTGGCCACCCCCCTTCTGATACACCCCAGAATGACATTGGTCCTCTTGTCAGAGAGCACATTGCTGACTCATTGTCAGCTTCCTATCAACCAGGACCCCCAGATCCTTTTCCCCTTCGCTGCCTTCCAACAGATCAGTCCCCAACCTATAGTGATGTCCGGCGTTGTTCTTTCCCAGCTGCCAGACTCTACACTTGCCCTTGTTGAATTTCATCAGATTTCTTCCTGCCCAACCCTCCAGCCTGTCCAGATCTCGCTGGATGGCAGCACAGCCTCTGGTGTGTCAGACACTCCACCTGGCTTGGTATCATCAGCAAACTTGTTGACAGTGCTCTCTGTGCCCTCCTCCAGGTCATTGATGAATATGTTGAACCAATAAAAAGTAGTAGTCAAAAACAGCTATAGAAATGAGTCAAAGATTGGGAAATATGCACAATGATAATCTAACTTATTAAAAAATAAAATAATCAATTAGTTTCATAAATATTCCCCTGCTAGGCAGACTTCTAGCACTGATTGCCTCTTTATCCAACAAAATGGCCTGACTCATTCCCATTATTAAAGACTGAAGTTACATCAACTCAAAATGGAAGTAAGTTCATTATTCTTGTCAGCTAAAGTCACAAACTTTTGGAATAGCCTGTCATCTCATGTAGCTGGTTATAGATCACTGGAAAAAATTCAACCAAGATCAAATACCTTTATAGAAACCTTGCTGAAACTGAGTAATTACAAACATGCTGTAGAGAAAAATGGAATTGTTAGCTGGAATTGTACCAAGAGTGTACCAAGATCCCTCCCCCAGCTGACAAATCTATTTTAGAAGTTTCAGATTTCAGTGCACCATTGATTTCAGATGAACTATCCAAGACTCACTTCAACACAGCTAACATTAAGCACTGATACAGTGACTCTGAGTAACACAACAAAGATTACAACATCCAGTTTAAATTGAAGTAAATGCATTTGGAAAGCTTTAAGGAAAACTGATACCTAGGCATGCTGTATTGTGAAATATTACCTCCAAAAAGGGTGTTAATCAAAACTCTTTGGTATCGTGCTATTTGCTGTTTTCAGTAGCACGTTTCAAGTGCTGCAAGATGTAGCAGGCATAACAGAAATAGGCCAACAGAACAAATAATCATGGTTGGTTCATGTCAGTAACTGGCTTAGGGAAACATCTTATGTAAATACTGAAGCATCACAGATCTGAAAGCACAGCTCACTTCAAATTTCAAAGCTTTTTTTTTGGTCATATCAGTTACAGATACATAAATACACTACTTGCATGTATTTGACATTTCAAATTCTCAACAGCAACAAAAAAAATGTGTAAAAGCACAAATGCATACAAAATTTACTGAAAAAAGTAAAATCCTTTCTTATTTCACTAAAGGCTACATTCAGTTTGCAGTTTTGAAGATACCTACTAATTTTATTTTTATTATTATCTAGACATATTAAGAGAAGAAAAGTAAACATATCAGTTAGCTGAAACACTGAAAAAGAACATAATTTTTTAATATAATACCAGGAAAAACATCAAATACTGAAGAAGAGCTATTATATCATCTCTGAATTCAGCAGTAGTGAAGTACATTCTGGGATGTGTGCCCATTCCTGGTCTATGCAGCTTGCTAAGGATCAGTGTCGCGCTGGAGTAATTGTAGAAGATCCATAAAAACCAAACTGAACATCAGAAAATGGGTTTTGGAGGAAGACCTCTTCACAATAAAAAAGACTGTTCTTCAGACTGAAACATTTTCACAGAGAAGGCAAATTTTGTTACAAGAAATTACTGCATGGAGTTGTTTCACAAAAGATGTAACAAAGAACGGGGGTACTCTGAGTAGTAACATAAGACTATGTTCAGTCCCTATGTCTGCATGATTTTTAATTTTACCAGTAGTTCAGCTGGTGCTTTTGATTTTTGTTTACTTCACCTTCAAGTAGTTAGAATATTGGCATTCTGTGAAGGTAGAAGACTGTGGAAGAGCAGGCGCAGTCTATTACAATGCTAATACCATGAATACAACCATGAAGACTTTCCTGAAGGCAAGAGAAAAATGATCTGAAAGGAGCAACAGACTGATGGAAGATGGTTGCTGCTTCTGTAAAAATGGATGACAGAATCCCTTAGCAGTCTGGTTCTTTGGTTATTATGTTTTGGTTTTTGGGGGCTTTTTTTTTTTAGTTAAAAACTTAACTCTGCTTTTACTGTTCACAGCAGGTAGGGCGAGTTGGGACTAAGATGACAGCAAGAATTTCTCCTAAGAATTAATAGATGGGTAGGGGTTGGAATGGACCTCTGGAGATAAAGTCCAGCACCCCTGCCAGGGCAGGCCATACGGGAACAGATCCAGGCAGGTTTTGAAAGTCTTCAGAGCAGGAGACTCCACAACCTCCCGGGGCAGCCTGTTCAAGACTCCATTCTCCTCACAGTGAAGAAGTTTTTCCTCATGTTGAGGTGGAACTTCTGATGCTCCAGTTTGTGACCATTGCCCCTCATCCTATCACAGGGCACCACTGCAAAGAGACTGGCACCTTCTACTGGCACCTACCCTTCAGATATTTGTATGCATTAAATGAAGAATTGGTCATCATCACTAGTCATTATTTTAAAAAGGAAAATAAATTGGTTTATATATCAAAAAGACACACATGAAGATATATCATTTTTCTTACTCCTAGAATGACAGAATCATTTTGTTTGGAAAAAAAAAAATGGTGACTCAACCACTTCCCTGGGCAGCCTGTTCCAGGGCTTGACAACCCTTTCAGTGAAGAATTTTCTCCTATATATACACAACCTTAACCTCCCCTGGTGCAACCTGAGGCCGAGGCCATTGCCTCCTGTCCTACTGCTTGTTACTTGGGAAAACAGACCAACCCCCACCTGACTACAACCTCCTTTCAGGGAGTTAAAGAGAGAAAATCTTCCCCGAGCTTCCTTTTCTCCAGTTCCCTCAGCTGCTCCTTTTAAGACTTGTGCTCTAGGCCCTTCACCCTTCTTACCCAGCCTTAATGAAAAATGCATCTTTATCCAATGGCAAGCCAGCTTCTCTTAAACAGAACAGTTGTGGACACAGAGGGTGAAGGCTCTGATCTGTGTTAACTACCCAGTAAACAACATGAAAATAACCTTGCCAGGAGAGAGAGAAACAAAGTAGAAGTGTGTAAAGAAAGTCTCTACAAAGCTGGGTAGGCCAGACATGCAAACAGAGTGGTCTTGTACCCTTTTCTGATTGAAGGGAAGTTTTACAATGTATTGACCTCATTTCTTCAATCACTTCCAAGCCAGAGTTGATATCAGGAATGCATTTAAGCCTGTGCTGAAAATTAAGGTGGCATTTCAGTACTATTGAGCTTTAGATCCTTTTATGTTGTTCTTGATATTTTCTTAATCTAGGACCTTGAAAAGATTCATGTGAACAGACTCAAGGTCGGTGTCTTCACTCAAGGGTAAAAAACTTGTTGGGTCCTTTATTGCTGATTCTCTTACAGTTGTTTGCAGCATTACACAGAGACAAGACTCTCCAGACTCCCTTCCAAGCACCATTTCTTTAAAATTAAGGTCATTAGTGTCTAACAGCACCACAGCCTCTAAAGACAACTTGAATATCATCATTGCACTCCTGAGAGATGCAATTCCTTAATTTATCACTACATTCTTTGGAAAAAAACAACCACCAACTTCAGAGTGCTCAGCACCTACCAGTAACAAGAAAATTGAGCTTTCAAAGTCTCCAAGAGCTGAGCTCTGCTTCCAAAAATTGCTTGTGTACTTAGATTCATGGTTTTGACCTACTTTTCTTATTTTCCTTTGGGAATGCACAAGCTAAAAAATTGGAAATTAATTGTAATGGCTCATAAATAAAAATTCCATTTGGGTACAGTCAGCCGTAGAGGGTAAGGCCTGGGAGTCTTCTGACAGACTACACCTGCATGCAAGCTTGCTTACCTTTCATTATTGCACCGCTGCCTACTGAAATAATGGAGAAATATTGTAGACAAAGCACATGCAAATGCTTGGGAAAAGTTCAAAACCAAAAAAACCCACCAAACATTTAAGCCTGAATCAATAACACATTGAACTGGAAATTGTTTAGATACATAACTGCATTTAGCACTCAGACACCCTCCTGAAGTGTTCCAACTATTCTGTAGTTTGGTCCTGCTATAGACCAGGACAGAAAGAGGGCACTTTCTTACCCAGGTATTTTTTTCCCCTAATTTTAGCAGCAACACACAGCCTGGGAGAAAGGTGCTCCTCAAGTACCTTAAAGACCAAATAGCTTAATTCCAAGTGGATAAACAATTTTTATTCTTATTTCTGAATTCAATCACCGGTATCTACGTGGTCAGACAAACATGAACCTGATTTCGTCTCATATATAGAAGGAAGAGCACATACTAATTTTGAGACTTCAAGTTGAATTTGTATGGATAGAAGCTCAGTTGAAAACATCTGTATAAAAATCATGAACACGAGAAGTGTGTAGTAGCCACTACCCCCTTTCCATTCTGAACAGAAGGAAAAGAATAATAATTAAGGAAACTTCCGAGTCATGTTCTGGGACTTCTGGGGGAACTAAATAGCACACACGTGACAGTTGCTAGAGAAGTGCCTCAGGTTGAAATCGCTCAGAAATGCAAAGCTCAGTGATGATTTGACAGCCTAACTGGGAAGCAGCTCCTTGGAGTCTGTGCAATCGCATCCAAGTAAACGCTGCGTAAGCAACAGGGAAAAAGTGACCCCTTTTTCACCTGCCAGTTTTGGCCTTCAATAAACTTCAAGTATTCAACTGCCTTCTGCCAGGGTAAGAGGAAGATGGGAAAGGCAGCAAGATATGCTCCCTATTACACAATATTTCAGTTCAGGCCTTTCGTAAAATACCTATTTCTCAAATCAGAGGTTTTTCTTCATCCATCCAGACACGCAATTATATAAAAGCAAACTCACCAACTGCAGCAGTAAAACAATTCTTGAACATTATGTCCACCACTGGAGTTTTCAACTTTAAAAGCAGGTCCAGCCTTTTCACTTTGGGTAAACTGGACACTCTGACCCTGATCTGGCTCCTTACAAGCCAGCATCAGCAAGAACATTTTTAAAATAAAGAAAAAGAAGAAAAAGAAAAAAGCAGGGCTACTTAGTGCAGGATCAAGGGGTTTTTAGCTTCTTCATTAAATGGAAGGAAATAGATCATATACAAAATGCATGAACTGGGAGCGACAGAGATGAATAATGTATCCATTACTTGTTTGCATAATGGAGTTATTTGATCTACTTTGACTTCTGGCAGAGCAAAAGAAAAAACTAATGGTACTCCCACCTTCTTCCAAGAAAGCTACTCGTGCCCTCCTGAAGGCCACAAGATGCTAAAGAATGCTAAACCATCCAGCTGCTGTGGGGACACCTGTAAAACAGCATAGCAGATTTTGACACTTCTCTGGGCAGAAACCCTTCACTGGGCATCTGCCTGAAGCTCAAGCTCTCACGTAGAAGGTGACAGACAAGTGTCCATTTGTGCTTGGATGACAAAAAGAGAGAACTGATACAGAAGAGTGAAGAAAAAAGGTGTTTTGGAAAGGTTATTTTAATAGATTTATTTAAAGTCCTTTTACCCATAAACAACCCATAATCTTGTGAACTTTTAATAGGTAGTATCTCCAAAAATAAGCATTTTAGAAATCTTTGGAAACTTCTAAATGCTTTCAAAAGCTTTAGTTATTACTTTCAGAATTCAAAGGCCATCTGATCATGTTCAGTCATCTGTAGGGCAAAAGTTCTGCAGCGAAAAGTTCAGCCCTAAACTGCAGTCAACAGCAGTTCCTGTCCAATGAGGAGCAAAGCTGGACATCTCTAAGGCCTTAAGAAGTGTTTCCAAACACTTCTTCACTCCAAACTTGAAATTTCATGCTTGAAATTCTTCCTTGGGCTGTGAAGAGCTAAAGGAGGATGTGAAACACTGATTTTTCTTATTGAGAAAAAGTATTCCCAGTTTCCTCCACCACCCCAAGATAAGTAAAGTGTGCTACTTTTCGTGAAAAGCCAATAATGAAAGCAAAGCACTAGCCACAAAACCACTCAGGAAGATTGCTCCGTCTGGGATTTTTTGGGTTGACTTTGTTTTCTTTTTCAAAAATCTTTTCTATGACTCCTCGAGAGATGACATTCACCCCAAAACCAAGAGAGACTTCCTCCGTGGTTCTTCTACAGTAATACCCTGTTACAACATCTGCAGAGGGGAGGGGACTTCCAGCTTCCATAGAAAACAGTACAGCATTTATGCAGAAATGTATCAGGAATACAAAGGCACTTCTGAATCCTGAAAGACCCTTTTTGGTAACAGACATTTCCTCCGAACTGCAACCAGTTTTTCTAGCCACACTCACTTTGTTGAGTATCACTTTCTTTCTGGAAATCCCTACACAAGACCTGTTTGGGGAACTATTGCCCTATTTTTTTATTATTTGTTGTTTTTTGGGGGGCTTGGGGGTGTTGTTGTTTTGGGGGGCTTGCTTCTTAGATTAACATCAGTGCACAGAAATAAAGAAGTATTCAAATTTTCCAGTTCAAGGTGCCCTTAAGGGCAAAAATCTCCCATACTGGCAATAATGCCAGGTTTATGCACCAATAGTCTTTTACACTTTTTCAGACTGAAACAGTTAATTCCTTTGTCCTAGCATCTTTGGTCAAAACCCCCAAGATTTATAAATGACTTAGTAGTAGGAGCTTTGACAGTCAAATGTCAGTATGAAAAGTGTTAAAAAAACCATAAAACTCTTCTACTCTTCCAGACTTTTTTGTCCTCATTTCTTTCCAAATTATAAGTTAACAGTTACCAAATTTGTGTGGTCCTCCAAATCATGATTCAAGTCATACCAGCTCCCTCAGAAGGTTTGATCCAGCAGCTGAAGAACATGACTGGCCTAAGCTCTTACGAGGTTCTCATGGAGAAATTTAGGATGCAGGTGTACTTGAAAATCCCAAGATCACCCGTGGACAAACTACCTTTATAGGTGCCCATTAGCATCAACATGAGAACAGCTTCTTGCTCTGCATTTTCTGAATGTTTAAGAAACCTTGTCCCCTGTAACAGCAGAACTATACTCCTACTGGGTAAAAAAAAATAACCTTATTACAGAGGAGCTTTGGCATTGCTTTCATTCTGGATAATCTAAAATTAACGTTAAAAACTTTTTTTTTTTTCAATAAGCAACCTGCCTGATCGAAATTTATATACAGAAGTCTAAGTTTATTGTCTAAAATACAAGTTAATTCTAACTGACATTGTAACTGCTTCCTGCATAGTGCTCTATTGAATAAAAATGTCTCACCTTAATGAAAACAATTCAATTAATAGGATTGCATTTTTCTCAGTGTTTACATATTTGAAATTCAATAAAATGGCTTCTGTTTGGTCAATATCTTCACTGTGCTCTCTCCATTACATCCACAAGTAAGAAGCTCCTGTTATTTATCTTGCATTACTCTGTTAACTAAGAAACCTAGTGATCTCTTTCCTCATTTCTTCATGTACCTGAAACCATCTTTTATTTTATCAATAATGTTGCAATTTTTAAGCTCTAGGAGAAAAACTAACAACAACAAAAAAAAACCCCACAAACCAACACAGAAAAAACTAATAAAGGATCTTCTCATGATGACCAAGAAGATGCTGAGCTGTGTTTCACAAAGCACTAGCACATAGCAAGGTGCACTGGCAGTATGACAATGGCACACAGCTCCTGTCAGGATCCACTCGGGTGTACTGGCAAACTGGGCATTAATGTTTTAATCACTTCAAACGTAACTATACACAGCCAATACAACCCTGCTTTTAAATTACTGCCCCTATTGCAACTCAACTTAGTGGCATAACTTTCATGGACAGAAGTTCACAAAGTAGTTCAAACGTTACCATTAGTCAGTGGAAATATTTCCAGTGCAAGTCATAAGAGCAGTTCCTTTCCAAGGTTCCTATTCAGCATCCTTGACTTTCTAGCCAGCATTGGGAAAATGATCATCTGAAATTGCCCAGACAGGTCTAAATTGATGGCAGTGTTGTTAATCACTACTCTAAAAACTAGCTTTATTATTGATAACCTGATTCACACATAAAATATTGATATTTAAATATAAAAAAATTAAATACCTGGAAAGAAGAAAACCAGAAAAGCCATGGACCTTTCCTACTGAAGGGGCATGATTTCCCTATCATCCTATCCTTTTTCCTTAGCTTGAACTTGATTGCAAACTCTTCAAGTCTGATTGACATTTGCTTTTAGGAACATTGAGTTACATGACAATGAGCGTGTCTGTACTGTGTGGTGTGTATATACATACATGAGGTAGAAGCCATCACGTTTTCTCAGTGCATGTGGGCTCTTCTGGAGAAAACTTCCAAATATTTTTCTTCATAAAAACTAGACCAGCTCTGGCACGTAGTATGATACTGCAGAACACACATCCCCACCATCTCTCCTGAAGCAGCTCTACCAAGGGCCCTTCCTGGCAAGATCAGATTGTGCCTCAACGTGCAGGGCCAGCAGATCTGAAATGTCAGCTAATGGCATTTTGACAGACCAACTCGAAGTGAGAGTGGTAGAGATAAAAGCAACACTGCTTTGAAGGAGCACTGAAAAAATACCCATTTTGCAATGTAAGTATCTTTAGATGTTTTGACAACTCACCAGCCCTCCAATACGTAATCTTTACTGTTTTGTGAGAGCACAGTTTGAGTCAGCTCTCAGAAGATGAGTGTTAGAAGTGGTTTAAGGGAAAACCTGCTCTATACAAGTGGGAAGAAAAAGTTAAAGCAGTCTAATTGTCTGAATCTGGACTTTACAGATGTTTGGCTGTGTTTTGAGGTGAAGATGCAAACTGTGCAAGTTGCTTTAAAAATGCTGTGCTGTCTCTTTAAAAAAATGTTGTCTTCTGTATAAAGATTGCCTGAGACTGTTATTATGAGGCTCCACACTGCTGGTATCGGTCTTGGACAGGACTCAGTTCACATCTGTAACTTTTCCTCTCCAAAAGCCAAACTGTCAGTCTCAGGCAAGCATCCAAAATTTAGTTGTTTTCCCTACAAACCATTTCCAGGGAAAGTGAGATGTGACCAGTTCAGTGGTGCTCCCCACCAGGCTCTCAGGCTGCCACATTGCCTAATTTCTCTCAACAAGATGTAATGTAGCAAATAAATATCCCTGCTACAGAATTAGTCAGGTTACAGAAATACAGATTACAAAATTAGTTTTAAGAAGGCACAAAGAAAATTGTTAGAGGCTCACTGGATGTCTTGGTTTTCATTAAAGAGACAAGCTTAATAGCAATTAGGCTCTTAATTTTCCAGCAGTTAACAGGTCTGAGTAAAATGCATGAAGGAAAACAAGAAGTTTCATCTACTGTTACTTTATTTTTGGGTGTGCTATGAAGAGTTCTCATATATATGAGCAGAGCTGGTTCAAAGCAGAGAAAAGCTGGCAAAGCAGACGCTGCCATTTCTGCATTTTCACCACTCACAGGAGAGGCAGAGACCTTCACAGTACCCACCTGCAGCCAGTTGTCCTTCACAGCCCTGCAAATCTACCAGCCTTTGCTCCACAGTCCAGTCAGGAGTTTTGCAGCAACCACATTACCTCCTCTCTTCTTGAAATTCATTAGAATAGTAACATTTTAGAGGTTTTGTGTTTTGGTTCATTTTATTTTTTCCTTTTTTCCACATGCATTATGCTGTTAATGGCAAAAACTTCACAAATGTGAGTGGCTGAAGCAAAAAGAGAACCAGCTCTGAAGTAGAAAGCTGTCTAATGAGGTTAGGCTAAATGAAACTGGACTGGACTGTTGTATAATTGTCCAGTTTGGAAGACTCCCAGCCAATTTAGTTTGGAAAAGACATCAAAGCAGGGAGGCATTTACTGTACTTCAAAACCCCCAGCAACTGAAAGAGTAACAGGACCAAAGGAATGTATGATGAAATGATTCAGCACTTCTGTGACTTTATTGACTATAAATTAAACCAAAGGGGAGTATTAGATAATATAATCTGACCAGCTGTGTAACAGAGACCACACTGCATCAAAAACACCACCTCAATCCAAATCCCAACAGCATGCAATTGGCTAATAAGGGTTTTCCAGAAAGCTATCTGGTCAACATTTGAAAACCAGAGAGAGAAGAGGCTGGACTGTATTTGGTTCTCCTGGTTAACAGTGCAAATATCACCAGCCTACAATGCATTTGTGCTCACGGTCGTCAGGACAAAATAACCACCACAAACAAGTGCAGAATTCTACCTTCACCCTCTGCCCTCCTCAGCAGGCCAGCTATCAGATGGGATTTCACACAGATCATAGAAGAGGAAAGCTCAGGTCCATGGGAAGGTGCAGCAGGCTGCTCCCCTCGCACACCTCGACATTCACACAGTTCCGTGTTACATGGGCAGCTACTGGCTTCAAAAACTCACTTCAACCCAATACATTCCACTAGACATGCTACACAAGCTGGTAAGAAAATAAAAATAATTTGGAAAATAGGAATAGAATAGATCAGAAAGAATGCTGGAATTCCACAGGATTTCAATGGCTACTCAAACTAGAGAGGAGAAAGGCAAGAACAGATTTAAGGCAGGGAGTTGCACACAAACAGCTTCATTTACAACTGCATACTTCCCCAAACCAGGAATACAATCCCAAACTAATGCTAGAGACTATGACCAAACAGCCCTAGGCACTAGACAGTCAGATTTTACCTCCACTGAAATAAGTTTGCAATGAAAGAAAACATTACAGATGACTCCAGTAGTGGCTATCCATACGAAGCTCCTTTCTGAACAGTAAAATGACCCCTGTGATGACTGCAGTTATTCCAAAAATGAAGGGAAATGCCACTAGTGAGCTAAGTGGTTATTTTACTTCAGAAAGCAAAAGGGTTCTTCTTCCCAAAAGAGGAAGCAGAAAGAAAAGGCTTTTAACCTGCACTGAGATGCTCTAGAGCTCAGAATGAACGCCTGCCAGAAGCCCATCTGATCTCAATTTGGACCATGTTCACAGAGCTATGCTGAGCAGGAGTATGTTGCTTGTTCTAACGGTTAAATTGAAGAAAAAGATCAATAGTACCTGAGAAGGTGATAAAGGGAGAGTGATCCCCTGCATGGTGATCTGATTAGCCTTTGTTCCAAGAGAGAAGAACACAGCCCATTTGCTTTTATTCTCCCTCCAAGATCTAAGGCGCCTTGCTGCAGAGGATATTCCAAAAAGCTAGTCATACAGCTAAGCTCAACAGAGGCTCTGAGGGCCAGTGCAACAGGTCACCACCGCCACTCATCTGTGCAGACATCACAGATCACACTGCCTCTGCTCTTCAGGACCAAACAAGGACTAAAATCCTATCAGTGAGAACTCTCTGCATGGTCCCGACCAAAACACCAATTACTAATATAAAGCTACTGCTGTGAAATCATACAGCTGTGGAACATCTGAAGAGATAGCTCCAAATACCTTGCAACACAAAATTATTTGGGATTTAATCCAGGCAAGAAGTAATGGGGGGGGGAAACAAGCACTGTTCTTTGCAACAGTGCTTGTATCTTTGGAGAAATAAGAATGAAGTAAGAGCACAGGCGCTGACAAATGTTTGATGCTTGCAATGGACAAATGAGAGACTGTTCCACTGCAAAGAAGAGTTAATTAGCTTTTTTAGTGATTGTATTGCTAAAGATAAACTGCATTATAAAGAATAATCCAACCCTTGCAAAAACCCTCAAATAAGAGTCTTGGTGTGAAGTTATGGATTTAAGTTTGAATTCATTTTATTGTAGAGAAATGCAAATTGAGATTTAACTGTTTGCAAAAGATATTAATTAAAACCAACATATGCAGCCACTATGAAGAGGTATCTAATAGTCTTTATGAATTCCACATTAATTTATCAGAATCTCCAGCTATAACAAAAGTAAGGAATCCCATCATACGGTGCAGAAGCGACCTTTCCTCTCTTGTCCATCCTTTTTGCTCCAACTGTAAAATGCTATGACTAATTTTCATACAACATAAGTAACTATGATTGACCTCCTGCTTCAAGGTAAGATGCTTCTCTGATTTTTTCAAGACCGAGAGGTAATCCATTTAATGAGAGTTCAAGTTCACAGCACTATTCTCGTCACTCAACTCTAAATGGTACTCAGCTGTTGTACAGAATTTATCCTTTTCAAGCCCTCTTCTATCACTTTTCTCAATAGGACACTGAAGCTTGTAGCTCTCTGGCTTAAAGGGAGCCCTCTGAGGCCTGCAGATCCCACTGACATACGTGATGCTTCACCTACACACCAACTTGGTTTAGGTTCACTCACCCGTGAGCGAGCCGTGGCATTCACTGCTTGTGTAACACACTCTACATTGAAACACAGAATTAAAGGATATGGAACATGCAGTGAGAGGTGAAAATTTCAAAACAGATGCCTTTCTTCATTATTCCAGGTGTTCCGACATTTTCACCATTTAGCTACTAACAGAGATGCAAATAGGGAGAACACTTTGGAATCTGGTCAGTACCATAAAGTGGTAAAGATGCAAAATGTGGCTCCTTGTAGTCATGTAATCACTGAATATTTTTAGGTTATACTTTTAACAAAAATGACTGCTGTGTACCATTTTTGTTAAGCAATATTAAAAAGCAGCTAGAATAATACACTGATGAATAATTAAAAGCAACTTTCAATCACCTATGGAAATGAGCCTTAACTGAAATATGCATTAAACCTGTAAAAATAATTATTCTTAAGTGGCTTACTGAGTAATACTTCATAAAAATTGCTTTTTATAATTACACAGGCTATGTAGCAATAAAGCACTCCCTGAAAAGCAATCACTGTTATGGAGTCCTAGCCTACAAGAAAACTCAAACTTCAAAATTAAACTTCATTCCATTACCAAGAAGAGAAAAAAGATCCATCTTGGAGTTTTTCCACTAAAATATTCCTGAAGATTCATACCAGGATGACTGGAACATTTAATCTAGACATTTATTTCAAACAAGAATCCTATTAGTTACTTGTATAATTATTCTGTATAGCTTAACTACCAAGAAATGCTTCTTCCAGCAAGTGTAATTCAGGATTCACTTTGAGGGGCTCTGGAACAATTTCAACTCGGGAGTTGAAGCTCAGCAAGGTAAATGTTTGCTCTCATGTGCTTAAAATCAATTTGTGCCATGCCTTGTACATACTGGAATATAAAGATGCTTTATCATGTCTTGGGGAAGTTTACAAGTTCTGGAGTGCTGCTTTATTTGACCTCCTTTCAGCCAAAACAGCTTGTCTCTATTCTGAGAGCTAAAAACCACAATGACTATGCAATGTTGCAAGATAGATTTGGTGATGGAACTGGATAAATAGCATCAAAAGTTTCTAAACCTTTTGAG
>VWZY01011395.1:109173-135268 GCA_013399075.1 Chloroceryle aenea | reverse complement strand
AGAGTGGAAAGACAAAGCTCAAAAGGGATACCATATTCCCCAAATATAAATCAGACAGGAAAAACAAACCATGCAAAAGATGAAAGACCACCTGACCACAGAGTCACACAACAAGGGAGGCCAGAAAGCACCTCTGGAGATCATCCAGTCCCAACCCCTGCTCAGAGCAGGCTCAGCTAGAACAAGTTGCCAGGGGCCACATACATTCAGGTTCTGAGTATCTCCAGCAGTGGAGACTTCATCTCTCTGGACAACCTGTTTTATGGTATGACTACTCTCACATTGTAAAATAAAAAGTTTGCTTTTTCTGGTTATGTGCCCACGGACACTGTCCTGTCACTGCCTACCCTTGAGAAGTGTTTGGCTTTATCTCCTTCACACTTTTCCATCGGGTATTTACACACACAGATAAAGAATATTCTCTTCTCCAAGCAGAACAGTCCCAGCTTGTTCAGCCTCTTCTCATTCACCAAGTGCTCCAAATCATTAATCATTCTGCTGGCACTTCACTGGACTCACTCCAGTACATCCCCATCTCTTGGAACTGGGGAGCCCAAAACTGGACACAGCCCTACAAATGCTGCCTCGCAAGGCTGGGGCAAAGAGGGAAGGTCACTGCCCCCGACCAGCCAGCAATGCTCTGCTTAATCCAGCCCAGGAGGCTGTTGGCCTTTTTCACATCAAGGGCACACTGCTGGTTTATGGTCAACTTGATGTCTACCAGGATGCCCTGAGCCTTTTCTGCAAAGCTGCTGTCCAGCCACTGAGCCCCACAGCCAGTACTGGTGCATGGGGTGAGGTGCAAGACAAGGACCAGTACCTCCCCAGTCTCAGCAACATCTCATCACAGAAGAGTTCCAGCAGAATACCTAATGAGAAGTGACCAAGTCATTCACAGCTCCCTACGTGTCTATAAGCACGTGTGTGCATTTCTATGATGCTCATGGACACGTGTACACAGATCAGCTGTAAATAAAGGTAGATACAGAAACATACACACAGAACAAAAATATTTGAGGGCTGCAAATAATTCCATTTATGAACTACAGAGCAAGCTCAGTTTGTTTCTCAGGTCAAGTCAACCTATTTAACTGTTATATCTGAAAATACAGCAAGACCACCACTGTTTTAGATGAAAGTTATGGAGCTCACTTTGCCTAAATTACAATGCCTAGTGATAGCATTCCATGAATAATCTTTTTTCCCCTAGCAAACCATACTTGAAACATAAAAATTAACAGAATTAGATGGAATAGGTGGTGTTAAAAAAAAACCAAACTACTGTATTCTGACAGAGTAAAGCTCAGTAAGCAAATCCTATTATCTATTTCATGCAAGTGGAAGCTGATTGCCCTGCAAACAATACTTGTGGTAAATCTAGGAGTGAAATTTAACTGCAGAGGAATTCTGATCCTGCTGCGAGAAGAAAACAATGCAGTCTTACAAAGATAAAATTGTCTTATTTGTCTCTACAGTAATATCTACTTTTTCTCACCATCTCTTCCAATAATCAAAGGTGACAAATACCTTATTTATCTTAAGAAGTTTACACGCGCGAGATACTGGGGAGCACTATTTTTCTTTCAGTACTTATTCACTGACAGAGTAAATACCCTGAAAGGAAATGAATGAGAAAGAAAAGTAGTAATATATTGAAATGCAGCAATGGCTTCTAAACTAACCAAAACATTAAAAAAATATTTAAGGAAAAATTAAAATCCAAATGTTCTGCCTTCCCGTGTTAGTACTGGCACGTAATATGTTCATGATCTAAAACAGCACAGGGTGACAAAGCAAAGAAACACAAAAGAAGATCTCCAGTAGATTAGTAAAGCCTGAGCTATTTCTAGGAGAGCAGCCCCGCTCAGTGAATGGATGACCTGATAGGCAGCAGTTTATAGTCCTGGCAAATGCAGACTAGAAGAGTCATATGAATTACTGGGATCTAAACAAAAGCATAGTTAAAACAAAAGCAGCTTTTTCATTTGAAAAAAAAAAAAATCACCTCCTACTAGAAGTGACCAATAAAAAAATATTGTATTTGAATGTGTGGTGCTATAAAACTGTGCTCCAAACATAAAACCAAATGAGTTTGTTTCCATTAGAGCTATTACTATGGCTCAGTACATTGCTTGGAATCTGAAGATTCAGCAGTCACTCCAGCTTTTCATCTTGTGATCTTCATTATGTTTTCAGTCTAATTTTAATTTGGATGAACTTTCTTCAAGGCTAAATTACACTTGTCTATTGTACAGGTATCACAAAGTATTAAAAAAAACACACAGGAGAAGCTGTTGCTACACTTAAAAGCTTTTTCATAATAAGCAGACAATCCAATTTTTCCACGGGTTTACTATTTCTCAAGTCCATGCTTTTTTCAACAAAAATAATTAACTGCAGAATACAGGAATGAGCAGAATTGTTGTATCTTAACCAAAAAGCCCTCAGCAATGTACTGCTCAAGTAAGCAAATTGCTAAGCATGCAAGTCAGGAACAGAGTCTGCACTGTTAATGGGAAGCTGGTGTCCTCTGCAATGACAGCAAGCACAGCAACAGCGTGGTTCACCAAGAGCAACTCTGGTGTCTTCATTTCTGAACAGAATGCTATCAAGAATTAAGATTGCTAAGAAAACTACAAAGTTGACGAGACACAGGTTTCAAAGATATCTCAAGATGCTTAACTCTTCCTGGCAGCATCTGAAACATGAAGCTGATGCCTGCTGTCATGCACCCCAAAATCTCCCTCTGAAGATGATCTATCCTGGGCCCTGGCTGGAGCACATCAGGAGTCCCTTTCAGCTCACGTGCTTGGCATACTTTTCTGCAGAAGCCAAACCCTGGAGGGAGAAATTTGCATGTCTGGAAATCACATCTCAATTTGAGTCAGGAGGTCAGTTTAGAGAGAAGTCTTTTGCCTCTGCATGCCAGCTGTTAGATGGGGGTAGCAGTCTTATCTCACAAGATAAGGGAGGAATTGCATATATTCCAAGAGAAAAGTATCAAGTCTCACATAGGATGGAGCCGATGCTTTGCTACCAAAATACTGTATATTTATCTAATTGCATGTATCCAGTTGAGCTTATTGCTACCAGAGACATTTTTCAGATATTGCAGAGTCCTCTGAATACAGTGCTAACAGATGAGAGTCCTGAGTGAAGCCGTGCTCTGTTTATACCTTGATCTGACACAGATAATGCCACGTCTGGGAAAGGTAACTCACAGCCAGGCCACCAAAGGAGAACAGTCCAGTCCTGGCTACAGTCCCCAGGCTCCCTGCTGCAAAGTTTTCTGTGGCTCCCAGTAGACCCTGATCTTCCATCTCTTGCCACAGACAGTTTCTCTCCCTCTGCAGGAGAGAGCTCTTTCTTCTCTGTGCTCATCTCCCTCTTCCCCCAGCAAGTATATTTTGTCAATGTCACCCCCAGCTAACTAAACACTGGGCCTCACTTCTTTACTTACCAAACACTACAGGGAGAATCACCCGTTTAGCCTGTTGACATTGCCTAATAGGATGCTCTGTCCAGCAGAGAAAGATCTGAAAGCTGTAGCAATAGATCTGAAAGAACTGGGAGATGATGCCATGTTATCATCACCTGTCAGCTGCAAGAGAAACCAAGCACCTCCCTGGTATCCTCACTTCTGTCAGACAGCATCATTCAAGCAATCATCTACTGCTTTTCATTTTTTAAGCTCTGGAGGAAGGAAAACAGCAGCAAATAAAAAAAATAAACAAAGCACAACACAGCAGAACTGTTGGGTGAATTTAAATGTTCACGTTAACACTGCTAACTAGGATGTTAGAAAGGTTTTCTTCTTTTGAAGAAAACACTGATAACCAAGATTATCTCTGGAAAAACAGAGTCATTTAGTTGTTTGCTTTTGATTTGTTTTGTTTTCTAAAAAGGCAAAGATGTTGTAGCTAAGCAACCTGTGTCTTCCTTAAACTGAAAGTTGGTTTTCATAGCACTTTGTTCATCACTGAAAACTCTGACAAACTTCCACCTTATTTTATGTAATTGTGTCTGAGGGAGTGCCAGATTAAATCTGCTGTACTGTCATAAAAAGACTTTTCTCATGAATGCAGATGATGCAAAGTTATTTTTAAAATAGCATCCAAAATGTTCTTTGTGTCTACTGCCTTCTCTTCAAATATACCGAGTCGTGAGAGCAGCCATCAGTCAGAGAACAGATATGCCTCTCCTCCTTTGGGACCCGACATGTGCTGGCTATGGTTTCTTTAGCTGTGTGCTACATCAAGCAGCTCCCCTTTCTGCCTTAGGTTTCCCCTTTACCGGGGATTTGATACAGTATTTGTATTTTACCACTAAAGAACCTGTTTTCTTCCAAGAGGAAATATACCCTGACACACTCTCTCTGCTCTGGTCTGGGTGCTTCTCTTGCTCTGTCTTGGATGCAATCTGTAGCTACAGGTACATTAGAGGGTAACTATATTCCATAAACCCTGTTCACTCGGATTCAATCACCAAAGAGATTTCATCACTCTGTCTGCATTTTGCCTAAGGGACAGGACAGAAAATACATACAAGCAATAAGCAAGCCCAGTGATACTGGACATGACTCCCCAGATCCCAATCTCTCATCCCGCTTCCCTGCCCCAAGAGTATGTGCATTAATAGCCTTTCCCCTCTTTGACAAGGGCACTGGAAAGCATCTGGCTGAAAAACCTGAAAAGCACTGGGGTTTTTACTCTCTCCCAACTTGGCTCCCAGTACAATTTTAATCTGAATCAGCACCCACCTCGCCTTTGTTCCATTGTTTGTCTAGCGCCATGTACAGTATAATAAAACATGATCATCCCAAATGTTTCACCAAACAATAGAAAAAATATTTTGGCTGTACTGCTCATTTGTTTTCCTTTCTCAATTGGTTTTGTGTTTGTGCAGAATAAATATGCACACAGCAGGCCCATGCATCTCTCTACAAACACAGAAACAGACACATTATATACGGATAGCAATGCAGCTTTTTTGTTTACTCTGCCTCTCTCATTCCCTCTAGATATTTTTGAATGCTGTCATTTGTGGAATACTGTTGAAACCCAAAGGGATGTCAGCTGAGCCTGCCTCATGTTGCAAGCTGTCAGCAGTCTCATTAAGGACTGGGAACAGTGTGGAGTCCACTGCTGGTTGGAAGAATTCACTCGAGTTCAATGGGCTTCACCAGCAGATTTCTTCAGATACTCCTCAGACTTGATTTTATTCTTGGTGTTTCAACAAGGAGTCTAAAGTTGTTACTAAGAGTGCCAGCAGCTGCTGCTGGCAAGTATGGGGAAAGAATCTAAAAAGAAAAAATCCTTGCAGGGTAAAAATGCAAGTTTGGTTACCCCTATAACCAGCCTTCCCTGTACAATGAAATTATGTTGGATTTGCTATAGGTTGACCATATTTCTTCTGTGTCTGTTGATTTCAGAATTATCTGCATCATTTTGTTCTCTGTCAAATCCATTGTAATTATTTCTAACCCTGCAGGTATTACCTGCCTCGCCCGCTGCAGCCCCACAGAATCCAAATGTCTTCCCCCATGTATTTTTTAGGGGAAATTCTTCCCTGTTTGATTGCCACAGTAAAGGGCAGGAAGGAGAATGTAGCTGTCTGTGCTGCACCCTGAGTTTCCTCTTCTTTCCCCAAGTCATGGGAAGAACACCTGGCCAGCCGCCTCCTTTTGGCTGATATACTTTTAGAAACAAAAAAAAAATCCAACACAAAACAAAAGCCTGCAACCAATAAAACCCCACTGCAACCTACTGACATAGACTTGAGCCACTGCTGCAGTTTGACTTTCCCTGGTGAAGTCTCACCTAAATTCCCACCTAATTAGACTGAGCTGTTCCCAGTCATCATGAGGTTAAGGGAAGGCACTTCTGTTCTCCCAGTTCATCTAGGCTGCTACAAAATCAGGGATATACATTCCTGTGCACAAGAGAACAAATCGGACAAAAAGCTTTCATATTAGTAATCTAGATACTCAGTTTAAAAAGGGAATCTGAAGTTCCTAGTGCTTGCTTTTGTTTGTATTCGAGAGCACCATACATAAAGCAAGTTATTTAAGAGCCACCAATCCACCTCCTGAGGAAACCTAAATCTAAGGACAGATAGTAATTAAAGGAGGAATAGGATGTCTAAGCATTTTGTGCATTTGAGCCATAATATTCTTTAATTCACCAACCACGCACTACTTTTCTTTCAAGCAAGGACTTGCACTACAACTATTTCACCACATAATCAGGTTACTCTTGATGGCCTTCCAAAGCTAAATTCCAATGTCAGTTAGCATCATCATAGTGACTGTGTCAGATCACATGTAGACAATATGATACTTCCAACAATGTCTCTTTTCTGGTAAAAGTTGGGTCTCATCCATTCCTTCCATTTTTTTTTCTGCCTAGCACATACAGACTGGCTGTTTACATTCAGTGTCATGCATCTCCATCTCTCTCCTTTCAACTGATTTTTGTTTGGAAGATAAACACCTCAGGGCAGCACAGAAAGTAAGAAAATTTGCAATGGGTCTAGTAGATTTCAGCTGCTCTAAAAGTCATCTAAGCTAAAGAAGCATATCAGTAACCCATAAATTGTTGGGATTTTTTTCTCCTCTTGTCCATTCCCTAAGTTGCTCCCTTCCTTCTCTGTGACTTGCTTTATTTTCATAGTGTTAGGTTAGAAGGGAGTTGTATCTGAAATACTGAGCTGTATGCCAGCTACTGGTAGCCCAGCCACATAGTATGGGTTATGCAGTAAACAGAGTTTCAGAGCCCAGTCAGAAATTCACTATGCAAAGGCTTACCAAACAGTCTGCAGAAAGGCTGTGCTGCACTAAACCCTCAGGTCACCTACCGAAACTAAAGAGGGGAAGGAGGATCTAATTTAAACCAAACTGGAAATTCACAGATCTCTGCTGGAGACAGACTCTGGAATCTGTGGCAGAGTATTCTGGAATCTGCACATATTCCTGTATCTGCTGCTAAAGAGAGGATGGGGAATATCATTTCATTAGCATTTACAAGGCAAACTGTGCAGAAATCACTGTTGCAAAACTATGTAATTTACCCTTAATTCCACGGGGTAGATTCCAAAGAAGCAAAATGTGGAAAGCAGTATATGGGACCTGCTTACAAAGAAAGAACTGAAGTCCCCATCTGACTGAAGTAGTGACCATAGGGTAAATGGAGAGGAGGGGGGTAAAAAAAAAGAAAAAAAGAAAAGCCTTCTGTACAGAGAAGGGTCCCAGCAACCCCCATCCCCAGGGTCACTGTTACTACACAAGCAGTCTTATCTTCAGGCACAGTGAGGAAAGGTGCTCCCTGCTTGCAGGTTCCATTTGGGGGGAGGTTTTTATTACCTATGCATGCTTCTCTTAGCTGTGACAGCCTTGTTGATTTAACACAGTAATAAATGCCCCAGAGAAGGAAGAACAGCTGGTAGGTTTCTGCTCTACATACAACTTGAAAAGGCATTCATGAAGTGGCATTCATCTCCTTACCCACATTACTAACATCTTAAGGTATGAATGTGAGCCACTCTCTCACATACAGCATCACTCAAAGAATTTCTGCCCTAGAACATGTATTTTAATTCCTTTTTGCATCACAGGAGCTCACTTAGGGACTAGAGCATCACACTAGGTTTACTAAAACAAAAACATGCAAATGTCCAAGGAGGGAACATAAAATGTCCTTGGTAACATCTGCAACTGTAGTGCTTCCTATTGTCAAAACAGCACAAAGTAACCCTGGGTTTATACTGACCTATCAGGTTGGATTCAACAGTAGCAGAAGCACTGTATAAAAAAGAGATTGTGAACTATGTAGAGGAGTCTTTGTTAGCTCTACAGAACATGCAGAACAAACAAGGGCAGGAAAAAAAAGGCAGTTGTAAAAACAACAGTGTGAGCAAGTCTGGTAAGTAAAACCTCTGCAAAGAAACTTCAAGCACAGCCAGCTTTACAACACACCCCAGAATCCCAACGTGAAGAACTCATCTGAAATTTCACATTTCAAGTAGAAGAAATGTTACCCTCTCCTTCCGTAGAAGGAAAATGCCCAACTGCCTCTCAGCAAGTGGATGAGAATTCTGAAGCCCAGAAAGCCAAGATCTTAGTCCTGGCTCATGGCTGGTGGAGGCATCTCTGCATCAGTGGTCCATGACAGCCAGCTAAGCTGCTCACAGATAGCAAGAGACCAAATCATAGGGTGAGATGTTTCCAGCTTGCCCACTGAGACACTAATGACTGGAATTAAAATGCTTTTTTTGCAAGTCTTAGAAAATGTTCAGTAACCCTTAAGGTTGTCTTCCATGCAGGATTTCATTCTGCACTCAGTTTAAATGAATCTCCGCTCACATCATGTGCCAAAATAAAATGGGAGGTAAATTTCACTGCATGCCATATTCGTGAAGAAAACACCTTTTCATAATCAGAGTAAGTTCTACAGAAAAAATAAAACTACTTTAACTCCCATGAAAATTAACTGCTAAGAGGGAAAAAAATCCTTTCATTTCCCCCTCTTCTCCAACAAATTCTTTCACGGAGTAGGTTTTTGCACTGTTGTGTCCACACTCTTAATGACTTACATTTGGAATTGTAGTTATGGAATTCTACCCAGTTTGGTTTAACTCAGATTCTGTTTTCCCATGTATTAAGAATACAGAGCATGATTCAGAGCCCAGTACAGCAAACAACAGGCTATGAACCAGACCAAAGGTGTATTAAATTAAAGGTGTATTCTAATTAAATGTATTAATTTTTCTTCATTTTCTGCATTTTATTTTTCCCTTGTTTTTCCTTCATCTTTTCAGAGGAGGGGGAGGTTTCCCCTTTTCTTGTTTGCCAGAAGAGGTGCAACTTAGAATCCCATTCTTCTGCTGACCATTTTGCTTGTAAGGGACTGGGGAAAGGAGAAGCACTTGCCCAAATATATAATCACATTCAGGATAACTGGTACATATAAGACAAGATCTAGTAGATTTCATGGGAAACAATATTTTCTTCTAGGAAGAAACACAAGATATTAAAAATGTGTTCCCTCTAATTCAGAAGTCAAAACTTATTTGACAAAGGAAAAAAAAATGCAGACACAACCATTATGACATTTGCTGAAATATTTCATTTTAAATTACTCAGTCCAAGACTACTTGATCTCTTATTTGATGCTTATCTTAAGAAAAAAAAAACGGTATAAAAGCCAAAAAGGATGTTTACAAAAAACTGAGTTTTTCCTTTATCAAAAGTGTTAGTAGATGAATTGAAAACCCACTCCTTTCCTAAATTTAGATTTGGCTTTGATAGGTTGGCATTTTGTAACAAATTAGACAAACAACTCCTGACTTCTGGTAGACAAACTTCAACCTTCCCTGCACTTTGATTATCCTTTCTGAAAGCACAGCAGTGCACAAGGTCCCTACTCTCACAGAAACAAATGGGTGCCTTTAAAAACAGCATCACATGCCATAATAAAAAAAAAAAATCATTGGATATATTTTGTTCTAAAGTTTCATTGAAGAGCTACGACTCGCCAGGCTGAATGATCTGTGATCTGCTGACAGATGGAGCCGGACACAGACCTTCAGAAGAAAAGGGAAGCAGGAAGGAGCTGAACAGAAACATTTAGTCACCTCTGTCAAAATGTTGGCATTTCTACTGAGAAAGAATTACAGTGTCCAATTCTTCCTGTTATTCTGTATCATTCTACCAAAAGCCTATGTTTTTCTGAATAATTATTATTAGCAATGGAGCTATTTTTCTGTATTTTGCAAGGCTGTCCAGTCAGAAGTGACACTGACATTAAAAGAGTATTGTGATTGAGTGCAAAACAATTGACTTGCAAGCAGGACTTCATAGATCATTCCACTGGTAATATTCTTGTTCCCCTATAGCTGTTATTTCTGCACAATAACTTCTGGTTTATTTAATGCCAGTATTCCTGAAACATATGCCGTAATGCCTATGCATAAAGTTGGGGTTTTCACAGCCTACAGATCACATTTCAAGTTTATAAAACAGCCAGCAGTTACACTACAGAGAATTATTCACATTGGAAAGACTCGTTATGGAAGGGCAGCTCAGTCCCTCTGGGACAGACATACCTCAGAGTTGTTGAGATGACACCTGTGTGTCCCCGAGAACCACCCCTCACTCGAGCACTGGTCAATGTCCACCTTCTGCAGATTGATGTCAACTTTGACAACACCTCTGGAAAAAAAAGAAAAATAACAGTTTTGAACACAGCAGCTAATGAAAAAAGTTAAAAACTTTATGATGCTGCAGTCTGTAAAGTTTCTTCTAAACTGCAGAATTTTATGAAATATCTGAAAACAGAGAACGTTTGTGTTCCTAAAGTCACAATTACAGACACATTCTTATCTTAGAGCTTACTGAGATGTATTATGACAGCAGCTCTGTAAATTTAACACAGCAACTAGATGTCAGACAGCAGGTAAGAATAAGTTATACATCCAAACAATTTTATGCCCTTCATATTGTACAATGCAGCAAAGAACTAAAACTCAATGAACAACCCGCACTGCTTTTTCCAAGGCCAGTAACCTCCCTAGCTGACCCCAAATAGCAGGCACCTCACTTCAACCCCATACCCAGCAATGACAACATCCTCCCCTTTCCTCTCACCAGAGACACCTTGACCTCCAGTGACTCCAGGTCACTCTGAAGCTCAGCACCCTCCTCCAGCCAGGGTTGCACCCAAACCCTTTTCTCCCCATCTCTACCATCCAGCACTGGTATAATACGCTATCCTTAGGCATATCAAGGACAAGGGGATCATCAGGAGCAGTCAGCATGGTTTTACCAAGGGGATGTCATGTCTGACCAACCTGATAAGCTTTTATGAAGGCATAACCAGGTGGACAGATGATGATAGAGTAGTGGATGGGGTTTATCTTGATTTCAGTAAGGCATTTGACACTGTCTCCCACAGCATCCTTCTGGCTAAACTGAGACAGTGTGGTCTGGATGATCAGGTAGTGAGGTGGATTAGGAACTGGCTGAAGGAATNGAGGAGACTGAGGGGTGACCTCATCAATGTTTATAAATACATAAAGGGTGAGTGCCAGGAGGATGGAGCCAGGCGATGTCATCAGGTGACGCCCAATGACAGGACAAGGGGCAATGGGTGGAAGCTGAGGCATAGGAAGTTCCACGTAAACATGAGGAGGAACTTTATCACTGTGAGGGTGACAGAGCCTGGAACAGGCTGCCCAGGGGGTTGTGGAGTCTCCCTCTCTGGAGATACTCAAAACCCTGCTTGAATGCGTTCCTGTGTGATCTGCTCAAGGTGATCCTGCTCTGGCAGGGGGTTGGACTCGATCTTTTGAGGTCCCTTCCAGCCCCTGACATTCTGTGATTCTGTAATACCTGATACATTAGAAGGTCAGTGCAAGCCAGTAGTAGACCACTGATGTCTGTGAAACAAAACAAAACAAACAAATGTCTTCTACACACAGGTTCTCGAGGAGTGTCTGAAGGGTATATCTATGCCAAGAACACGCAAGGTTTCATAATCAACAGTTTCCCCTCAATTTTTTTTTTAATTAAAAGCTATTAACCCAATTTCAAAGTCAACACTTCTACACACAATTCTGAAATCACCAGAAGGAAAAAAAAAGCTAAGACTGTAGTTGCATATCTTAAAGCCATCAAAAATTTCCGTCTTCTCTCTCAAATATAACATTAGTTCAGATGTAGAACATTTATAGCATTATCTTGCAAAAGCACCTATCTTTGACTGCTCCACTGCTGTCTGGACTTAGCAAAAGTGTCAGCATGTAATTTCTGGTAGTTAGATCATTACACAGACTCACTTGTAGCAGATGAATACGCTGTACTGATTTCTTAAACCTAGGGTACTGTTCCTTTTAAGTCAACTGTTTCAATCATTTTAGACCAAAGTTTTGATTTCCACAGTCTGAACTTCCATGACTGCAAACACCATCATCCTTCCCTTCAGGCTGTGGCCTACCAAGGGCACGGCCCAACCTCTATCTCAAGAACACCTCAAAGTGTATTGCCTCTTTTAATCAAAGCTCAGTCTGTATAAGAATGCTAATAGAGTTACAAAGCCATATATTTGAGAAGCCACGTACAAACAAAATCAGAACAGGCATAATGAAGCAAGCTTGACCAAACCAGGACAATACTGCTCTCTCAAGGGCTATCCCTAGTAGACCCAAGTGCAAAGCACCCATGACAGCTATATTTGAACATTCATCTTCAGACATGCCATATAACCTCTGGAAAAACAAGCACATGATGTAAGTGATCTGAAGAAGATAAGGAGATTATGTAGTATGGCCAGCAGGAAGTTGGACAGTACAGATGCACTCCACCCCCCTGCATCTCCTGCCTAGAACCTAAATAATCTGATACGGGCACACTTACAAAAGACCCGAAGAATCTAATTGCTGGCTCCAGCAAGTTCAAAATTAAATAGCAAACACTGCACTTCTAGAAAATTCAGAAATATTTTTAGTTTACAGCTTTGTACCTTTTCACTCTTGCTTTGAGCAGCTTCTCCAGGGACTGCTAAAGCTACTCTTCCACCCCAATGAACTGTTCTTCCATGTTCCAGGTGACCAATGACCTCAAGGAAAAAAACCTGCCATATGTACAGACTAACTCTTTATAAGGTGTTGATGTCAGTGGATTACAAGCTTACCTTAACTTGATAAGAAGGTGTCTCAATTGCTCATAGGAGTACTAATTCCTCACCTGGTCCCATGCAGATCCCACCAGCTAGGCTCCTAAGATTTTTCAACCTTTGAGACAGAACCTGTTCTGCAGGTAAATAATCTTTACTGTGGTTGCATGCAGGCACAAAGCAGGCAGCTGGACCAACACTACTCCTTGCTCATGTTATACACCAGGCACCTTGGCAAAGGTCTCCACCATTAGTATCATTCGGACTACTACGAAGAAATCAGTTTATATCATAGTAAAAAGTGATGATTCATCCTTACTAGAGCTGCAATAGATTCACCTCAGAGACTCTCAAGGACCTGAGGGAAGTAGGCCTTTATTTCCTTTAGCTGGAAAGCTTTTCCCTTGTGTGTGTTTTGGTTTTAACAGGTAGGAGAGGCTCCCCTTTCCCTCTACAAGTACTTTCACAAATAGTTAGAGATTGCAAATTAAGGGTAATCACTTCTAGGAGAAGAGAAACACCTTAAAGAGTTTGCTGTGTGGTTATCACGAGCAGGACCGGTAAGAGCACAGTGCCAGTACAAATGGATATAAACAATTTCAAAAGTAAAACTTACCTAGAGGTTACTAATGAGAAAGATGACACACACAAGCTGGAGGACTTAGGGGCAGAGAGCACAATGAGCAAGCACTTGCATATGCCCTTGTACCAGACATGTCACAGTTGGAAGAATTAGTGGCAAGTTCTAATGGGCTAAGAAGCAGAAAGCAGAATAGCATCCTAACTCTCAGAGCCATGTGCTGGAAAGGAAGTATATTTCTAGATTTTTCACATCAGAATTAATTAAATAACTTGTATCCTTTCAAAACTCTGATAGAATTTTTGAACAAAACAGATGTGAGAATCATAGGTTCCTACAGCAGCTGTCACTGGAAGAAACCCCTCATGATCATCCAATCCAACCACCTGCTCAAGCAGGCTGAGCTCAGCTGGGTTTCCTACCCCAATAATGGAAACTTCACCACCCCCAGGAAACCTGATCTAGTGCCTGACCAGACCAAAACAAATCGAAACCACAACAAACAAAAACTACCTGTTTTCTCATGTTTAACCTGAATTTCTTGTATTTCAATTTGTACTTTGTCATCTCACGGACTACCCCTGAGAAGAGTCTGGCTCTGTCTCCTCCACACTTTTCCATAAGGCATTTACACACATATAAGATTCTCCTGAAGCCTTTTCTTCTCCAGGCTGAACAGTCCTAGCTAATTCAGCCCTTCTTGTCTGTCAGATGCTCCAATACATAATCACAGTCCTTCACTAGGCTCAGCCCAGTACTCCCACATCTCTTGTACTGCGGAGCCCAGACACGGACACAGCACTCCTGGTGGGCTCCATCAGGATGGTCAAGGAGGAAGGATCCCCTCCCTCAACTCATTGGCAATGCTCTTCCTCTCACAGCTCAGGAAGCTGTCAGTCATCTTCACTGCAAGTGGACACCAGTTTGACATGAACCAGTTTGGGACAACCCAGGCCTCTTCTGCAAAGCTGCCTTCCAGTCCTTAAGCCTGTACTGGTGTATGGGGTTACTGTTCCACAGGTGCAGCACTTGGCATCTCCCTTTGCTGAACTTCACGTGGTTCTTTTTGCTCATTTCTCCAGCCTGTTTTAGTGCCCCTGAATGGCAACACAACCATCTCGTGTCTCACTCCCCCCAGTTTTTATCATCTGCAAAGCTGCAAAGAGCACACTCTACCCTATTGCAAAGGCCACCAAATGAAAGTGTTGAACAGAATAGGCTCCAGTATTAGCTCCTGGGGTAGATCTATAGACACTGGCCCCCAGTCATCTATACACATAAGGTTACTGGGTTGGTTAAACACTATTGCCCTTTCATAAACCAACAATGACTACTCCAAATCACATTCCTCTCCTCTGTGTTTCAGAAGTGGTTTTCAGGAAGATTTGCTCCATTGCCTGCTCAGAGACTGAGATGAGGCTGATCAGCCTGTAGTTCCTAGAAGATATCAAGCACCTTGGCCTTTTCCATGTCTTCTATCACAAAGTCCACTCCCCCATTCAGCAGCAGGTTTATATTGCCCCTAGTCCCAGTTTTGTTGCCAGTGTAGTACTTGTTTCCCTTCATATCCCTTACCAAATGCAGCCCCGTATGGGCTTTGGCTTTTCTAACCCCACCCATGCACAGAATCATAAAATAGAGAATCCTTTAGGTTGTAGAAGACTTAAGATTATCACATCCAACTGTTCACCCAGCACTACCAAGTCCACCACTAAACCAGGTGCCTGAGCAGCACATGCACACATCTCTTAAATACCTCCAGGGATGGTCACACAGCCCATTCCCTGGCAGCTTGTTCCAACACTGGATTACTATTTCTGTGAGGAAACTGTACTCAAGATCCAATGTAAACCTCTCCTGGTGCAACTTGAGGCCACTTCCTTATTACTTGGGAAAAGAGACTGACCCCCCAACACCTCACTACAATCTCATTTCAGATAGTTGTAGTAGTTCAGAGCAACAAGGTTCCCCCGAGCCTCCTTTTCTCCACACTAAAGAACCCCAGTTCCCTCAGCCACTCCTCATAAGACTTGTGCCCTAGACCCTTCACCAGCTACGCTGCTCTTTTTTGGATGCACTTCAGCGCCATCATCTTGTAGTCACAGGCCCAAAACTGAAACCAGTACTCTAAGGTGCAGCCTCACCAGTGCCTTAAACAGATGATCACTCCTGTAGTCTAGATGGCCACACCATTTCTCATACAAGATGCTCATGGTCACAGTCATGCTCAGACCATGTCTCCGTATTCCTCACAAGTTACTTGACCTGCTCCCACTTCTTGTGAGCTTTCATTTTCTGTTTGAGTTTTGACAGGACTCCCTGTTAAGCCAGACAGGCCTGAAAGTTACAGAATTTCAAAATATTGTCACAATACTTCTTCCAGAAGCACTACAAAATCCTTCCATTTGACACTGAATGGGTTTCCCCTTTGCTTCCCTTGTGTTAAAACTTTCCTTACAAGAACATTTGCCTTTCGGAAAACCCAGTCTTAATGAACTCAATACAAACATTTCTACCTACACTCTACTCCTGCCTGCAGCTCTTCTGTAGCACAACCTGAACTGACAATACAATTAAATTGTTCTGGTTTTTATCTTTCTCAGAGCTTTAAGAATTTGTGGGGTGAAAATCTACAGGAAGGAACAACAGTGCAATGCAGAAGCAGGCACATGAAAACAATCTCTCCTGACAGTTCCAATCTACCATTTTTGCCCCCATGGTGCATATTATTCTTTTTTTGCCAGACCTGTGCAATTCGTGCTTCACGGTAAGCTCACAGTTTTGATGAGGTAAGAACAGTGTCTGCAACAACTTGAGGATGCAATGCTTTCAGAAGAAAAGTTTAAGAACACATGTGGCACTTGTAGAAAGCATCATGATGGTACAAAACTTCTAGTGCAACCATTTGAGATGCTCTGCCATTCTAACACACCATCTCAGACTTGCACCCCACTGTTACCACACGGAGTACACAGATCTGTACATAATACCTTTCTGAAATTCATCTCTGATTAATACAGTAGCTGGCACAGGCTGTTTAGCCACCCACATTTTCAGTTATTTTTGATTCAGCATGCAGAAAATGGAACATATGGAAGAACACATCCTCCTAGAGCATATACGGAACAGCTACCTCTAAGTGTTATATTTATTGAACTTACTGAGAATAACTGCAGCTCTGCTATCTTGACAGAAGCAATCAAGACAAATATCAGTGGTGTAAGGGTAGACTCAGCTTACCAGCATAGCACATTCATCCACACTGACAGTGCTGCCTGCCTGAACCTGAGCCGCAGTAGTAAGTTAGGAACAATACTACTGGCAATTGTGGACCATCTGGCAAGTGAGTATATTTTGTTAATCTCCTTATAACGATAAATATTTGGTTTGTGGTACAATTTGACAGTCCCTACACAAAAACAGATACTTCAGGATTGCACGTTCATGTTTAGCACGTAATTAAAGAATTAGTTGAATTGTACATAATAGATAATCATTGAAGAATGTCATCAAGGATTTACTGTCGGGTCAGAGGTTTGATTTAAGAGGCTTTCATGTCTGTCTTAATTTCCAGTACCACTGTTTGTTGGCATGCTGTTTGCCCTGAAATCTGTGCCAGAAATTGATTTAAGCTTATTTTCTCAACCTACTGGCTATCTTAATATTTGGTAGTTAAAATATTTCATTGTAACTACATGTTGTAAAACCTGTATCTACAGAAGATTTTTTTTTTCCTGTACTGTTACATGATTAGAAGCAGCAGAATGAACATGTTCTCTTTCTCCCAGCCAGCTTAAGCCAGAGCTGCACAGAGTAGTAGGCTGTCACCATTTAAATGATCCAGGTGACCCTGCTCCAGCAGGGGGGTTGGATGAGGTGATGTTTAGAGGTCCCTTCCATTCTGTGAAATAGTGATGAACAGTATCTTTGTCCTCTAGATCTTCAGAGGATTTTGGCACAGAGGTCATCACAACTCAGTTAAACAGGCATTCAAAGTTTGTCTTCTGAGTTCCTATACTTATTTTTGTACTCATAAGCACTGCAAGCAGCCACAGTTAAGGTATACTGCATGGCTATCACATGCAAAAGCAGATTATCAACCACCAAACCTAACTGCTTGCCTAGATTCTTGCTACCATAATCATTCACCCCTATATGCTGTCCTTCATAAGTCCTCATTACCACAAAACAAGGAGATAAGACAAACAAATTCTCTACAGCTGTCCCAAATCTGCAAAAGCCCTACAGACCTCTATGCTCCAGCAGGGGGGAATTCACGGAGTCGAGGAATTCACGGAGTCGATATTTTCAGGGCAGATACCTTTTCTGACTGTTGTTATTTTGGAGGCTGACACTTTCAAGATTATTATTTTTCAAACAGTGCATAGTACCTGACACCTGAGGCTCCTTCCATGTACCATCCACTGAGTATCCAAAAAATAATCCTGGTGTCAAATTCACAAGTGACTTTCAGCCATAGATCCTACAGGCAATCAGCAGCTTCTGCAGGTTCAAGTTGCTTTTAAAGTTAAGGTTTAGGATTCTGCATCACTTCGACGTTTTAAAAACAATTACTTCTACATATCCAGCCAGATTCACAAAAGGCTACTGGGCTTTACAAACAGTAGGATTTTGATCTAGTCATGCCAGTACCACTAATTTCTTTCTAATGGGACAGAGACAGGCCTACCTAATTCCTCAGCACTAGCATGGCTGCTGCTTTTCAGCACACATTTTCACACAGGAGAAACAGCACTCACTAAAAATAAGCTCAACTGAAGAGTAAGGTGTAGCAGTGTGGGCACATGAATTAGGATTCACCTGCAAAGAAAATCCCTCTAGACCATTTGGAACAATACGACAGGGGCAAACACTTAAAGCTGAATCCTCTGTCTGAAGCATTATTTCAGATTTAAATCTGCCCTCAGATTTATGGCGTGCAGTGCTGCCTCTGGGGATTTCTCTGCCAGTTTAGTGGAAGTATCCACGAAGCAATCTGAGGGACAGTGGTTTTTTTTTTATTTTTTTTCTGCTTGAGGATGTTCAAGTTGCTTCTGGCGGCTTAACACTGTCACAAAGCATCACCTTGTATAGGAATTCAAGGTGTCAGTGATCATGAAGTACAACTTACCTTAGATTCTTCCTATGAAAAAAGGTCTTAGAGATAAATTTAAGCTATTTAGCAGAAAAACAGCATATTTTAATGCTCCCATTACTATCAATGGGGTCAAACAGGTGGAAATAAAGGGCCTCGAGGAATGGTATAGAAAGTGATACAAGAGAAGAGGTTAAGAACAAGAAAAGCTTTAGAATTCAGGATTCCACATGGGAGAGCTGGCCTCAGCCTAACTATACCAAATCTTCTGACACTGAAGATTTATTTAAAGGTAATAAGGGAATTTTATAACTGAACAGTGGAAGCCAGCATAGAAAATAAAAATGGAGAGGCATAAACCTGGGCGAGAAACATACAAAACCACAAGAATGCAAAACAAAACCAAAAGACATTTTTAGAGGCAAGACTTTATAAACACGTGCTCTACTAATTAAAAACTTATCAAATAACTCAGAAAGAGAAGCCTGAAGTAGAATCTGTAAGGCCAACAGACAACCAAGATATAAAAATTCCTCAGACCCAGACTTTGCAGAAAGTGAATTATTTATCACCACACACTTTCAAGCCAGGAAGGCTCCAACTTTTGAGCTGCTCTTTAAAGCATCAGTATGACAAAAGTCAGCTCTTACATGCAGGGAGGTTAACGAGCTGGGCACCACAGCTATCCCTTCTTCGTTCAATACATTCACAGTTGACCATGAACAAGTGACAATGATAAGAATACTTAGTATAACCCACAGCTAAAGCTAAATGACACAAAAGGTGAATTAACACTTACAAAAGGGTTAGGTTTTTGTTTTGGGGTTTTTTTTAATCATGAAAATCTGGGATCTCCCAATGATTTCAGATGTAAGGAGCAAGTTTAAAACCAGGAAAAATAGTGTTTGTTTTTTTTTTCTCTAAACCATTCTCCATTATGTTATGGACTCCAATGCCAAACTACATTGCAGAAGACAAAAATGAGTTAAAAAGTGAATTAGAATCATGACTGTCTCTTCTATCCATATCCATTCAGATAGTCTGAAAAACATTTTTTTTTTCCAAACCACTTATTTGTAAATGAAATACACCCAAGATAGGAGAAATTCCACTGCTCTTACATTCTCCCTAATCACCTGCCAGCAGCTGCTTTTGGAGAGAGGGCTAGGTAAGACTTTCATCTGACCTAACACAGCAATGGTTTTGTTCTTACCTTTAGGAACATTTCTCTATCTCTGCCCATGTTCATGAATAGACAGAATAGGAAGTGACTGTCCTGGAGCTGAATCTCAGATAGTAAGGACTGCCACGTGTCCACTCTCTTCAAAAGAGCTTTGATAACCTGCTGTGCTGGAAGCCTTGCATGGGAGTAAAGAACAGAGGAGCAGAAACAGCAGTTTAACCCAAAAAGTTAGTGCTTTTTGTTACAGCTTATCCAGCAATACACAGTTGTGGACATAAGTGTGGTACGTGCTCCAATCCTCTCCTGGCATATTCAACTTCTTTCTTCAAAGACCCGCTTCTGTTTCTCCAACAGTGAAAAAAGCTGAATCATGTTTCTAAAACAGAAATCCCTATTTGTTGTCCCTTTTGTTTCATCACCATGCTGTTTTCTATCCTCATGTATGATCTCATAAAAAAAGCAGACACATAAATGATTGTCTAGAGTACAACTGAAACACACTGTTTCTGCAGGCAGATAATAAATCATAGGAAGAGGATTCTTCATTCTCACCTCTCTTCAGGAATAGAAATTAAAGTTTTTCAGAAGTTCTAGGAAATAAATTATTCCTTTTTGTTCTTTTTAAAACTGTTCTAAATCCACCCTCACCTTCAGTCATATTACACAGGCTAGGGCATGTTAAAGAAAAATGTCGGCCTCATCATTGTAAAATATTTTCTGGATTATGCAAGTAATGTAACATCACAAAAAATTAGAAAACATCCTTGAACACTTAAAGTTAATACTGAGAAAAGAAATTGGGGAGAACTAAAAAAAATGTAGGCTAAAGAAAAAATATTTTTAGAAAAAGTTAGTAATTTTTACAATTTTTTTAATGCCTATATTTATGGTTATTTTGCCAGACAATAGCTGTAAATTATTTAGCAGACTATGAAATCACATATAACCCCCAAGAAATGACTTCTTTGTCATATATACTTCTACCTCCATGGTTTAATTTGCCATCCTTAACTTCCTTGCTTCCCTTAACCTTCCTTACCCAAGAGCCACATTATGGCCTAGCACTGGAGCGGTCCGAGTCGTTGGTATTAGTGGTACAGTGGAAATCCCTACATTACACTGCCTTTAGGGAAGAAGCAGCTACATTTAACTGAGCAATGAAGTTTAATCTTTGCACCAGGGAATACCTGTCCAATAATTAAGAAAGTAGCAGCAAGTGTCAGGAAGACAAAAAGATGTCAAGATTCAGCCAAACTTCAGAATGAAGTTATCTGAGAGTGCTCCAGAACATGCTGTTCAAAAAAGCCAAAAAAACCCAAACCAAACCAAATTAACTCATGCCATTGCATTCTCCCAATAGTCCTTAAAGAAGATTGCAAATACTACCCTGAATTAAGTGAAAAGGTTACCTTGCTAGATCATGGTGGGAGGGGAAAAACGTCCCTGCATCCTAAAGATGTTCTGAACTCCTATATAAAAAAAATAGCCTAAGAGCGATGACCAGTTCCTAAAATGTTGACATACCACAACATAGTATTAAAGAAAATGAGAACACCACACAAGAGAACATTCTGAACTGCAAAAGCAGCAATTCATTCATCAAAGTTTGGGGATAACTGATGTCATTGTACAAGGCTAAAAACCACTGCACATTAATATAACTGCATTCAAGAAATACTGGAACAAGACTTCAGAAATGGGACCATGGCAACAGAGAACTTGTTAACAGGAGACTAAAGAAAGCTGGTTTTTTATAGTCTAGTAAACAAAGGTGGAGAAGGGACTGCTGTCTATAAACAGGGTAGAGCAAAACATCAGCAAAGAGTGCTGTTTCAGAGAGGCAGTTCTAGTACAGGAATAAATGGATGAGAATTGACTACAAACTAATTTAGATCAGAAATCAAAAGTCGCTATCCAGCCTTTAGGCCTGGCATGCCAGTGGACTGGAGTGTCAAGAGGGAAACCCACCTACTTTAAGATGGAGATTAGTCAGCTGATAACAAGTGGGTTTGTGACAGCAGATTGACTGAGTTACCCAGGATGACTTTTCTTAAAAAAATCCCAAACAAATAAAGCTTATGTTCCCAGTAGTTGACTACTTGAACATCTTTCTTCCACATCAAGGAGTGATCCTCCCTGGTGGTCTCCTACACAACTGAATCAATTAGAACCTCTCATCTCCTCCCCAGGGGCCAAGCAAGTACTTCTAGAGAAGGCAGCACACTCAACAAGATGCAGCTTCTCCCATCTTTCCAGTGCCACAGTGGAGCTGCAAAGAGACCGGCTGGATCACCATGTGCCCTGGAATATGGCTCATTCTCATTATGTAATAGGCAACAGCAGAGGAGGGTCACAGAAGTTGTGACAAATGCTGTTGTGCTCTACCCTCTGCAGCACTAGTGTTGTAAAGTGATTAGGTGCATTAATTAGGTGGTGAATTCCAGCTGCAAACTACATCTGCTTAAACTTTTGAAGAATAGCACAGTTAACAGCACCAAGGGATTACTTCTGTGGATCCTTCTTTCTGAATGGGAGCCTACACTGGATTTTGCAAGCAGGCAGTAATGTTATCTCCCTGAGCTTTGGGCAGACTATAGACCAGTGAATGTAGACAACACCAGCAAGAACTGCTAAGCAGCTGTGGACAGTCCGTGCCACTGGCTTAGCACTGAACAAATCGGCCAGTGTGGTCCCCCTGGGCTGGAAGAGCTTCTGGTCCATTTATCAGCACAACCAAGCTGTTTTCAGTATCTCCATTTCCCCTCAGTAGGGGCCTACAGTGATAGCCCTGGCAAGACATCCATATTCTCTCACCTTCCCTGGCCTTTACTTCAGCCATCATCTCTCGGGGAGGGGCTGAAGAGGGCAGCAGGTGAGATTAGACACATAGCAAGCTATTTGTCAGAGCCTCCCTCCCGTAACATTACTCCCTCGGGCAGAAGGCACTATAACCCTTCATGACATGAAGAAAGCTTCTTGGGTTTTTTTATTTGCTGCACTTTCAGAACATCATTGACAACAGCACTATAGTAGCATGTACTGAACATAACCAGTAGTAATTATTAGCATTGCCTTCATTACACTCTTGGCATTGCTACGCCACATGACATACCCATCTGTTACTGCAACAGGAGACACCAGGAAGGCTCCTCCTTCTGTCATCTAAAAAAACTCTTTTCCACAGAGATGTGTTCCTTAATGTTTCTCTCCCCAATGTACTATGCCATAAACCCAACGCGTGCAAAGGCAAAAGTACATAAACCATGAGAAGACTATTGAAGGGGTCATGCACTGAATCACATAAGAGCCCTCATGCCAGACTGCCAAATGGAAGGAGCACGTCAACTGACCCATTAACATGTTCCTAACAGATGGTCCAGAGATACTTTCTTGGGAGAACCAGTGTAGCTTTCTCAAAAGCCAGAGGTTAATACATACTGCTTTTTACCATATGGGCCTTAAACAGAAAGTTAAAGTTAAACCATTGTGTCATTCACAGGACAGATGGTGAGGAGAAATAAAGCTTATTTCCAGAGGCACTTAATAATAATTAATATTAATGTTCTAATAACTACATTAGATTTTACTTTTTTATATTCCATGTTTATACTTTAAACCATTTATTCTCTTAAGAGCTCACGCTGAGGCAATGTGCCTACCAAGTATAGAAAACACTGTGTAAATACTACAACATTCCACAAACCTTGGGAGAAGTGTATTTTGTTTGTAGTACTTGCTACATCGCTGCAGTTACTCTCAGTAGCCCAAATAATAAGCTTTTATTAGAAGCCTATCTTTCATGCAACACACCTCACTCTAGGAACATAACTTGCCAGAATGTGTAGGTATATATCCATACATACATGGTTCTTCCACCTGCTTTCTCATGCAGTTAGCAAAAACATACTGACCCATTTTCTTAAGAATGCTTACCCACTCATCTCTAGTTTTGATAGAGGAGAACTTTGTTAGTTTCATCCTAACTGTTCAGTACATCAGCAATACAACAATTGGAACTTGCACAGCATACCCCATTGCAAGGTCTTTTAACTAAGAAGAGGTTCTCCAAGACTAAGTGTACTTAATGGATGCCCTCTGGAGTATCAGAGTTACAATAGGTTATTCTATTTCTTCAACTGAAGTGACTCCCACATGGTAAACAGAGGCTGAGAAGATGAGGAAAAGGCGGCAATGCTTTGTACTGCAGCCAGGAGGACCTCTACTGGTTGCCTTGGTTGGCCAGGGTTCCTTCAAAATGGATGTGATGTGTTCTGTACACCAGAGATACCACAGAAGAAAAAAACTACACCACGGAGGTGCATCCTGGCATCGCAGGATCTTGGCACAGAGCTGAATTTGAAGCTTTTGCTTAAAAGGCAAGTTTTTACTCTGCACCGAAGTCAAGGCTGAAGCTTGAGTTAAGCTTATATCAAGACCTAAATTGTCAGCTAGCTGGTTAGTGGCTGTAACCCCACCCCAGTGGTTCTTCAGGTTATTTGAACCTCTGTCCCCAGAAAGATAATGTCTGCCTACAGCAGCTTTCAGCTACATCCTGAAGTTCATCAAGTGTGAAACACTGCACTCCAACCTTCTATCAGAAGTTTCCTGAACTTTTCTGGACTGCCTGCTGGGGTCCAGAAGAGAGCTCTGCAGTAGAGCTATTCTTGGCTTTAGGTCTTAAGAAGAATTCAGCAACAAAAAGCCTTTGGATGAGCTCATTTTATCTTAACCCCACCAGCCCTGTAAGCATGAAAACTGCAGAGCAAAAAGTAATTTAACAGGGAAATAAGCAGCCACTCGAATATATTCAAGAGATTTATTTTAATGATGCATGACTGCATTCATACCTGTTTGGTCCCTCTGGATTTCAGGCTATGTTCACAAACACTACTGCCTCTCCACCTAGGCGTGGCAAAGTCTCTCGGGTGTCGGCTGCGGTTTTGTCTGTCTTTACCTACTACAGATTCACCACACAAGGCAAATTCCACACTCTTCTCTCACCCACTGAGAAATGTCATCCACTTCTGGGCAGTGGGCATTGCCCAGAGGACAGAGTTACCAGTCAGCCCCACCACAGGAGTACCAGTGAGAAAATGTGGCATCTCACACCCATAGGTTGCTCTGATTCTGTGGAGAAATCCCTCTTTGCTGTCAAAATAGGAAGACACAAGAAGAGGCCTTTTTGCATCCTCCCCTCTCATAGCTGCAGCCCAGTAGCAGAGCCCTGGGGGTAACAGCAATTAAAAAGCTACACAGCTATGTAACTGTGTGTGTGAGGGTGAGGTCCTAAGGAAAGCTTTCCTGCTGCTAGTTCAGGTGGTAGGCACATGCATCACGACACGACTGCAGTCACTAACACTTATTAACCTACAAATGTACCGACCAGTCTCAAGCATCCCACGGTGGATGTGCTCTGGAGACCAGAAATGGAGAGTTTACTAGCACAACAAAGTTATTAGCTGTAAACTGCAGTTACCAGCTGTTTACAGTCACATCTAGGGTCAAGCTAGGTTTAACTATGCAGTGTAGTAACAAGTAACACTTCAGTAAATATCTGCCTTTTGCCGTCAGAAATAAAACTACGCCTGGCAGCTGCTGCTCTTCTCTCCCCACCAGAAGCAGGCCAGGAACACAACCCACATGCACTCCCGTTTCGATGGGAGCAGGTAAAGCAAAGGCTGTCTTACAGACGGAGAGGGAAAAGTGATTCTTCTGCTGAGCGACAGCTCCCTAAAGCACATGAAGGTAGAGCTCAGCAGGAAGGCCCGGGGGTGCTCTGCGGTGTGAGCAGGAAGCCCGCCCGGCAAGGGCTGATCAGGTCACTCCGGAGACACAACGTACCCTTTCTGGGGAGGGAGGCAGAACCAAACCCCATCCCACCCGCTCGATAGAAAGCACGCAGAGGAACACTCCTCCTACCTGAACTCGGGGAGGAGATTTGGCCGCAGCCCGTAGAAAGCGGCTGAGAGAGTCACTAGCCAGCCGGGTTTGTAATTCCCATTCTCGCACTCCAGGTAAGGCGAGGACCACCTGATGTGGTTCTTATCAGCAGTGAAGCTTTCCCGCCTCTTCCAGCTGTTCTCCAAAGTTTTAGGGCCCGTATTTAAGACCTTCCTGTGCAGGTGTGGCCTCCACTTGCGCTTCAAGCTGTGGAACCACTCCGTTTCCACAGAGGCGTTGGCCAGGCGGTGAGCCGAGGAGGACAAATCCTGCAGGAGGACCTGGCTCTCGTGCCTGCTGGCCTGGAGGAAAACCTGGGGTGTGGAGGAGAAAGGCTCCGTGCTGAAAGTGATAGCTGCCCTGGAGATGTTAGGGTCCCCCTCGAGAAGGCTCCTGATCAAGGCGCGGTACCATTCCAGGTCCTCCTGCAAGTTCTGCTCCCGTGACTTATTACTCTGGAGGATCATGTTGAGGAAGTTGGTGGCGTGGGTGAGGGTGTCCAGGGCGCCGTGCAGGGAGGGGTGCGAGGTGAAGCGCGACTTGCCGGCGAGGCTGGCCAGCTCGTACCGCCCGGAGCAGTTGGCACGCCGCAGCTCCCGGGAGTCGCCCGTGTAGAGGAACGAGGCCAC
>VWZY01011395.1:77767-104133 GCA_013399075.1 Chloroceryle aenea | reverse complement strand
GGGGGCACAGGCAGGATAAACAACAGGACCAGGCAAGGGGCTATTGGACACCATACTGACATCATGCCCCTGAATAAGGGGAGGGGTGGGCCAGGCTCTGGGTGTCTGTCTTCAACTTACTTGGGTGGGTGGCTTTATGGTTGGAGCAGGGAAAGTTGATGTCTTGGCCACAGGTAGAGAGCCTTTCAGGCTTTTCTTACTATATCATTTCATTAGTACTGTTGTTTACNCACCTTAGCACCATGTGTAGGGTGAGAGGGTGGTTCTTTGCTTTCTTCTTCCCAGAGCACAGTGACCATAAGCTTGTATATATCTGCAGAAGATCAGTCTGACTTACCCTGTTTTTTTTTTCTCCCTGCTGGACTAAATTAATCAAATTTCTTATCAGGTTATGTCTTCTAAAACCACTGTTGGTCCTGCTGGTCTCTTGACTGTTGTCATGGCTTTGGTTCAGGTCAGTTATCATAAACAGCTGCTGGCCCAAGCAGTTTGGAGGGGCTGCCGCTGGGGGGGGGGGCCAGGCAGGGNNNGGGGGCACAGGCAGGATAAACAACAGGACCAGGCAAGGGGCTATTGGACACCATACTGACATCATGCCCCTGAATAAGGGGAGGGGTGGGCCAGGCTCTGGGTGTCTGTCTTCAACTTACTTGGGTGGGTGGCTTTATGGTTGGAGCAGGGAAAGTTGATGTCTTGGCCACAGGTAGAGAGCCTTTCAGGCTTTTCTTACTCACTATATCATTTCATTAGTACTGTTGTTTTCTTCTCTCTTTATGTTGTTTTATTAAACTGTCCTTATTTGAACCCCTGGGGTCTCACTTGTTTTCTTCCTCATGATTCTCCTTCCTATCCCACAGCAGGAGGTGTAGTTTGGGGGAGGGGGAGAGAGTGGTGAGTGAGTAGCTGTGTGGTGTTTAGGTGCCAGCAGAGGTGAAACCATTACAACTGTCCCTTTTGTTGGCCTGGTTCTCTAGGTGTCAGACAAGGCATCTTCTGCAGGGTATGTAAAATTTTCTTTTAATACAATGCACATTGAGGTCTGCCTGCATTTTCACCTTCACCATAGTATCAAACACTACTTGAGTCTGTAAAGCTGTGTAAGCCTCATAACCTTTCAAAACATATTGCTTTATAGTTATCCATTATCCATTTCTATTTGAGGATCTGAGCTCTATTTCCTCTGGGTAGTACTTTGCATTTGTTTTTGTTGAATTTTACTTTACTGAATTTAGGCCATGTCTCTGAATTTTCAAGATTATTTTTAATTCCTATTCTGTTCTCCAAAATGCTTTTGACTAAATTTTTGTTTCTTGTAGTAATTTGCTAATTTTATGACACTTTATTTCCTTATCCAATTTGTTCATTGACCTATTTAATAGAATGTAGCTGAGATCAGAGCCCTTCAGCCCTGCTTGAAACGTCCTCCTTGTTTAATAGTACACAACTGATACTTAGCGTTTGAGAATTACTTCAGAGGCAATTGCTCCCCACTTGTGACCCACCTACACAGTATTTCCTTAGCTTACCGGTTAGACCCTCATGTTAAGTATGTCATGACTGTTGCTGATGAAGAAGACACATAGCATATATACTGCTTCATCACTGTCTGTGAGGTCTGTCATGAGTCAAAGAAGAAAATTCAGTTTGCTTCATATGGAGCTTTCTTGACACTCCCATGTTTGCCAATTTTAATCAATTTATTATTTTCTAGGTGACTGCTCAGAAGTAGTTTAATAGTTCTTTTCTAAATATTCCTCTTGTTTTATTCATGAACTTCTTTATAATATCTCTTTTCTTTTTCTGAAAAAATAGTATGACTTTTTCCCAACTTTAGAATCTTCCTTCCAAACACTTGGAATGGCAGTATATGTTTGACAGATCACATCTTATCTCCGGGAGAGAATTGTCTGTCAGACAAGGTATGGATGGCTTTGACTCCTAATTGTTTATTGAGACCTTGCATCTGATATGCAGATGTAGTCTGCATTTTAAGTAAGCTCCATTCAAAAGTTTTCTAAGCTTTTTCACAATTGGGAAAAGATAAAAGGATGCTGAAGTTAAGGTTGTAAACAAAATGCATGCTGCTTCTGCTTTACAGAAGAGATTCAAGTGCTGGGAGACATGCTCACATACTGAGAGCTGTTGGTACCTTCAGACTCTGTTGTAAGGACACAAAGTATAATGCACCCAGGAGAGAAAAACTGCAGCTTGGAACACATACTGGTAGTGGTCAGATCCCCAAGCCAGTTTCCATTAATTTCTTTATTTTAGATTAAACCAAAGGTAAACCAGAAATATTTGTGGCAATAAGGGCAGAGTGCAGAAAATGGAATAAATGACTAGCATAGTACCCATGCTTCCTTCACAGAGTGAATCTCACTTCCCCGTGACTGCTAATATAAATGTTGTATTAAATAAGGACATTAGTGGGCAACAGCCCTAATAATGGCAGAAGACTCGGTGCTCTATCCAGCAGGAGATATTAGTGTTTCAGTCACTACGTTATGATGCTTAAAAGCTAGCCTAAATCCCTGGCCTCTTGCAGCAGAATGAACAGCTGAGCTCAGTCCCTCAGCCATCCCTGGGAGAGCAGTAACACACATGGAGGAGGAGGAGGAGTGTTCACTCTCCTCTTCATCGGTTTTAGCTGCAGCAAGAGCAGCATTTAACTGCAGCCTCTCATTCAGGGTGAAGATGCTTCTTGTGCTTAGCCACTTAATTCATGTATTTGAGTGCAGATCAACGAATGTGCACTAAAGCCCAGTCAGAGGTGGTGGCATTGCTCACCTTCAGATTAACAGCCAGTGCCAAGAACATTTCTGTGGCAAGTGAGAGATGGAGGCCCTTTTCAACAAGAGCCTCAAAATCACAATTTTGAGACAGCCCAGCAGCAGACTGGCAGCTGGTCAGGATCAGAATGGAGCAGGAAAGAAAAGAATAAAAAGTAAATGCACTAAAGCAGGACAAAGGTGGAATCACTTGAAAGGTGATGTTTAGAAAAAAATTATAAGCATCATGAAAATTAAATCTCAACTAGGATGTGTTACAGTACCTAAGATTCCTAAGGGCACCTTGACCTCAGCAATGAAGTAGTTGATTACAACGAGCATCCTAATCAATACAGTGCTTTTTAACAGCTTAATACACATCCTTCACAACTGTCAAGGAACAATAATCTTGCTGGGTAAGAGCACGGCAAGGTGGGTTCCTTTTTTCTTTTAAGTATAACATTCATACTGTTTCCAGCAATATCTCAACAAAACTAATTCTTATATCAAGCAATAAATCATGAATGCTCACTATCCTAACAAAGCCTTACCCTCCTATCCTAATCCAACCTGTAAATGGTAAAATGCATTTTTTCTTCCTTGCTTTCTCTCTACTTGGGATTTAAGGCATTGTAAACTTTTTTGAGCTTTCTAAGGCATGATTCATGATATGATAGCATTGGTAACTACTTTGGATTTAGCTGTATGTCTTCATTCAATATTCTTCCCAATTACTCTACCAATGACTTTTTTCAAATACATTTAGAAACTAAATTATTTGTATTTGCTTTCAGTTACATAAAATGGAACAAATTGTCTTCTGGTGTAGATTAGCATACCTTTACTGAAGCCAATGAAATTATATGAAGTAAGTATTTGCCTACTTGCCTTATATACAGAAGGCAAAATCCCCAATTCCTATTAAAATGCTTCAAAACCATGTTACATTTTGTTCTAAGAATCGGTAGATGTCAGCTCATGAAAATAAACTTCAAAGGGAGGAATCAGTTTAATTAATAGGGAGTTAAATCAGAATCTTAAAATAAGTTCTGTTTGGAAATGGTTGCTTTATACCCTGTTGGTAAGTGGGTATTTGCCTCTTATCAGCTCTGTTGTTTGATGCAGAGCTGTCCAGTTGAAAAAAGAAGTAAACAGTAGAAGCTACTGATCATGGACCTTGAGGGCTGAGGCAGCCTTTGCTTCCATGCTGAAGTATTCAAAATAAACACTTGGTTAAGATGTTGCTTTTTATTTGGGGGGGAACCAAACAAGATTCTCCCCCCAAACAAGCAAACAAAATAAAACAACCAACCACCAGTATCCCCTCTTAATTCCTGTCCTTCTGTCCCATGCCACAATTCAACAGTGAAGCCAGAGGTGCGATATGGTAGATACTTTGACTCCTGTTATCAATGAATTAGGGGGAAATACCAGTGATATCAGAGAGGGAACAGGAAAGAGAAGCCAAGGAAATTCCTGTTGCTGATACTTCTTTAACAACATGTAGAAAGAGAGGCTCTCCTTGACTATGTGTCAGTCAGACTACACTCTGGAGGAGAAAGGTAATGTACTGGAGGCAATGCAGTGAAAAAAACAAAACCAAAACATACAGTCTTTTGTGATATATACAAGGCCCCAAAACACTCATCTTTTTGACTTATGAAAACACTCTTAATGGATAAGAGGGTATATGGCTGGAGAACCCTAGGGCAAAGTCTTCAACAGCCATACAAAACCTGTAAGGCAAGGACAGTAGATGAAAGATCACACAGTCATCTGCCACAGCAGTGTTGGGGTAGGAACTCTGCAGGTTTGATCCAAACTGAGGTGTCCTCTGGCACTGAAGGAGGAGGCATGACCTGAAGAACTAAGGCAGACAATGGATAGGAGCTGACTGGCAAATACACTTCTGGGTCTCCACTGAGACTCATCACTAGTGCCCTTTATTTGCAACTGTGGTGTAAATATTTCCTGATATGGATCACTGGCCACTCAGACCTGTAGTGAATAACTATGCAGAGAGCTACATCATTCATACAGATGTTAAAGAGGTCTTGTGGGGATAAGAGCTTTTGGTCTTTGAACTCAGGAAAAAAAAAATTCCTCTAGATGAAGAAATCTCTTCAGCCTATCCAGTATTCCCCTAGATTCCTCTTCAAAATAAATGTCAACCCAAGAGCAGAAGAGAATTTCTGTAAAACTGGAGACACTCCAGTCTATGGTTCAGCTGAGCAAGGATGACACTCAGGAGAAGGTGCTTGTTCCCTACTGATTCTATGAATTGGTGGTTTCCAAAAGATTGGGAGCTAATGTAGATGAGCTAGAGGGAGGGTTTAACCATTATCATCAAGAGGAAAGCTATTTCAGAGGAACATTTCAATTTAACTTCTGGGGAAAGAATGATGATTTCTCATGAGGAAAAAAACAAAACAAAAAAAAACCAAACAAACAAACACGAAACAAAACAAAAAAAACCAAAACCAACACGAAAACTACTTCACAGGAATAGAAAAGAAGGATAATTGGTTTTCTACACCTAACCTCCTTCTGCAGTTCCTCTCCTTACGACATATAGTCAGAGGCTCAGTATTTGCATTTGATTACCTCAATTCCTTTTCTAAGGCAATTCAAATAATAAAGTCAAAACAAAAGTATGTGACTTACATGTTAAGATAAAGCTTCCAGGACATTTTTGCTCATATATAGTGTACAACAGAGTTGATATTTGCTTAACACAAATCATCATTTGTGAAGGGTGCCTATCTTCCACAGATGTGTGGGATGGATGTGCCTGGGCTGTCTTTACACTGCTGTCCAGCTGCTGTTTCAATCTACGTAGCATAGCCCAAGGGTAGAGAGTAGAGGACTTGGGACTTGGAGTGTCAAGAGCTATGTTACCCATATCTTCCACTCTTTCATTAAATGTTTGCAGGGGCCAAGATCAGTCCCGTGCAGACCTTGATGGTGTGTCTCGTTTGCCAACGTATGCTAAAATACCAGCTCCCCGTGTATTGATCCTCGCTGTGCTCCAGAAAGAGGATGATAAGCTGGGTCACTTGTTAAACTGGTGTCTCTCCTGACTCAGCTGCACTGAACAGCTAAAGGTAAGGAAGCTGTATCAGTGTTTCCTTTTCCAATCCTATTAAGCAATGGGCTGCTGTGACTGTACCAACACAAAGGTAACAGGACTCACAAAACATTCATGTGCCTTGTGTTGCTCTATCTGGTGTAAAAGGAAGTCCAACAGCTTTCATAGACATACAATATTTATACCAATCATATGTTTCCTTTACTGAGATAAGGTAAATTTACTGATTCTGGGCAGCCTACATAAGGACATACAGTTCTTTGTATAAAATAGGCTTTCAGTAGCTATAAAAGAAACCAGCTAGCTCTAGATAATTCATTCAAACACAAATGACAGCTTTCAGAGAGGTAAAAATACAATGACTGGTGGTAGTAAGATCACACAGGCATCTATTTTTGGAAGTGCTTCCCTATTCAACATCTACAGCTTGTTGTTTTTAGTTGGTCTTTTTAAACTCCATCTTCATTTTCAAGTAAATGCAAAGGCTAAAGTCCACCTACACTGCAATCAATAGTAAACCAGGCACAGATTTTGCTAGACTTGGTGTTTTAGCTTACACTGTCCAAAGAGACACTCCATCAAGTTCTGCACTGGACTGATGTTGTCCCTTGCAAATATTTAATGAAAGAGAGTGGAAGATAGAGGTAACATAGCTCTTGATGCTGTAAGCCCTAACTGCCTCACTCTGCCTGCCCCTGGTGCATGTTACATAGATTGAAACAGCAGTTGGATAGTACTGTCAAGACAGCCCATGCTGCTGGACAGTATTTGTCTATAACTATGCAGAGGACAATTCAGGTCAATGTGTTTTTTTAGTTACATGCAAGAGAATGTCTTCCAGTTTTACCCTGCTGTGATTAGAAAATACATATAACCTTCAGCTTACTTTCAGCATCAATAATCTGCAGCTAATATTTTCAGCAAGTGTAAGCAGCCTGTGTGCCACTGATTCTTTTGAATTGCAATGCTTTAGTTAAAAATCATTTTGGAAAGTAAGACTTGGACTCTTTAGACTTGGGCACTTCACAACATTTTGCTTTGCTTCCTCACATATCTCAAGAAGTTATGTTAAAAGATATGTAAAGCATCCATTCACTTCCACAAACAGGAGAGGCATCTTCTCTTTGATAAACCAGAACTTCTCAGCCATCTTATCTCAGATCTGCTATTTATACTGCCCTTCTGCAAATGTGTTAGCACTACCCTGCACACTGTTCTAAGGCATTTTCCACAAAACCTACAGATTTCCACATCCAAAATGAGCCCAACCCAGATCAAATTTATACAGAAGCTGGAGCTCAGTCTTCACTTCGGATGGATGTGTGTGGGAGTGTGTGCACGTCTGTGTATCTGCGTGGGCGTAGCAGCATTCATTTCTTAAATTTTGTTCCTGCTGTAAAAATGACTCGTAGAGCAGTTTATTTTAATACCAAATTGCAAGGTTAGCTCATTTTACAAGATGGCAGTTTAACACACCAGGAGAAGGAGGGAGAATAGATTTTCCCTAAGATCTGCAGTGTCTGAGATGCTCTGTAACAAACAGAGCAGAACAAAATTCCGGTGACCATTTTGATGAAAAAGTGAATGTGCTCAGTGAGCCAACAAGAAGTAGTAAGGGAAATCAAATATGAGTAACTTTTTCCTCTTCCAACCCTTCCATCTGAATTTCTGTAATTTTATTTAAGGCAGAAATATTGTACTTAAGGTGGTTTAATGCTTTTTTAAATGAAATATGCTCAATCAGTTTGTGAAGACATGTTTCTCTGTAAAAATCAGCTGTGATACTTGGTGAGTTCATATTTTCCCCAAACTAAAATCAGATGTAATAGCTTTCCCTATAACTCTAGAAAAACTCTGTAACTTTGTAACTTCTGTAACTTTGGCACTTTAATGTCCACCAAGGCCATATAGAAACAATCACAACCAATGAAGACTGAAGAATGAAGGCAAGCCAGCTTTAGGGCTCCATTACACTAAAAATGGGAAGGCAAGGGAAGTGTGTCTTCAGAGCTTGCAAAGTACTGTAGCTTATGCTATAAAAATGAAAAACTCCACTGCCTGCATCTGGCTCATGTCCCACCATCTCTGCGATTTAAGGCAGTAGGAGTCTCCTTTCTCTACATCTGCCCAAATGAATAATTTTCCCCTGTCATTTTGATGTACCTGTTGGGTAAAATTCACATCGTCTGTTTAAAACCCATCATACCTGCTCCCTGCAGGCTCTCAGTGTCCCACTGTCAGGATTATCCTTCAACCTCCCACAGCCTCATCCAGGAGGGACTTGTCTTTTAGGACCATGTATCCCAGCAGCCCCACCCCGACCCAAGAACAAGATTGTGTACTGTTGGCTGGGCTTCACCAAGGTCTGCCTCAGAGCCAGCAATTGTTAAAGGAGATGGGATCACCACATGACTTATGTCTGAGAGCAACACTGCAGACGTACCTCCTACTGCTGCCTTCTTTGCTATAAATGATAATGCTTTTGTGATAGTGAAATGCACATACCAAACACACCGGGTAAGACCAAGTGCTGCAAAAATAATCCAACACTGAAAAAAAAATATATCCCTTCATTTATCTTCATAATCTATTTAATAACTCTGATCCTCTGATACTAATTAAGTTCTCTGCTTTCATCTCTTCCGTTGCACTCCTGTGTATTCATCTGTGTGTTTTACAGACGTATATATCAACACACTTTGAACCCTATGACACTGTCCTAACCATGTTATTTTTCTACTCCATCCCCCTTATCCCACCTACTTTTTTAACCCTGAGTCTCCCTTGTTCAGCTGAGGCAACACCACAGCAACCAGTGTTTGCCAGGACAAGAAGAAGGTGGGGCTGACTTGCACAGCTGGGGAGGAGCAGGGGACAGGACGTGGACGAGATCTTTCTTCGGTCCCACTACACCCAGCACCAGTGCTGGTTGTCTACAACAGAGACTGCAGTGCTGAGAGGTAAGGGTTAAGGTAGCTGAGGGCACGTATTCTGACTAAATCTTGCAGTACTTTTATTTTTTCTGCTCCCTGTGAGCTCCTCAAAAGTGAGTAGCTGCTAGCCAGCTCTGCTGTGCTTTCCACCGCTGTTCACTACACTGCAGATGTTCACCTGTCACTTTGCTTTAGGCCATCAGACTTGATAAATTCCTATTGCAAACAGAAGATAAGTTCCATAGTAAAGTGGAATGATACCAAGTCTATTTTCCTTTCTGCTACCCCAGGAATATGCATTATGCATATATTTTACATTTATGCATTGGACTCAGCTCCCTGTTAGCTGAAATGATTATCTTTGTTTTGGCAATGGCACGATGATGCTGTATTTACCTGAACAGATCTTAATTCATGACCCCACTCAGCAGCTTAACATATTCTGCTTTAAGCCACCTTATTTTGAATTAAGATCTGGAAGTTGGCGCGGTCTTATCAGGAGCAATGGTAGAGCACCCCCATAGTCCTTTAATCTTACCAATCCCTTGGAGTTTTGTCCCCCGTGGGGGCCATCGGTGATGGGAGCAAGGGCACAGTCCCGAGCACCAGCATCCAGGCTGCACAGGTACTGCAGATGTGGGGAGGCTGCTGGCCTTGCCCAGCACCACTTCCACAGCAGTGTCTGGCCATTAATGCCAAGCTGGGACCATTCCCAGGAGCCAACTCCTTCATGTTTCGTTTTTGATCCCTTTCCTGCATTTTCTTCCATTTCTTGTCATCTGAACACTCCTTCAAATCTTCTGTGAGTTCCTGGTGCTCTTCCATCTTTGCTATCCCCCTCCTCCTTTCTTCTGGTGATTCTGGTGGCAGCACCCTGGTAACAGCACTTTTTCTCAGGAAGCAGTAACAAATGGTGCTAAAGGTTTTAAATCTCATAATTCTTCATTTTCTCTCTCATTCCTTTTTCTCTTGGTTATCTTCTCCATTGACTTCCTTTCCATGTCATTTTGCATTCATTTCCCACATCTTTAGAATTCACCAGCACCCTGCTATTCCTTCTGCAGCTTTGCAAGCTTTTTATTTTTTTTATTCTCTACAGCGGCCACTCTTAATCTTTGCAGGAACTATTCATCTCTGTGCAACACCTGTCATTTTTCGTGCCCCAGCTTCTCATTTTGCATCTGGTCTGCATTTGCATAGTCTACTCTTCAGCTGGGTTTCCTGGTGCCTTTCATAGCTTTCCCCACATCATTTTTAATCTTTTCTGTATTGCTTCTCCCTTCCTTTTTATCCCAGAGGCAGAAGGGCCCTGTTAGCTAATTCTGTTTCATAGGAAATTTTCCTTCAACATCAAAGAATACCAGATTGCAAACATTGTTAAAATTGGTGCACAGCTCTCTAGATCCTGGTGAGTTATAGCATCGGAAAATGATGTTTGCCCCAAGTGTTACTCATCCTTGTTTTTACTGCCAATCAGTTTTGTGTAGCCCAGGGGTTTTAGAACTCAGTTTATCTCCTTTTCCATGTCTGTACCTCTATGTCAGTTTTGAAAATCATAAATTCCCTAAAATCTTACCCTGCTGTTCTCAGTCACTCACTTTTGCCACTAAAATGCACACTGAAAGTATACTTCTTGTTCTAGGATTAAATAAGGTCTCAAAATTCTTTAGTGCTGGAGCTCCCTCAGCCTTCCCAAGCAACCTGACTCCTGCACCAGTAGCCTTGCTCCCTGTCCTTTCTTATCCCTGTTGCAACACCAGCCCATTTTTCTTGTGCCAACAGAGGGGACACAGTGAGTGTCTGCTGCATTGCAGGTACCATTTAGATACCCACTCTCAGCCTTCCCCTCTCTGGATTGAGCTGCCACAGGGATTTCAATCCTTTTTCTTGGGTCGTATTTTCTAGAACTCTGCCCATTCCTGTGGTTTCTCCTCAGGTCCCTCGGGGTCTCTCTCCCTGCCATATTATACTGACACTCTAACCCTGCTTTACTGAAGAGAAGCATTTGCCTTTCCATCACTCTGCTCAGCCCCCAGGGAAGTTTTTACATACACTCTTCTGTACCAGAGAGGAAGTCTCAGTGCTCAGGTCTGTGGTTTATATATGATCTAAACATAAGAGTGAATGCTTGTTAATACATATTGGAGCATTAGAAATAATCTGATATCATGCAGCACACACTTGCTTCACTCGTCTGCCAACCATGCAACACAGGGTATGTCACTTTTTCCTGAATAATTCTTCTCTTAATCCCTTTATCACTGGTTTTGGGCTGACAGCACCCTTGGTTTCACTGTCAGTTCCTCAAGTCTACAAGAATTTACTTCTAAGTAGCTCCTTTCATTTTCACTAGCAGTTGTATTTCTCCCTAAAATAGCAGGAGTTAATGAAAGATTTGTGTTATCCACCAGTATTTCATTTCTAGAATTTCCTGAAGACATATAAAGGGCCAAACACACAAAGTTCAGTGCTGTATTTCTATTTGAAATAACAGAAGGATATAAATCCACCTACAGTGAGTGACCTTTCAGGATTTGCAGCATTAGATCACATTGGAAAAACTCTGATGGATGAAAATATAAGCATTAGGGAAAAGTAATATCTGGGATCCCTGGTGTAACATTTGCAAGAAAAGATTTTATGGTAGTTCTTCTACCCTTTGATTTATTCACACCTATTACATCTATCCTCAGACCAAAATGCTCAACGTCCTTCATAAAAAATTCACATTTGGCCAGATTTGTCCTTTAATGAGATGCTGGCTGCCTGTGATAGTTTCCTCTCAGAGTCTTGTCTAAGTTTTTCCTATGGCAAAGGTTGCAGCTAATGTTAAACCTGTAATTTCCTTACAATAATTTTGTGGCTCCTGGTGATACTGTAGGAAATGAAGATGCTCCAAAGGTCAACACAGTAAAATCAACAGTGAGAATTTGCTCTGAGTGATAGGTAAGACCTATTGGAGGTGGGAGTCCATCCACAGACACACAGCGTGTGTTAGGGACACAGTGTGAATGTTTGCACTAGTGTTTATTACAAAGCTCACTAGAAAATCTTTTCAACTTCTTAAAACTAATTTAGACATTAGTCTGAAAGAACTATAAATGATGGAACTGCACTTTTCATGATAGATAAATCCAAGAAAATAACCAACACACATTCTTCCATCATCTCTACCTTTGGTTCAACTTTTGCTCTTGAGTTACACAAAGTCAGGTAAGTCTTTCTAAAACTTGTCTAATCCCCTTCTTTGAGTAGTTCAAGTAGCATTATATAGGCTGTGGATGTTGCCTGCCTGGGCTTTAGTAAAGCCTTTGATACTGTTTCCCACAGCATTCTCATGAAAAAATGTCTGCTCATGGCTTGGATGGGTGTACTCTTCACTGGGTAAAAAACTGACTGGGTGGTGAGGCCCAAAGAGTGGTGCTGAATGGAGCTGAATCCAGCTGGTGGATGGTCACGAGTGTTTTTCCCCAAGGCTCAGTACTGGTGCCAGTTCTGTTTACTAACATTATCAGTGATCTGGACAAGAGGATCTGGTGCTCCTTCACTAAATTTGCAGATAACACCAAGCTGGGTGGGAGTGTTGATCTGCTTAATGGTAGGAGGGCTCTTCAGAGGGATCTGGACAGGCTGAATTGGTGGGCTGAGACCNGTGGTGACTTAGCAGTGCTGGATGAATGGTTGGACTCGATGATCTTAAAGGTCTTTTCCAACTTCAGTGATTCTATGATTCTGTATTTACTGCAGCCATTAATGCTAAGATTAGGAACCAGAATTTGTTGTGCTCTTTCTACAGCTGTGAGTGTTTTATCCTGGTAGGTGGATTGCAGCATCCCTTCTCAACAGTGTATCATCCTGCTGATGGCCGGTCAAAGCTGACCTGTTAACCTGCAGTTCCCCCAGCAGCTTTAGATGGCCTCTTGTTTCTGTCAACACACTGTGCCAGAATGAAGGGCACTAGATAACATTCCAGTCTTTAAATGCCATTCCTGCCCTGTCTACATCTTTTCTGAGGGTGTTCAGGTGTGTTGCCAAGGCCAGAACTCAAGGGGGGATATTTTAGCCTTCTGTTTATTCCAGCTGCCTTTACCTACATGGGGCTTTAATGCAGTAGTGACACCAGTCTGGTGTACAGTGCTCCTGTCCTGAGCCATTGCTTTGGGGCTTTCCTTGAAGTCTCTCCAATATTTCTCACCACACAACAGTATTTCAGATTGAGCTCTGCTAGCATTTTCAGATCATTCAACTAACCCAGCCACAAACCTCACCCAGAATGCCACCCCCTCTAAGTCACAGTAATTTTGTAAAGGAGTCTGTGCCATGAATGGCACACAGACTTTTTCAGGCTTAGACTCACAGGATCATAGAATTATTAAGGTGCTTCTGGACTTCTGAATGGAAACAAGAAAATTCAATACAATAACCCTTCTCTGTTGATGTTTCATGAGATAATCTTTATCTGTGAAAGGCTTGTGCACTTCAGAGATTTTCATTGGGCTTTAGAGATTAGATGCTTGAGTATGTGTAAAATAGGGTGGATTGTACTCTCCGTAAGCAACCACCTTTTAATTTCTTCTTGTGGAAGCAGGTTTAAAAAGAAAAAAAAAGAAATAAAAAAAAGCTTCTCTTCACTACACAATTCCCAGGATCTGCCATGGGGATCTGTGGCTATAATAAAAGCCACCGTCATGCCTGAGATCCTCAAGGCTGATTAAAGAAACATAATATAAAGCTGTATATTCAATTACTAACAGAGCAGCTGAATAATTCTACCTGAGCCAACACCCTGGGACCTGCAATGGTAAAAGACAATCCTGTGACATGTCAGTGAGTGAAATTTGCCTTTAATCCTTAAAAGAGAGGTAGAAATCTGCCTTTCACTTTGTTCCTACTTTAGAGTTAGCAACCTGAATGGCTATGAAGACCTTTCCCTAGGAGGCTTAACAGCAGGAATAGTCATTAAACTCTTATCCATGGTCCAGTATTAAGAGTGAAATCAGCTGACACCTTTGAGGAGGACTGACAAAGGCTCTTTATTCAGGTACGGTACCCTGAGCATCCATCTCTCGAGACACGGGGGCTCTGCAGGCAGAGCCTGTGTGTGGGGTGGGTCAAATATCAGAGCACCTACAGCAGCACCCACCTGGCCACCCACCATAGCGTGGGCTCCCTAGGCAGGGGCTGCAGGAGCCGGCAGCCCAGGGGATGTCTATAATATAGAAACAACATTAGGGGGAGCTCCATTACCTAGTCCAGTTTTTTTTCTAAAGAGTGTTTGTGCCAGTGGCAGAGCAATTGGCTTCGGTTTTCGGGAAATCACTGTCTTTCCTGCTCAGTCTCAGGCTGCCGCTCCGGTGACTAATAAAGTCGGGTAGATTACAGGTATTTTCTTAACAGAAAAACTGTCAGCCAGCTAATCCCACCCTTCAAAGCGGCCGCTTATCAACAACGATTTTATCATTTCTGACTAAAAGTCAAAAATAGCACAGAGTTACTTTTAAGTATAGTTTTGACATCCACAGACTGATTAATGATTAACGTCTAATGACAGCAAGAGTTAGTTATGGGAACTTCATGCTCCCGGCTTGTTGTGCCTATATGGTGAAAAGTTTTGGCAGTTTCCCTGCAAGTTTCAGGTCTCATGACCTGGCCAGTCTGCCACAGTAATTATCCCAGAACGTTTATTATTTTCGTATCAGCTGTAATGTACACAATTGAAATAATAAATAATCACTGGAGAAGAAATGAAGAAAAAGTTAAATAAAAGTTCTGATTCAAAGGAAATTGGATGAATTTGAGTTCCAAAGAATATATGTGGACAGATAACAGCAGAGCAGTTAGAGGGAAAGGCAAAGATGGGTACTCTAGGAGGATGGAGGAGAGCAGGAGAGACTGAAAGATACAACAAAGTCTATGTAATACTATCAAAGGAATTATTATCTTGGGGTTTTTTTTAATTTATTTTTTTTAGTGTTGGGACACAAAGATCAACTCTATGTTTATTTCCATAGGAAAAAAGAAAATGTTTTGTACTAAATGTACTAAATTACCCATCTTAAAAAGCTTCCTACCCTAACTAGTCCCATGAAATCAGTGGCAGTGGTGGCACAGCAGCAGTCCACAGTTATGCCTTGGAGCATATTTTTAAGCACCTAAGACAAAAGGAGGAGGCTTCTTGTTCAGGTTCTGTGTGCACCATCTGCTGAGAGGAGACACACAGACTTTCAGAAGGCTGCCAGCTGGCTGGCCAGTCCTCTCATTTCAAATAAACATTCAAAATGTTTTCAGTAAATTCTGAAAGATAAAAGTCTGCTTTTTCCTTTCTGCAGTTCTCACTGAAGCGGGTGAGGATTTTTTTTCTCTTGGCTATAGTAAGTATTTTCAGAAAGATGAACTTTCTCTTCAGATTATTATCTCATAAAAATAGTCCACACAGAGTAATATTCATTATTAAGGTATTATATTATGGACTTTAAAGCGTTTATTAGCTCTTTGAAGCAGGCTGAATAGTATCACTTAAATATCTCTTACTCAGCCTATACCTGAACTATTCCAAGGATGTTCCAATAAATAAAGTAATTCTAAAGACAGATTTTTTTCTTCCTAATGTGTTTCATCTATAAGAAGTGAGAAATACAGACAGCTCTGGGGTGAAACACAAACACTGAGCTACTTTCACTGCGTAGTGAACCACACTGTCACCCTTGGTAGGAAGGCAACACTGTAACACCACTTTCAATTTTAGTCTCAGCATTTTCTACATAAAATCATGAGCAGTATCAGAGTTGCTGGAGTACCTGTTTCTCTGCACCTGTCTTTTTTAATGCCTGTGAGAATATGCAAGTAATGAAGTTATTGTTACTAGAGGAATTCCAGAGCATCAGCTATTCTCCAATAATTGTCCATCTGAATACTCTTCCTTGCAGGACACACGAGGTCATTTTCCCCTTTTTCCCAGGGACAAGCAGTCTCAGTCCCCTTGATCTGGAGAAGTACACACAAACAACTGCCATGCAGCCCCAAGCTGTAACTCCCATTTTGTCTGCTTCCTCGGAATCTGTGCCTATGACCATACCAGCTCCACTTACTCAGGCATTAATTTCAGATTCTTAATCTGTTGTGGCACTTTCTTCCATTTGATATTTTGCATCTTGCATAAAATAATGTAACTTTTGATTCAAATGTTTTTATTTTATGAGCCATGCACTAAAAGGAGTTTCACTGTACAACCTCAAGTATAAGTCAGGTTTATGCCAAAGGATTCAATGTAACTTGGGTGGCAAAAGACAGACAGACAAATGTAAAAAACATGGTGTTCTTTGAGAGAGGTTGGGTACAATTATTCATGGCAACAGACTGATCTTTCAAACAAACATTCACGTCAATAACTTTTCTTGGCCGTATTCTCTTAGCACCTCAGCAAGTTTCTGTAAAAATATTCACATGCATAAACATTTAAGGAATCTTTCCAGGGGTCATTTCACATCATTAAATATTTTAAGCTCATCTTTTTCTGAGGTGTTATATATTGTTCTCACATCTAGAAGCTAAATGAAAAGCACGGTGATACTTTACTTGTTTAAAATCCTTTGCCTCAAAACATAGGACAATTTCCTTCCCGGGAGGATGTGTCATTTAAAAAAATGTTCTGGCATAGCCTTTCACCCTCCACCCACCCCAAAAATGTAAAAAATTTCATATTTAGCTCATTTCCTTCTGGGACAGAGAAATAATGTAAGTGAGAGTACATAGGAGATTTGCAACCATTAATTTACTGGCAATATCAATAGCCTGTCCAATGAAGTAGGAAGGAAGTATAGTTCATTTCAGTGGCAATTCCTATTGTAAGAAATATTTCACATGCTGAAATGTTCCATATGGCCATGAAAATGCATCCTCATGCTACTAAAAACAGCCTAGGAAATTATTACCTACAGAAACATAAACAAAAATTCCCCAAATAGCATAAAAGAATGAAGAAAACAATTAAGTTAAGGAAATTCCAAATGAAGGTGGTAACTACATCAGGCAGTGGCACAACAAATATAGCACACATAAATAAATCAAGACATAATAAAAGGTAGATTTACTGAAGTGCATTCTGCACAACTCATATCCTGCTGCATTACTTCCTGTCATTAATTACCCCATCTACATCCAAATAATATCAATCAGCCAATTGGTAGCACAAGTTAATGAGCAAAATTTCATACTCTGGCATCAAGTTCTTTTTCCTTCATTTGTCTTCATTAGCAGCACCTCTCAAGTCTTTCCCAAAATAGAAAGCAGTGAATTAGTCAAAGAGATTTTAAAAGTCACACTCAAGAAAGCTCAGAAATAAAATAGCAGGATTAGCCAGAGATCTAAGGATGAAATGGAGGTTGTTATTGTTATTAAATAACATCACCAAAACTGTGTGTCTTGCCTTCCTAAGTATTTTCACCATCTCTACTCTTGACTGGATGTCACATTTGCCTGGCACCTTGGCAATGAAATGTACAAAAGCTTTTCAAATTACTGCCTGGTCTGTAATCTGTAAACCATAATGACTTTCCTTCTCTGGTTACTGCTGTTCAGTACACTGGAGTCAGTGAGCTTCCCCTCACAACACCCTATCCTCTCTTCCTGCTACAGTTAAAAAAGGCTTATTTCTTTTCTTCCCAAGGACAAAGCAGGAAAATCAGCCACCACTGGTATCCCATAGCATCTGAGCAGAAATAAGGAGACCAATGCAACCATGGGTGGCCACACTGAGCTCCTGCTTCTCCGCACCTCTGCCTGACAACTTCCTTTCTCCTCCAGCTCTGTTGCCCTTGCAGAAGTCATACACACCAAGATTGCTCTGCAGAGTCCAAGTCCCTTTAAAAAAATAGTTATGGGCAGGAGCTGGAGATGTGAACAGGAAAATGGGGTGTTTCTGTGTTCACTCTCCCAGGAAACCTCTTTGCCTTATGTCCTTTCCACTTATGAGCTGCTGAGGAAAAGAAGGCAACATCCTAGGGAGTCCTTGATCAGTAGATGGAGTCAGCTTGAACCTCTGCCCTTGACTCAGAGCAGGGAAAATATAACATAGCCTTATAGTTATAGGAATATATTTTGGTTACCAAAGATATACACCAACATGGGGTGAAAACTCAGCAGTTATTTAACAACTCTGGCAGTTTGCTTACACATGATGAGGTCAGAAGCACCAGCATCACTGAGAAGCAGCACCAAGTGGAAGTGTTTGGAGATTAAATCTCCACACAGCTCATCTCTGCACTGGGACAGAGACTCTTGTGTTTTCCAGTGATCACATATAGAGGGATCTCAGATTTACCTCTCATGAGAACAGATGTTTCTTCTGCACTGATCCTAGTATATTTAGCACTAAGACAAAGTCTGTTTATAAAAGAACAAGGTGATAAATGGCAAAAAAATTGCTCTTCCCTTGGTGTGGAATTGTATTTTACTTGGGGGTTATAAAGCAGACTTCCAAGGATCAAGTGGTGTCACAAAAACACAATCAAAACCACCCTTTAGTGCGGTGCTGCCTACGCATGAAGGAACAGGAAAAGGAAAAGTAGTTGAGCACTTGGAGCTAAGATGCGCTGGTGGTGGGGAGGTTCATTGTGTTGGTGAAACTCACTTGGTGTAGTCTGAGGTCTCCAGCCCTGTGAAGGCAAAGGGCACTTGAGGTAGTGAGGAACGACTCCCTCTCCCTGGTCTCCTCTCAGAATGCTTTGCTGGGTGACCTTAGGAAAGGACCTGCTGTGTCTTCTGCCTGCTTCCTGCTTTCTAAGAAAGGTAGGAGCATTTAAAGAAAATGACAATAATCCGTGATTTTTTGTTTGCAGCTTTTTCAAGACTGACTGGGTCTTCAGGTGGATACTAAGCCCCTTGTTTCCAAGGGTGTTGGTTACACTCAGAAGCAAAGCTGATCTTTGTGAGGACCTGACTGAGCCTCCTGACAGAGCTACTCATCACAGCATCCATTAGTAGCCCCAGTGCAACCCTCTGGAAAGCCTTTAAGTCACCCAAGTTAAAAACTGCAGTATCATTGTGAAAAAACCTTTTCAAAACAAACAACAACAAAAAAGGTTGTGCTTATTTTTTCTTTACAGTTTTATTCTGAAATAAGAATATATTTCATAACAGTTACTCTCAGAGAATAGTTTCCTTCTCAGCTACTGGGCTTTGTTATCTCCTTGTCTCCAGACAAAACCTCTCAGCATTCTGAGTCAGATGAGCTTTCAGATCTGGGCCAGGTCCATAGAGCACTGACAGGTAAGGTTGTGGCAGATCAGCCCTGCAGACCGCTGAGCCCCATCACCGATCCCTCAGCATACCACTGAAATGAAGCCAATTCCTGCCTTAACACCAGGTGCTGACACAGAGCAGGGGACACCACGGTGGTGCAGGTACCACGTGGTTAAACTATCTCAGCATTATAAGCCTGACCAAGGACAGACACCGTGGACCAGAGCAAAGGAGGTACAGAGAGAAGTCGGTGGCAGGACACGGTGTTGCAGCAGCACCAAGGCCCGGAGGGAGGCAATCCCCCTTCAAGGAACAGGAATAGCTGAAAAGTTCAGGGTGCACAGTCCTACCTGAATTCTTCCTTGCTTGACCCATCTGGGCAGAGAGAAGAAACACTTGGTTAGATCTATAATGTTGGTTATCAGAAGCCTTAGCTAATGGGCCAGAGTGGGTAAATTAATTCACTTAATTTTATCATCAATTTACTTGGAAAAACTCGAGAGAATTGCAATGCCAGACTCGAGTTTGAAAATTATATCTGCAAGAAAACAGATGCTGAGCTGCAAAACTGGGCCCTGGAAGATTAGCCTAGGTCTTCACAAAGCAGACTGGGACTTCTTTTGAAGAGATCTTCCAAATGTAATTTGAACAATTAGCTCATCTCTGGTATTTCTAGATCCCTAAACAGTCCCTGTGAAAATAAGAAAAAATCTAGGCCAGCGAATGTTTTGGCCCTACAAACAGGCCATATTAGCAACGCTAATGAGACAGCTATTTTGCTATTGATTTTCTGTGGAAAATTGACAGAACTGTGTAGCCAAGCTTGATAAAAGGGATATAAGATTGATTTTTATACCAACTATCCATGTACCTTGGTCAATCATTTATACTGGCAGGTTGATGGTAAGTGGAATAGTGATCATTTTGGAAACCTGTCCATCAGCAATTTCTAAACTTCAATTAAAGGTTTTAGTTACAAACTCTCAGTGTGCAATAGCAACTGCATATTAAACTGTAAACTTCATTTTGTGAGGCTAATCTGCCTTTCTTGACACTGTCTTTGCAGTTCTGGGCAGTAGATGCCAGCACTGATAGCAAAAGGCAAATTTCAATAATTGCTAACTCCTGTGTGCCTCCTGCTCAAACAGAAACTTCCTTCAGAGCAGAAGGTGGCTGGGTGAAGCACACTGGCTAATGTCTACTCAACAGATCCCCTGCTGTGAAGACTTTAGATACCTGGTGACATTGATTGAGGGTTATGTAATGGGCAAAAGTGATACCCCAAAGCCCTAAAACTGTGAAGCTTTGTTATTCTCTCTGTACAAATGAAGTACTGGTGTGCTTGAGCATGTGACAGTTATTAGACATTATGCCTGTGATCCTTTAAAGAGCTGACAAAGGCTGAGTCAAGATAACTGTGGAACTGGCTTGAGCAGGACATGCAAAGCAGGAGAGGGCCACATGTAACATTAAAAGACATGCAGCATGAACTGCACATGCTGGTTTACTTCTTGAATAATCTTAATTATTCAATATAATTTAATATTCAGTATTACTGTGGGCCTTGGTATGTCAAATAGTGTAAAATACCTCAGAAGTAGTTTAAAGGAAGAGAGGTAGAAGAATGTTACTATAAGACTCAGCCTGACTTCAATCATGATCATTTAGGTTAGTAGGAAGTAAAGTAAGAGGAAAGCAGAGTGTTAGCTGTGAGCAATAAGCCCGTGGTGTCCTATCCACTGGATTAACAGAAAGAAGCTGGACAGCAAACAGCAAGGAGCTCTATCTGCCAGCCTTAGAAAGACAGAGATAATCGTGTATTAGAGGTAAGCTATTAAAGGAAGAACTCAACCCATATCTGAGCTCATGTTCAAGGAAAGATTCCTGTCTGCAGATGGCTTGGGAGCTCCTTAGAGCTCAGGTAAGTTTAGATAAGATTTCTCCCTTGCCAACTGCCCCTCTTATCAGTGAGTGATCTCTAAGGCAGGGCTCAGAGCTTTCAGCTATAATTCCCACTCCTGTACCTGTTATCGGAAGTTTAGTACTGAAGCTTTATAGAAACTCTTTAGCCCTGGTAATATTGCATTGTCCTTCTTCTACTCTTTTTATCAGGTGTTCAGAAATAAAACTCTTTTCCATCCACAAGAGCGAGCACATTATTTCTGTGGAGTGAATTCCTTGAACTATCTTCCTTTCGGCGCAGGGTTACAGATCAACAGCTGCTAATGACAGGATCCCACTTAGCACATGTGTAGCATATGGATAATACAATGAAGTCACTAGAAAACTGCATTGTGGGAATAGGAAAATTAATAAAAGGATGCATGCTGCACAGTATAGGGAAGCAACTCTATCTTATAAAGTATGGTCACCAGCTGCACCTCGTGGCTGTTCGGCCTCCTGTCCACACCAGGTAAAGAAATCTGCTTAACAAATTTGGTATCAGGCTGAAGTGAGGAAGGCAAAGGGAGTTTGGTCCTAGAAAGAGGTGGCTTTAGGGCAGGCTCCAGCACAGCTGCTCATGCCTGTGGGGGATCGGTGCTAATGGTGACCAGTGCTGTCACCAGCAGCTGACAGGGGAGTCAGCCCTGGAAAGGGTGTTCTACACTCAGGATCATGAAAGAAGACTCCTTCACCTCCTCAGCTGGTACTTGGAAGGCAGATATGTGCTTCTATGGACTCTGTGAAGGCAAAGTAAACTACCCAGAAGTTGGAGATTTGGGAAGAGACGTGACACAAAATGTGTGAAGAATTGTCCCAGTGGAGCCAGGACAAGTAGACATCAGGCTGGAGTTGCACTGCTGGTGCAAGGAAGGGAAATCTCATTCTGAAATGCAGCCATCAGGTCAGCATAAGTACAGGGTGCTTAGAGAGAACCAGCTGATGGTGTGAAAACCTCAGTGGGTGCAGGAGTCCAGGGGTGTTGCTCTAGCATGCCCTGGGAAGCACTGCAGAAATCCCTGTGCCTCCAGAGATCTGAGCAAGCCTGATGTCTGTGCTGGGGGCACAAGGAGCCCAAGGTTGTCATGAAACCCTGCTGTAGTGCCAGTCTAAAGGTGCACGCACTGCATTAAGCTGCTTCCCTCATAACTGCTTTGGGCTGTCTGCGGTTGCGTGGCATGGAACAGCCACAGCTCGCCAACTGTCACGTCTGAGCCATCTGCCTTGCTGGGATGGCTGTGGCTGCATATCAAGCCTCTCTGCAGCAGTGCCCACAGGTTCATTGAATTTTGAACAAACTTAGACAGCCATGGTCCTTGTAGCTCTAGTCCTTGTCATCGCAGGGAAAAGCTTTAGCATATGAATTGGGTGAATCCACAGCTTGTGAGACAAGTAAAAATGAACACAAACATATTACATAGAAAATCTTGTGATTTTAAGCCAATCTGTTCCCTGGGGATTAAAGCCAGTGGTATAAATATAGCTAAATGAAGTTTACCTATCCTGATTCTGCTCTATTCAGCATCTATCCACTTTTCACTGCATGGCCTAAAACTCCAGGCAGGAGATTTTCCCCAGCCATTAGCACCGGCCACCTCTCAGGACAACTGCATGCTGCCATCCTCATGCTGTCACTGCTTTCACAGCAGTCACACTGCTCACAGCAATGATCTGTGATTTTTACCCATCTTTTTTTTTTAATGCCTTTCCCAACCTCCCTCCTCTTGCTTACCCTTCTCAACAGTTTGCCAGGCTGGAATTATGTCTTACCATATTGCCTGATTAGAAACCAGTTTTGTTAGGTTACATGAAGGATGTAACACAAAGTAGAGCCCTGACAGACAGGTCTTCTTTCATTCTCCAGGAGTCTGCCTACATACCAGCCTAAAAATCCAGCTTCCAGGTCCAACCTGCAGCTGGGCATCCCGTCAGTCACATTTCCTTCACTTGAAGTGGGGCTAGATTCTGGCAACATTGGAGCTGATTAAAACTCTTTATAACATCAGCTGATTAATTGAGACAACAGAAACATTGATCAGCAGGAGCCAGCACATCATGAATATTCAGGAGGCCCCAAAGTAAAATTTTTTTAATAAATGACACCCCCTCTTTCATGATGTCTGGAAGTGTCTCTTTCATGATTACTGAGCTAGCAGCTTCCCCTTGCACAGCAGTCTGTTCACTATCATATTCAGAAAATACACTGAAAATACTCAAAAAGTGTGACAGAGATTTTTCATGCACTGATTACCTGTCTCAAAAGACAGCAATAACCTAACATTGATAGAAGAAAGAACTTTTTACAGCAAAACCAGCTATCCACTGGTACAACATTCCCAAGGATGTGGCCAAGTCCCCATTACTGGTGGTTTTCAAGATGGAGCAGTCCCAGGATGCTATATAATAGGCTCCCTATCCTATGAAAGGTTGGACCAGATGATCTTTTGAGGTCCTTTCCAACCTGGGCTGTTGTATGATTCTGTCGCAAAAGTGAAGAGGAGCTCCTGAAAATATAAAGCAGGTGATCACACTCTGCAGGTCTCTGTTTCTCTGTTGGTTCTGACCTACTGTACCTTTAAACCCACAGCAGCCCAGTAAAACGGGCAAGGGCAACCTTGGAGTCTCCTTGTCCGCAGTGTCTCTTTCCCAGGCAGCAGCACGAGCTGACAGGACCTTGCAGGAGCTGAGAGTTTTGCAGTGTACTGTCAGCCCAGCCCCGTGCAGAGCAGCTCCCGCAGCGGAGATGGGGGTGACATCTCCAAGGCTGAAGTTCTCTTCTCTCCCCTTGTTGTGAGACTAGATACAGGTAGTTTGGCATATTTCTGTATACACAGAAGTCTAATTGGATTCATTATAGCAGCATTTGCATAGATTAGCATCACTGCTGACAGAGAGCAGAGTTACTATTATATAACTGTCCCCATTTGGAAGGGGCTGTCAGTCAGCCACCTACAGCACTGGCAGGAGGCACTTTGTTGGTGGAGAGACTACTGCAACTCTCTTTCCATGCCATTTGCTTGACAAACATTATTGAATCAGCCAGGTGACTTAGCTATCTATCTCTGTGGTGACACGTATCTGGTCTATCGTTAAAAGGGAAATCTCTGAATTTGTATTTGTGTAAATTAAAAACGTATTGTTTCAGCAAGTTCTTAACCTAACTAAAACCTGGGAAAAAAAAAAAAAGTTAATATAAATTTCCCATGAGACTTTTTGTCTCTTTCTAAAAAATCTTAACAGAAGCAGTGAGTCCTTTCATAAACAACTTTAACCAGAAGTACATGCTGAAGGAAAATTTCTTACATCATCAGCTATTCACAACTTTTTGCAATGTTTAGAAAATTACAAGCTCTGAGCACATTCAATTAGTTGGAGTATTCCAAATTAGAAGACTTCTCATAGCAACACAGAATCATTTAGGTTGGAAAAGACCTTTAAGATCATCAAGTCCAACTGTTAACCTAACACTGCCAACTCTACCACTAGACCTCACCCCTGAGCACCACATGTACACATCTTTAAAATATCTCCAGGGATGGTGACTCAACAACTGCCCTTAGTAGCCTGTTCCAGGGCTTTACAACCCTTTGGTGAAAAATTTTTTCCTGCATCCAATCTAAACTTTGAGGCCTTTTCCTCTTGTCCCATCACTTGCTACTCAGAAGAAAAGACCACCCCTCACCTTGCTACAATCTCTGTCGTAGAGATCAATAAGGTCTTCCCTGAGCCTCCTTTTCTTCAGGCTATACAACCCCTGTTCCTTCAGCCACTCCTCATAAGACTTTTGCTCAAGACCCTTCACAAGCTTCATTGCCCTTCTTTGGACACCCTCCAGCACCTCACTGTTGTTGTTGTAGTGATGTGCTTGATGGGATTGGAGAAAATATTCTGTTTTTTAGCAGGTTTCAATGAACTTTTCTTCTGGTTTTCTTTCACTGGAAAATGAACATATAGGATGACACTCTTAGGAATATGATGTTAATCTCAGACCATGACAATGACATCATCCCCTCTGTGTGCCCAGATGAGGTTAATTTTGTTGACGGAAGAAGAAACAGAAAATTTCTGAAACAGAAATTGTAAAAACTTTTTTTGATATGGATTGCCTGCAATGTTTTACAAGAGATACTAAATTTAAAATTATTTTTATCATGCAATACTTTGTATTTGGAGGGCAAATATGTGCCATGGAAAAAAAGGGTTATCAGCCTGGGAGGTGCACTCTTTTATCACACAAGTGTCCTAGCAAACAGGACTGAAGATCACAGATAAGGAGCGAAACCTGAGCCATTAATGGCTACGTGGATAATATGGCTAATGAAAATGACAGAGCAGCTCTTCAACCTGCAGAAGCCAGGGCTTTGCAGAGATGCATCATCCTGCTACACTGGAGAACTTTGCTGATGATTAGTCCCGTGGCCCCAGACAGACTAATCAGTGACAGCCACATAAACTGGGTGCTGATGGGTCCTTCTAAGAAGCTGGGAATATTTGTGACAATCTCTGTGATAAGTGCAAAGCAGCCCCAACTCCCAGCCTCATTACAGGTAAAACTTGTGATGGGGAATAATGGGAAAAGCAATGAGATACTGTCAAATACCTGTCAAGGCAAAAGGCAAATGTCATTTTGTAGACAATGCTGCTGTATTAAACAAGTGCTGGAGCAGAGCGCTTTATGCAAAGGAAGTGCAAGATGGACAGTTTGGCAGCAATTCACTTACTCTGGACAGGCAGATCTCTGACAGTTTTTCTAGAGGATGAGTTATTTTGCTAATTGATAGGAAATGACAATCAAGGAACGTATGAACCACAGAGCAAACTCAAAACTTTGTTTGATTAAAGAGATCTCCCAGTTACACTGAAATACAATGTGACCGTATACTTCTTGCGAGGAGAGGTTTGGAGCAAGGCTCTTTTCTTCCTTCTGCAGGTATATGAGGATTAAAGAGAAGACACAGAGTGATGTTCTCACACTTCCATTTAGGACATCTCCTCTGACAAGACCAGTTTGGTACAGCCCAAGCCACTTCCCAGAACCAGACTGTACACTTGTGTAACATATAACGTGTTCAGTACACTCCCTGGAGATTTCCTCATCACCACAGAACAGGACACACAGAGTGGTCAAGTTTGGAAAGAATGTGAGAAGCCATCCTGAAACCTGAGAGGAAGTGAGGAAGTGCTTCAGAGGGCAAAATGCAGCTACCAAAGGAAATTTGACTGTGCTGTTCCTCAAAATGCATTCTGGGCTCTTTCATGCCCACAAACAGAGAGGACCATGTTTTTGCAGAGTGAGAATATCTCCTGCCAGACATTTGGAGTCTGCTGCAAAGCTCTCTCAGACACAGAGCCAAGTCATCCATCAGGGGAAATACTGAGCTCCATCTATTTGAAAAA
>VWZY01011395.1:41031-65450 GCA_013399075.1 Chloroceryle aenea | reverse complement strand
AATAGCACTCTTTTTAAAGACTATTTTCTGATGTCTTCAGAAGGACCAACTTCCCAGTTCTCTCAGATAAGGCAGATGTACAAAAGCAAGCGTTATCTTGTGGGATGACAGGTTCTGCCCTCAAAAACACCTCGGAGGAACCAGCATGTACAGTGAAGGCAAAAGGAACAAAACACTCTTCAGGCATCAGGGGGCATCAAAAAGCTCAGCTGTCTTCTGCAAAATATCTGCAATATGTTATTAGCCCAGGGTAAATGAGTCAGATGCTTCCCCCAGGAGCCATTACACTCGGGCCGGGCCGGGGGTGGGGGTGGCAGATGGCTGCTGGGGATGCCTTTCTGTCCGGAAAACTGGGAATGAAAAGAGCATGTACCCGAGCACAGCTGATCTCTTAATGACAGACTCATCACCTCTCCGTCCCACGCTGGCTTGCCGCAGGAGCTCTCCCACCCCAGGCAGTGTCAGCACCAGAGCTGTCTCTGCCCTCCAGAGCAGAACGCAGGCTGCCGTGGCGTTGTCACAGCCTTGATCCTGCTTTTGGCTACAGAAGTATGATATGATAAGTGGGCAAAACTCCCGAGAAAGCCTATTAATGCTGTTGTAAGGCTGAGAGAGCAATGCGTTTATTATTTCCCCAGCACTGCACCACGATGTGCCGTGTAAACCCTCTGCAAGCAGCAGTTTTAGTTTTTCAAGTGATTATGCTGCCACGCTATTGTGGGCTCGGCCCCCTCCTGAGAGCGATTCCCCAGCCAAGCCGCGGAGCCAGGGAAGGCCAGTTTGCTTCATCTGTTACTGCCACGGCTTGTTAAAAGGACAGATCCTCTCACTGCCATGCCATTCATTTCCATTTGATCCCGTTCATTATTTCTAAACAGCTTTTTATAAATCAATGTCCTGCAAGAAACCCCAAAACTGAGCATAATGGAGACCTAGACACATACGGTGCTTATATCCAGATTAAAAAATGCCTGTTAAACTGCAAATGGCTCTGTGTGATGCTGAATGTGCAACCTCACTGCTATTCACATGGCTTCAAATATAGGTCTTCGGCAAGCCAGAGCCAGCACACGCAGTCAGGACCACCTTGAGTGCCACCTGGATGTAGGAGAGACACATTCATCCTCTCAAACTTTCCTGTTGAAATAATCAGGAACTGGAACACTTGAAAGCAATTGAGTGTTTGAAAGGGAAAGATATGCAAACTCTGCTCTCCCACAGACTTGTGAGTAATGACATTTTTCTACCTGTTTGGAGAGGTCATTTCTTTTGAAACCATAAGGTAAATCTTTTACAGAAAAGGCTTTAAACTTTGGGGTTTGGTTTTTTCCTTTTTCTCTAAGCAGAGCCAAAAATCTTCAGGGTTTTCTACATCAGTGTCTTCTCTCATGTTTTTCACTTAAAAATCAAAAAGGTACAATTTTGCCACAGTAGACTATTTCTTTTATTTATTTGTGCATTTTTTCCTGTAAACAAGACTGATTGCTTAATGGAAAGTCATCTCCTGTGCTTCTCAAATAAGAAAGTAGCTGCTGTCCCAGAGGCAGACATGAATAATTGCTTGGTAACAGCGAGTGCAGGGCTTTGCTTTTCACCATGAACCTATTCCCTATGAAGAGACTAATTAGCTACTGTGGAAAGAAAGAGGGAGACTTGCAGAGCTGCTTGGCCGCCCTCGTTCCCAGCGATGTGCAAAGTGTTTCCTTACACCTCCCAGTCTCAGACCAGCCATGGCTTGCCTTCAGAAACCTCCTTAGCATGTTTGGTCGCCTGCTCTGTAACCCTTTCTCTGTGATAGGATTCAAAACCACCCTGTATTTTTCCTGCCTCTGGAGCAAAATAAAATCCTCAATCCTTGGCTAGAACTGATGAGCTCTTCCAGCTGGGCAAGGGGCTTTTGGTTAATCAGCAAGTAATGGGGCTGTATTGCTGAGGAGACACGGGACCATCACTTTGGGCACTGTATTTCCAGTGCAATATAAGGGAGAAGTGGATAGAACAGGTATGTGGCTCTGCTGTTTCCTCTGTGGGTCCCCCATGGCTACCCTCACTCAGGGCTGTCATGCCAGGTTTACCTCACCTTTGAAACTTTAGAAAATCAATATTTTATATAAAAGCTTTCTCTGCTGGGTTCTAGTCCAATACTCTGTGAGGCATGAAGATGAAACCCCAGCTTATAGGGCTACCTAAATACACGTATGCTCAGAATAGGTATTAGGAGGATTTCATGAGGAAATTGTTTGTGCCAATGTAATTAAATATGATATTATAAAGGGTATATATAGGGAAACTGAGCTAAGGCTGTCTGGGAAGTTATGACTTGGTTATTTCCTAGCAGCTGAATGTTTGACCTTGGAACTGTAGCATTTCTTTAACCAACTTTTCACGTCATGTTAATAGGGAACTTCTGTAGCTTCAGTCACCAACTTGACAAGTATCTCCAGTGACCACATCCCTTGTTGTCTTTCAGCATGATTACACATGGCAAGCATGAAGGAGATGGAAAGAGTGAATGAGAATTGTAATTGCTTTGGAAAGAATGATGTTCTGTTCATGTTCAAACTTATATGGAGTCACTTATTGGGGTAGCTGGCTTTTAGCCTCTGTAAAACAATAATTCAAGGGTTAAGAGGGAATGTCATGGATAATTATTTTAAAGTTAATAAATATATAATTTATTTCCAGTCTGCATTTTACAATAATCCAATCTTGCTCTCATTGAACTCCATGTCAGTTTTGTGATTCGCTTGAATTGAATCAGGTTGCAGAGCTATCATAAAATAAAATCCAGCAATTAAATAAACCCTTTATTTTGAAATCCCACGGTCTTCTTCAAAGATGCTTAGTATTGTTACTCCCCTTTTACGGATGTAGACACTGTGTTGGACAAGAAAAGAATAATTCGTAGCCTGCTTAAATAAATAAGCTTTCAGTGAAGCTAGAGATTGCACTTCCAATGGATAATATCATACTTATTATTTACAAGGGAAGTTCAGCTTCTTGCAATCCACTTCTAAATGTCATTTGGAAACTGTATTCTAAATATTTACTCCAAAATAAAATATTATCTTATCTATTAGTAGTTATCTGTTATGACTTTCCTTAAATACCCAAATTAGCCCAAGAGCTCTCAGCAGTGCAGGTGAAACCACTCACTGAGGGGAAGGACAGTGGTGCCAGGCAGCAAGAAGAGAGGGTGAAGGGGAAAGAGCCAGGATGGGGCAGCTGGCACTGGTAGTGCTGACAAGCAGGACCCAGCTCTGTGCCCACCCCGGTTGTTACACTCACCTGCTCCTCATGGCAGGGCAGTGGAGGTCCCCAATTCCTGTGTCAAGGATGCTCTGGGGAGGCCACATTAGTTCTGCTGCAGCAACAGTCTCTATGAGTGGCACGTGGCCTCTCCCAGACTTCAAAGTCAGGCTTGGCATCTGCAGATTTGTGAAAGCCTTTGATGAATCAGGAGCAAATCTTCACAGTTTTCTCTAAAAGTGCCTGGCAAACACAGGAAATGCATTCATAGCTGCATCTTCCAACACAGCCTCTGAGCGCATCTTTCTTGGGCTTTTTTTCCCACCGGGGCCCCACACCAGCAGTTTGGGTTTAGGCACCTCAGCAGCCCTCTAACACACTGTTGTTCCCTTGGACAGGCTGTATAAAGCAAAGGACATTAGCTTTCCATCATTATTCTGGGTTGTGGTTCCCAGTCCCAAGAGGACTGCTTGTGGCATAAAAGCACCCGAACTCCTTGCTAGAGCAAGATGCAACTTTCTGGAAGTTACTCTGTACTAGGGGCTGCTGATTTTGTCTCTCAGCAATGAGCTATTTTCCCTTTGTCTGATAACTCAAAGTGTTTCTGTTGGAAATTACATATTAAAACACTCGGCAAACTGAAAATTACCAGTGATTATCTGATAATAAAAGCAATCAGCATTTCCCAAAATACTCTTCTCATTTATGTATCAATCACAAGGCAGGAACTACTCTTGAATTATCATTGCTTGTAGGAAACTGCCTTAACTTTACAGATAGCAGAACAAAGTGCTTATTTTTGTTGTCATGAAAGAAAAACTCACATGTCTTTTAGCCTGCCTATATTTCAAAGACAATCTGAAGCAAAGCAGCAGGTGTGGCAGTTTCTCACAGTCAGATGAAAATACTGATGATAAATTGCATATATGCCCCCAGAACTCTGCCCCTCCTCCAAAAGCCAATCTCTCCAACTAAGCTGATCGCACCAGGGCTGCACAGGACCACCTGCTCCCCACTGTGCTACAGAATATGTTCTCCAAGCCCAGATGCAGCTCAAAATGTAGTGAATCTGAGTTCAGAGAAGGCAGCTAAGGACAGTGGGGTATAATGGAGGGGCTGCAGAAGAGGGTCATTTAGTTTCCAGATCCTAGACTGCTGTGAGTCTCCCTCCAAAATGTACCTTTTGTCACTTTAGCAAGTGCCCAAAAGCAAATGCTTTCATACATTGTGCAACAACTTTTCAGACTCCAGCTCACACCAAACATGCACTGATTTGCTTAAAGGAGCTTGGGCAGCTGCTACAGAGCAGGATCTCACAGTGTGACTAGGAAGCCTTTCTTCCTGAGCACCTTCATCTTCTTCTTCTGTATGAAGTCTCATTTCCCAAGGTTCCTGAGTGCTTTAATCAAGTCAGCAGGTTAGTTCACAGAATACATTTTCTCACCTTTTGTCTATATCTTGTTTACACTTTTTAGCTTTGGAGACCTCTCACCAGTATCACATCTCACTGCTACTTCACCGTTAAAATTCATGGGACTTTTGTTGTAGAGCTACAGAGGGAAAATCACCCAGAAAAAAGTTCATAGGCCACACTGAAGTCACATCTTTCTCTGTAATAAGCAGCCTTTCCAATAAGACTGCCTAATTTCTTCCCTGATAAAAAAAAACTCCAAAAAATAAAACCCCTCCTTTTTATAGCTACCTTTCATTTCCCACTTTTTGCCCAATTATTAACCTAATGAACCCACTTTCCACTACTTCCATTACTCTGCATCACATTGTATTCCCATCTGAAATTTTGTCAAATGCTCCAAAAAGCTATTGCGCTCCCCACGGATGCCAGAACATCAATATCTTCAAATAATTCCACCACATTAGTGAGTTATGACCTTTCTTCCTAACACTACAATCACTTTCCCATCCTCTGCCCCTGCCTCTTCCTCTCTTTAGTTAAGAATATGCTGAAGGAATTTTTTAGCCACTACAAATACCAGTACGGATCTCTTATTTTCCTGGATGTTTCTATTTCCCAACCTTTAAGATTTTTATCTTTACATATCAGTTGGCAAGTAGCAAGCATCATAAATGTATTTGAAGATACAGCTGAAATCCACACAATGCCATTATATACTATAATAAAAACATATCGATCAGTCTGATTGAAACTAGAATCAAATGGAACTTTCAGTATATGCCAGAATGGATACTGATACTCTAAGCAAAATCAAAGATCCCATTTCAAACCTGATTCTCAGAACCGACATTTCAGGGGCAGCTCAATTGCCAACCATTCTGTGTTTCCATATGCATTTAAAAAAAAACTCAACCCAAATTAAAATGGATTAAACAAAATTATATTTACAGTCCAATGTAAATTATCCAGGTAGTCCCTTTTAGTCCAATGACCTTCTGCTTCCTTAATGATCTTGTTTGAGAAGTGAGATGAGGAGACTGGCAACAAGAAATATGGTGCTGGCAGGAATGAGCCTGTTACAAAAGACTTGCAGAGAGAAGGAGACACAGCATCTCCACTTAGGTTTGAGGAGCTGCAGAGCACGTGCCTGAAGGCACAGATATTTATTCCATATCCAAAGCAAGCAAAACCCAACACAGGTTCAAGTGGGATTTGCTGCATCTGACTGCCATCTATTTATTTATACACATACTACATCTAAACATTAAGCCTATAAAGGCTACTTAGATACTCCCAAAATGAGATGACTTCTCTAATCAGAGTGACATGAAGGCAGCTGAGAGTCTCCTTCTGCCATTCATGAAATGTGGTGTGCTTCTGGAGACAGCTGCTGGCTTTGGCCATGGCAGCAAGTGGGGGCCTGTGCCAGGGCCCAGCAGCCCAGGTCACTGCTGTGATTGAAAAGCAAAGCTATTTTCATCTGAGTGCTTCCATAAGCCACAGGGCATCGTCTCTTTTGCCCTTAGTCCCTTCCTCGACCCTGGATATCCACATCAGGGCTGGGAATGCTGTTCTTGCTCCTCCAGCCCTGATGTAAAGCTGGGCACCTGCATGGGTGGCCAGAGGGCTGGTTGGTCATGGCAGCACTACAAGGCCACTGCCCCATACTGGTGTGGACATCGGGGTCAAAGCAGTGAAGTCACAGTACCACATACCAAGTGTGCCTTGGGGGTTATATGATTCAAGTGATTTCACTGAGTGAAAGGAAAGCAAAGCAGTAAAGGGTATCAACAGGCACTTTTGACCAGAGGCTGACTGGAGAAGCATCACTCAGACAGGCCAGGAGTGAGCTGACAAGAGGACATGAGGATCAGTGAAGAAAAAATGTAGAAAAGGAAAATGGAGAGGAGGAAAGAAGAGAAAAACAAATGAGGTGATTTCTGTTGATTTTTACTGTTGTTGCAGACTTTATCTTTCATAGGAAAAGTATTCCAGTCATGGCAAAATACCTCAGTAAATCAGTCCAAGTCCTTACAGTTGCAGCAATGCCATCTTCCAAGTCTCTTCTTTCTCCCTCAGGTTTTATTTATTCCATGTCACTATTTTATCCCTAATACCTAAGGCACTCTTACCAGCTCATCAGTTTCAGTTCTGCCTGTTTTTACTTTTCTTATCTTGCACGATTTCAGTTTACGTACTCTCACAGCTCAGCGACAGCGCGCCAAGGTCAGGCAACAGTACTGCACAAACCCAGCCAAGGGTTAAGGCCAGACAGAGCCCTGGGCTGTGGACCACGCTGCATTCCTGAGCCTGACTGCATGGCTCAGAAAGTGGTCCCTCTGTGACATCTCACACGTGTTATGTAGGAGGGACACTGCGTGGGCCAGATCGCACCTGGACCTGTGGATACAGCAGCCCAGTACCCATGAGGATGCGCATCTCTTTCTCCACATGATGGCTTTCATAACGATCCTGTGAGCATGCTACTCTGTGTGCTCAATAAACTGAAACACATATACAATACTTGTGCATATACTTTATCTATACGTGTGCATATACGTAAATTCTGCCACATTTTCTGCCTCTCAAAACATACGGTGTTCTGAACAAGATACCCCAAGAACCGTCATAATCAGGAAGAAGTAACAGAGCTTTACTTTCTACATATTGAAGTCTGATTTTAAACATAGGTTTTCATTTTTATGCTATTCATTGTATGTATTTGGGAAGGAGGAAGGCAGGGGAAACCCCAACATCCTCTAATCAATTTATATAAAAAGAAATGTTGCAAAAATCAGGTATCAGCTTATCAAGTATCAGCACACTGATGCATATACCTCGTCTCCTCTTGGGTCAAGTTACAATAACAAAACATCTTCTGGTTTTCCTTTGCACTGAAAATTGTTGTGTACATACACTTTTCCTTCGCTCAGAACTCGGAGCAACTTGTAAAATCCTGCTGCCTGACAGCCATCAGAAGCAGAGTTAATGACAACACTGTACACAGAACTTCAGTATGAACATCTCAAAGGGTATCTGATTCCAGAAGGGAAATAAAACTCTTGATTTGCAGTCCAAGAACTTGAGTGCATTACACAGGCATCTGCTTTGCAAACCAAAAGAAAATTACCAAGGTGGTCTCACTGGCACCCGAAATGCTGCTGTTACATGGCTTATTTCTTCTGTCTACCCTGTAAAAACAGACACACGAACCACATCATCGGGAACATCTATTACAACTGTCAAAAAAAAAACCAGGAAAAAAAAGGAAAGGCAAAAGAAACACATGGGAACATTAGGAACATGGGACTGGGCAACTGATTCTGGAGAACTGGAGACAATCTCATAACAAAAATGCTTTCATAAGTTGATCAAAACCCACCTTGAATTAAAGTGACAGGAAACTCATCAGGGGAAAGTTAAGGGACACTGGTGGTTAAAGAGACCAATTTTTGTCTTTTTGGTCCTTACCCACGCAGCCAGCGGTAGCCATAAGGCACAATAACTCACCAGCTTCTCAGCTGCACAATTACTTTTAAGCTGCTCCATTTATAAGTAATTTGATTTATGAAGCAGATCATGCCATTAATACAAGGAACAAAAACTCATCACTAAAGAAGATGATGCTTCTGCTGCCCCTGAACTGACTGAACAGGCACCACCGTGGGAGGTGGGAGATCCACACTTCACCCCATAAGCTTAGGAGAAGAAGCTAAGTGCTCACAGAAGGGAGATTTTATTTTGGATGGATTAAAAAAAAAAAAAAAAAAAGAGAGATCTAGTTTATATTTCATTTCCCCTGTCAGCTGTCAGCTGTGCCTTGCGGAAATGAGTAGCAATTTGTGATGTCGGGCGCTACAGAGATCTTAGTAGTCTGTGAAGTAGTTTTCATGTAGCTTTTATACCAGCTCTATACAGTGGCAGAAAGTTCACTTTGCACTCAGTATCATCCGGCTCAGCTTCCCCAGTCTTCATCTTGAAAAGGGGTGATGGTCTATTACATTTGTCTTTAGTAAAGCAATTCTAGCGTCGGGGAAACTTAACACAGCGCGTGACTCTCTGGTTTATACTCAGGTGCCTTTGAGAAGGAAGGGACCTGTACTCATAACTATCTATTTTCACAGTAATATAAATGAATAAGAAAGTAAGAACTTTACCATCAGTGACCCAGGAATGCAAGAAGCAGAGATGTTGGCAATTCAGGTGCTTTGCATTTCCTGGAATCCAAACCTAAGCGCTAGTTTTGTTGGAAAATGTAACCTCTTCTTGCTTTTTGTAAAGGAAGTGAAGACTGGTTTTCTCTTTTGAGTAATCATCGGTGTATCTTCAGCATCCAGTGTAAATTCAGAATTTGTTTTGATCAAATATAAAGTAAAATTGTATAATTTCAAAGTATATTAAAGATTTCAGTATATAATAATTTTCTAAAACGGGTATTTCTGATTTCTGAGACAGAGCAAGTAAAAGGAAGCGAGTGAAAGAGATCTTATTACTAATTTAAGGAAGTAGCATGATGCCCCTTTGTATCTCACCTATTGAAAAACCTCATGGAAGTGCTTTATAAATCTAACTTCTCAATAGGCAAACCTGGTCACCTATTGAAGGCAAACAACTCCTTTCCTTTGGAGTACAATTATTCTGGAAAATTCTTTCACAAAACATGTGATCCAAAGTGATAAATCATTTAGAACAATAAAATCACTTGCATGAACGAGCTCAGCTTCCATCAGTAATTGTGTTTGCTTACCCCAGGCATAACTTTGTTACATATGGGAAGTGATAATACTTGTAGTTACAGTTCCCAGTATCACATTTTCCTTTCCCAATTCACACTTACTCATAGCTGTGCTTATCCAGCAGCAGTTGCATAAGATGTAATTCCAAACATTTATAATTCACCTCCTGCAAACAATAAACTGCATCAAATTAGCCCCTGATGTGCTTTGTACTATCAAAGCAATTTGCGGATCGGTCATGAAGGATCAGTACTTGTCAGCAGTCAGTGTGGACGGTTTTTGACAGTACTACCTGCAAGTGCTTGGCTATATGAACTTAGAGTGGCTGCCATGGCACCGAGACATCCTTGGGCAAAAGGATACATTCAGTGTCATTTTTTTCCCCCTTTTCTGGGAGGTGGAATACATACCCTTCTGATTTGACATCATGAGGTGTCCCAGAAGCAGCATCAGCAGTGGTTGAGACACCAATTTCTGCTGATGGTGTCCATTGTACCTTAGTCATTCTGGCATCTGAGGGGACCCTGAACCCTGCCGTTGCCTTGACTAACCTATTGAACTTGTTTACTACTTACAGACTGTCCTTCAGGATAAGCCCTTTACATGACAGCCATCAGCTCTTGAGAGCAGAGAATCTTTCTTTCTTTCTACATTTGTTCTTCCTTTCTATGAAGCTCTTTGACGGGACAGGCTTATTGCTCTACTCAGTGGAATCCTGTCCCCATCTACTCACTAGTGCTAAGCCTAATTACTACCCAAAAAGTTGTGTAACTTAACTTGAATGTAACAGCAACAAATCATTTACTTCCTCATCAACATTTCGTAATTGTTACATGTAGCTTTCTTTGTACTGCCATTTCCACATCCTTGAAACAGTAATTTTCACTTCACCACATTTCTTGAAAATTTGCAGCAAGTGGGAGATGTTCAGGCCCTCAGATTTTACTGGTAGTCAGCACAAGACACTATTAGGTCAGGTTTGGCTCTGCAGCCCTTGTGCCCAGATTCAACCAGCGGGTAGGTTCTATCAACCTGATCATTCCGAAAGTGGGGTTTTTTGACTGAGGATTGTTTTCAGTGAACAAAAATTCATATTCTGCTTCGCATAGCCACCTTTGAGAGATGACAGAGGTGTAACAGCATGCTAGGGAAAAGAACATCTGCTTAATGTCAAAGTAGTACCTGCTCACTTGGTGAAGACTGTCAGCAGCAGCAGCAGCAGCGGATGCAGGACAGAGCTGACTCTGTTCTCTCACCTGTGTTAAATGATGGGAACCAAAACCAGGGGGCTGGGACAGCAGCAGTGGCAGAAGGATTAGTAGGAAATGTACACACGCATTAGAAAAGATGCCATGGAAGTTTTGTTACAACAAAACAATTTTAAAATAAATAAATAAATAAAAATCAGTCTATCTTAATCCTTCCTTGACTTGAAATGGACTTGAAAAAAAAATCCACAACTTACATCAGACTCCAGTTTAAGTACAAACTTACAGTAATGTCTTTTCTTCCCATACTACAATGCAACTAGGGCACTAACTAGAATGGAAATATAAATGATTACTTAGGTCAGGTTCGAGCTTACAGAGTCAGCAAAAATAAGCCAAGTAAGATCAGGATCTCAACACGGGGGAAAAAAAAGCAATTATAATATGCATGTCTCTGTTATATAAAACCTAGTGCACTTGTATTGGTTTAGTAGGCTGAATTATGCTGCTTTCCTGCTTGTATTTAAGGGAAAAGAATAACAAGGTATTTGAATTTAGGATGCAAAGATTACAAGAAACTGAAAAACATAAAAAGCCTGAAAGAAAGCCGGGCTGCCTGTGGGCTCTGCTATCTTAACTGGATGACAGGCATCTGAAAATATGCTGCTTGGTCATTTGAACATTAAGCTATGAAAATGCCTCCCCTGCACAGCAAGACATGTTATTTATGCTGCTTTTTTTCCTGCCAATACTGTTATCTGCTCTTCCTTATCCCAACACTCACGACAAGCCCCATTTGCTGCATTGTATTCAAGATCCCAAACACTTAGGGTTTGCATATAGGACCGTGGTGTTATTTGTACTCTTGATTTAAATATTAAGGAATTGAGGTATTTTATTTTAGATTCTTAGAGTAAAGCAAAATTGATTCAAGATTTACAGCTGAAAAGTCTCTAGCAGCATGCAAACATAGGAGTTAACATGGTGTTCCACTAACCTGGAAACCATCACGTATTTCTGGGTACTCCACATATCAACGAGTATTAACCTAATTATTATGAAGTTTTCAGACTTAAATTTCATTTTATAAAAATCAAAATATAAAATGCTTAGAAGAGCCTTTCATTTAGAGCCCTTAGAACTAACTGCAAGAAGTGGTCACGTCTACCAGACTTCTGTTAGGAATGCCATCTTGTGGCTAAAAGCTGCATAGAAGAACGAGGAGAGGCAACTACATTTTTACTTGCAAAATACTGGTTTTGCAGAAATGAGTTATTCGTGTATGACCTTTCAGAACCGTAGAGTGAGCTTTTTAGTAACCATTCTGGATGACAAGGACTATGAATATGGGTTTCCCATCCTCATGTGTAAACAATGCTAATTAATTATGCAGGGGGCACTAGTTTCATTAGGAGATGGATGCATTTATTAGCATTTTAAACAGAACCAGATTGCCACACGTACTTAGTAAAAAAAGTCCACTAAATGCCGACTCTACTTATATATAATTTAGTGAATTAGTCTAATATGTATAGAAAACACTTTTTTCTGAAAATAGGTTTCTAGAGCAGAGCGCCATGAGCACGCTTTACCTTCTCCGACCTTTACAGAGCATCTTTGGTTGGTATAGAAAAGGCTGAGTTTAACTATGAAAAGCGATTTGTCTTACACAGATCTTACTAAGAGCTGAAAATAAATTCAAAATGGCCACTTGCTCATAACAGCAGAGAGAAATGCCAGGTAAACAAGAACAGGAATAAGGGGTCCAAAACCATCTAATAGACTGTAAAAGACCTCTAACTTTTAAAAGCTTGGGAGAATAAATAATAACCAGCTACATTCAGTACAGCTGACATTTGCATAGGCACTTTCCTCCTGTGTATGTTCACCTCATTTTCATAATGAAAGGAGATATCACCCCAGCCACCACAACACATATTGTATAATGAAATTTAAAACTAATGAGCCATAGCCTAATAGCCAGGAGTCAAGTCCGGGTGTGCATTAGTAGCCCATTTGCAATCCTCTAGAGACAGAAAGAGCAAGGCTAACTGCATAACTGCATCCAGTAGCCTATTTAGTGCACAACTTGTACTGATAATGCTGCAGCAGAACTGAAATGAGTTTGCAGTCTCTAGCACTCAAACCTCTGTGAAGTGCCGTTCATACTTCTGTTAGCACGAGTTACTCCTGAGGCAGCCAAATAGGATGGCTGTCATTTGGTTTGACCTCTTGCATAATGTGGATCTGACTTGCCTGGATTAGTCCCCTTTCTATAAAATCACATCTTTTCAGGAAACCATCTTATGTGTCCAGACCATTCTGTTATGTACCTTGATTTCTTCTCTTAATCAGTTCTTGTAACCTCCTACTAAAAACTGCCAGATCACTCTTCCTCTGCTAGATGCAGCACACCTTTATGTCATGATCAAAGTCTTCCTCCAAAGATGGTTCTTTTGGCTAACTCTCCTTTCACTAAACTAAGGAGATTCTACTCATCAAGACTCTCCTGCCAGTGCTCTTTGCCCTCATGACTCTTTTCTGTCCAGTTTTCAAGCACTACTGGAAATGGTGACTATTGAAATTGGGCCTAGCATTCCTCTGAATGGTCATCACGGCAAAGTCAAATGTAGACAGCAATATTGCTTCCCTGATAGTATCCCCATTTTTAATCTTGAGTATCTCACTGGTCCTCTTGGCCATAAGGCATGATGAAAATTCATGTTCACTTGAGCATGCATGTCATAATAGGTGTTGATATTATGTCCTTCTGTGCTCTTAACAAACTCATGGTTAAGAGCTAAACCCTGTGTGAACTCACATAACAAATCTGTTCAGTCACAGCTGTCCTTTCAGATTTACATTTTGAGCTCTTTCAGGCTTGGACTCAGTGTCATGATGAATTTTAAATTTGGGGGTGATAAGTTACTGCCATAGAAACACACAGTTTATTAAAATAAGATACTATTTGAAAATCTAAGAGTATTGCAAATACCAGCGATGAAGTGTCTAAACACAAGGCCAGAGCAACAGTTCCTGTGCTGTGTAACTCATTTTGTGAGTTTGAGAAACACTTTTCATGAAAACTGCTTTGCATGGGGAAAACACTCTAACTTCACGACTTGGTTACATTCTAGAAGGTACTGTACATAAGCAAGTCAGGCAGGTGTTTTCAGAAATCTGCTGGACAGTTTTCCTCTTAAACACTGTATTTCCTGCGCTGTCAAGAAAGGACACAGAGATCATCTTAAACCAGTTACCAGGGAACAAAGTCTTCTCAGATAAAAGTGATAAACAGCTTAGAACGATCTCCATGCTGGGCTACCTTCAAAAGTTTTACCTAAGCTGGAGATAAAGACTAAGATTGATGTCCTTTAGGCTGCTGCATTCTGAAAAACTGTTGAAGCAACAGCTTCCCAGTTCTGATAAAGGTGCCAAGCACATTTATGACTACTGTGAACAAACACACTAACATGCAAATCCTCCTCAGACTGCTAATATATGTTCAAAATTAACTGCTTGTTCACATTAACCCACTGAAATTACTAATTTCTTATTCCTGTTTCAACTCAAGTAATTTTTAAGCCCACAATCCTGAAATCATATTCCAAGTGAACCACAATTGCTCTGCAACAGTTGAGAGAAAACCAGCTCATCCTTCCACTGTACGAAGTGCAAATAAGAAAGATTAAACTGTCAGAGGTTTCCTTTTCCACACCAATTCCTCAGAAAACAGACTTTCCATGCAGTACCAGACAAGCCTGTGGGGTAACATGAAGTGTTCAGACGTGTGCTATTTTCTGTGTGGGTTTATTTTTTTTATACATACTTTCGTTCTAGGCTGATGCAAATCACCTCACTAACATCTGTCAATCTTAGGAAAGTGAATTATTAGCTCATGTACTCTACATTTCACTATCAAGTAAACACAGGTCAAAACACATCTTTCAAGATTTAAGAATATCAAATTCTGAAACCACTTATTTCACCGGATTTTCTAATATCACACTGATAAGGATTTACAAACATTTGCAAGGAATTGCACAGAGTGGATCCCATAGTATTTATTTAGAAAAAAATACCGTGGATACAAATGACTGATGCATATTTCAGGCATGCCAAACGAGATATACTCAGTAACAATGCGTGTTCTTGGGGTCCTTGAAGAGCAAAGCTGACCCCTTAACAACATCTTTTCAGAGTTCCATCTGCTCAAATATTCCATCACCTTGAAAACATAAATAGGAATTCCTTCTAAAACATTGTTTCTACTAAAATGGAATTATCTTCCAAAGTCATCCCTGTGCACTTTATTTGTCCTCTACCTCAAATCACTCTGTCACCCTTGAGAAGCAGGACTGTGACTAAAGGCATGTAATGAGCAGCTGGTAAATCCATAAGCAAACCAAAGTATTTTCCATATAAATATTCTTATAATAAATAGTGTAGTTATAGACATTGCATGTGTCCTTACATTTGTTCCATCTGTCCTTAAGGTTTTTCATGTAGTATCAGTGTTCAGCAAAGCTTTATCTAGACAGAAAAGTAATAGCCTAACTAAAGCTATACCATTACTTCAGGTCAACAAAGCTAGTGGGAATGTGTACAGATGGATCCTCACACTCTCTGTAAACCTGGCTTACGTTAATTTAGACCTCGATATTGTGTCTGTGGACAAACAGGAGCAAACTGTGTCTGCACCAAACCTAAGTGGCTTAAAGAATCCTGCTAACCATTGCAATGTACATTTGCTTTTGTGTATCATTAGCAGATCATTTTTGCCTTAAGAATTTAATAGATAATATTGCATATCAGAGTGCATGAGGTCTGCAAAAGACAAAAAACCAGCACTTGTGTCCACTCTTAATCATTAGTGCCCTTTGACTATAATACTGATGNTGAAGAGCAAAGCTGACCCCTTAACAACATCTTTTCAGAGTTCCATCTGCTCAAATATTCCATCACCTTGAAAACATAAATAGGAATTCCTTCTAAAACATTGTTTCTACTAAAATGGAATTATCTTCCAAAGTCATCCCTGTGCACTTTATTTGTCCTCTACCTCAAATCACTCTGTCACCCTTGAGAAGCAGGACTGTGACTAAAGGCATGTAATGAGCAGCTGGTAAATCCATAAGCAAACCAAAGTATTTTCCATATAAATATTCTTATAATAAATAGTGTAGTTATAGACATTGCATGTGTCCTTACATTTGTTCCATCTGTCCTTAAGGTTTTTCATGTAGTATCAGTGTTCAGCAAAGCTTTATCTAGACAGAAAAGTAATAGCCTAACTAAAGCTATACCATTACTTCAGGTCAACAAAGCTAGTGGGAATGTGTACAGATGGATCCTCACACTCTCTGTAAACCTGGCTTACGTTAATTTAGACCTCGATATTGTGTCTGTGGACAAACAGGAGCAAACTGTGTCTGCACCAAACCTAAGTGGCTTAAAGAATCCTGCTAACCATTGCAATGTACATTTGCTTTTGTGTATCATTAGCAGATCATTTTTGCCTTAAGAATTTAATAGATAATATTGCATATCAGAGTGCATGAGGTCTGCAAAAGACAAAAAACCAGCACTTGTGTCCACTCTTAATCATTAGTGCCCTTTGACTATAATACTGATGGCAGGAAAAAAACCCTGCAGTAACAGTAGCCCAATGTTGTTTGCTGAACCACAGTATTTTGCTGACTGACATTGAGAAAAGGCAAGCTGGGAAAGCAGAAAGATTGGACATCACACCTACCACAACACCTGGGCACCAACACTCTACAGCCAGGATCACAACACTGCTGCAGAACTTATTTTGGAGTGCCCATGGCTAGAATGTGCAAGCAGATGTGGTGCACAAAACCAGTTCACTGAAGTTGTAAGGAAGTCAAAAACTTAATTAATTGTTTTTAAAAACTAGTAAATATTTTTTTGAAAAGCCTTTAGATGCTCTGAGAAATGTACTAATACTACACATGCTCTTCAACCACTGCCTTAAGTCCACACTGCAAGCCCTTCACTAGGTACAGTTGGTTGGCTTTTTACTTAATCAACTCCTATCGACTGTAATTGTGACAGTTGATGTGATTATTACAGGCTCATGTGATATGAAAATAGCAACTAGAAATTTTACTAATACCTTCTCCTTCAAACCAAGCTTGAGTTACTGCCAGGAACTTTGAAATATTGATTGCTTGAGTCATGCCACCAAATCCTCTGCTAGTTTAGTTCTGCTTTATCTAATAATAAGCTAACTCAAGGTAGGACATTGGCTTCTAGTCTAATATTGTTTAGAATCTCAGCTTTTCTCTTATAAGGTACTTTCTGTGAAAACAAGCTCTTCTTTGTGGACATTTCTATAAATTATTGTAACAAGGTCTGACAAATTGCCCTATGATGTCAGATGGCATTAAGCCCCACAGAAGCAGGTACTCCAGGATTTCCACAGAGTCTGTATGCTGAATTTCCATTCCAGTAATTCAGTCCAGGCAGTTGGGTTTGCTTGGGCTTTTGTTTTTGTTTTTCGTTTAAGATTTCGGGTCCTGGTTTTGTACTGAGCACATACAGAGAAAGTTTTTTTTTTTCCACTTGAAACTACTGTGACAATCAGACTGAAACAAACAGAAATACAAGGTGAATGTGCACCTGCAAAAACAATGTTTCTTTTTTGGCAATACGCTTATGCAACTTTTTCTTACAGGAAAGATGTTTTTAAAAATTACATATTTCTGATCTTTATCCTGTTGTAGCTGGAAAATTTCTCTGCCCTGTGAGGACAGACTGATGAGCTTGGTCTTTTCACCCTGGAGGAGGCTCAGGGGGCACCTTATCACAGTTTTCCACGACTTAAATCCTGTCTAGAAAGAGGATGGAGGCTCCTTCTTTGTAAGGAGCCACAAGGAGATGACAATGGGAAACAGATACAAGCTGCACGAGGAGCGATTTCATCTCAGTACAAGAAAGAAATTTTTCACAGTGAGAAAACTCAGTCACCAGAACGACTTCCCCAGGGATGTGGTAGAGTCTCCATAACTGGAGATTTTTAAGACATGACTGGGTGGGGTGCTAGAGAATCTCATCTAGGCTCCCCTGCCAGGAAAGGTTGGGCTAGATGATGTTCTGAGGTCCCTTTCAACCTCAGCTGTTCTATGATTCTGTGGGGAAAAAAAAAGTTTCCAAAGTTACTGCAGAAACGGTGAACAAGTCTTGAGCAGAGAAAAGAACAAGACAGGTCCTCAAAAGGCATTGAAGAATGGCAGAATCTATAAAGCTATTGTGTCACACCTTTGTTAGCAGCTACATTTAATTTTATTGTATAATGTATTCACTGTGGCAAATGAACATCATGCTCGGGTCTTGAAGAAATTTCAGTTCATTAAAATAATTTGTTGATGGTGTCTTTGTTACCTCTAATACAGCAAAAGTACAAGCAGAGCAAGCTGGTGGATATGGCAACAGTTCAAATCCCAGATGAGTCCTGACAGCCTCCCAAAGTCCAGGCATTGCCTCCCAAAGAGGAAAAAAATGTTATCAATTACCACCTCTCTTGCCAATACTCTCCCTATTTGACTCTTGGTGGGAAATGACCTCCCATAGCTATCCATCTACACATCTGGTGACTCTCAGCCATTGAAAACCTGACAATACACCATTTTACCATTTCTCTTAGGGTGAAATGTACTTATACTTTATGCTTTTCCCAAATGTAATCTACAGTTAGCAGAATACATTTGTCCATAACCACATGATCTCCTAGGGCAACGTCCTCTATTTCTTTCTGATGAAAGAAAACAATAAAGAGCCTGTCATTAGCAAAACCAGACTGCTAACACAAGTCTCTTCTAGGTTATACAATGGATATCTCTGATACTATCAACACTTGCCAGACACTGGAATTCATCCTTAACTTTCCTTGATCAGATGGCAAGCATTTTGGGAAGCTTCTTTCTAATAATTTATGCAAAGGAAGAACAGAGCAGAGTAGAACAGAGTAGAAGAGAGTAGTCAAGGAAATTGATTTAAGAAAAATATGAAAGAGGAAGTGATTAGAAGAAGAAAGCTATATGACCTCAAAGATTAAATTTCTAAAGACTTAGAATACAAGAAATAAACAAATAAATGGTGAGGTCTGTTTCTTATTTAAGGAGACTGCTGTTATTACTAGCAAATTCTTATAGAGCATTAAAAAAGGATTCTCAAGTTGAAAGTTCAAATAGAAAAAAACTACAAAAGAGACTAGAACACACTAGAGGAAGAGTCAAATCTCAAAAAAAGCCTAAAAATGTTGAAAGAAGGGTTCTATTTTACACAGGAAAATATCTGGGAGGAAAGAAAGCATGAAAAAGATGAACAGATTTTTTTACATAAACGCTGGCCTCACAATATGTAGAAAAGATGATAGAAAAAGCTACCAGATTGAATGATTCAAAGATAAACAATAGAAGTCAGCTTCAACCTTTGTAGGGAAATCAACCCTCATCAGTAATGTAGAAACATCATTATAATATCTTGCTATGCTTTGGTGCCTATGTGAAGTGAGTTAAAGTTTAACTCATCACACACTGACCAAATGATGACATCTCATTCTTGTAACAAAACAAGAGCTGTTAGCTTCAGAAAGGTCAGACTTCATTCTCTTCCTCCTTCCAAGGAGAATGCTTCAGGCTCTTGAAGAAGACAGCACTGCCAAGGAAAGCTGGCAGTACTCCTCTCTACTGCACATAACCTGCAAAAAAGTAGTCTTTTTAAAATTCCTGTCTTTTATACTCTCAATTCACAACATTTCACCACTACTAAAAATCTCATATGTGTTACTTACAAATACTGTTGAAAACTTGACAACGGAGCGAGTGTAAAACTGGACATTATGCTGTGGACTGGACACAGGCCAGACAAATCATGACTTTATTAAAACATGCAGCTCGTTAATAAGGAATCGCAATTGACACAGAGGACATCTGATCAGCTTTTCAGAAAACTTTCATAAAATGATTCTGAATCAAGGTTTCTATATGGGACATCAGCATACTCATATCAGCAGCACAGACCTGGTGATCCTCATTCCCCCTCTTTTTCAGGGTCTCTAATAGGCCCCAGTGGACTGGAGGCAAAGGACTGTAAGAACTCAGCAAGTGAAGCTGACTTAATGGATTCTGGTTTATTTCTGCAATCCTCAAGGCTCTCAAGATAGCAGGTGCAAACTTAGAATAATGAGCTGTAGATGAAATAATAATTGGGCAAGTTCTATCTTGTAATCGATCTGCAACTACTTTAGCGACAGCTGTGTGTGTATCCAAAATATATCCTGTAGTACTGTATACAGAGTGAATGGCAGCCAGACAGTCCTCCTCCGAGCACCAGCCAGCCACCAAGTCCTGCTGAAGCTTTTCAAGTAGGTCTTTCCGTAGCTGGAAGTGGCCCCGATTTTCCAGCTGGTTATACAATTGTGCCACCAGTTGTCCATCCTCATTAGCAATCAGGTGCAAGTATCGCTCAAGATTGGAGGACTTCAAAATATCTACTGCTGGTGAAAAAGTGCGAATTAATTTTCTTCCCCTCAAATCATAAACACCTGTTCTTATGAAGTCAGTCAAAACATTGTTTTCATTGGATGCACAAATACATTTTCTAATCGGAATTCCTATCTTTTTAGCGTACAAAGCGGCTAATATGTTGCCAAAGTTTCCTGTAGGAATGCAAACATCTACAGGGCTTCCAAAAGGAATAATACCTTGATGAACAAGATCAAGGTAGGCAGAGGCATGATAAACCATCTGAGGAAGCAGTCGTGCCCAGTTTATGGAGTTTGCTGCAGCTAAAGCTGTTCCATATTCCACTGTAAGAAAGCCGGTATAATCAGAATTGGTAAAGATTTCCTTTATAGCTGTCTGGCAAAAATCAAAATCAGATTTGACACCTACTGACCAGGCATTTTCTTTCTGACAGCCAATCATCTGTGATTTTTGAATTGGGCTTACTCCATCCTCAGGAAAAAAATTAATCACAGCAATTCTCTGTTTGTCAGTGTCATGGAGACGACTAAAGCCATCTAGGACAGCGCTCCCTGTGTCACCAGAAGTAGCTACCAGAACCAAGTAATTGCAGCTTCTGGGAATGCAGTATGCAAATATGTGTGGCACCATCTGTAATGCAAAATCTTTAAATGATGCCGTTGGCCCATGAAATAACTCGAGGAGAAACTGATTGCCTGCCAGATGCCTAACTGGGGCAATTTTAGAACAAGTAAAGTTTTCTCCATAAGCAGTTCCAATTATTTCTGCCAGTTTAGAAGCAGGAATATCAGCAGGATGTATACATCTTTCTAGTATCACCTGGGCTCTTTCAATGTAAGTTGCTTCTATTAGGCTTTGCCATTCTTCAGCAGTGAATTTTGGAAGTCCTCTCTCAGGAACAAAGAGTCCTCCATCAGGGGCTAAGCTCTCGGTAACAATGTCACTGAAATATTTGTGAGAGTCTTTTTCCATACTTCTTTCAGACCTCCCAGACCTAGTTGAAATGAAAGTTTCCGATTCCGTGTTCTGGTATCTCTTCAAAGCATCAAGTACCTTTTCTGCTACAACCTCTGCTGCAACATCTCCTCCACAAAGAACACGGATGTCGTACCACCTTTTGTAGAACTGCTTCCTAAACTGCAGTATGTCCTTGAGAGAAATTCCAGGAGACTGGCCCACGATGCGATCCACCTTCATTGATTTCAGCCTGCTCATAATGACTGTTGTGGGCACATCCAGGTATACAACTATTCCACTCTTCTTCATATGCTGCATGCCAGCAGCATGCATTGGATTGGACCCAGTAAGGGAAATGACACTTCCAGATGCTGAAAACTTCAACAGCGCTTTTCCTTCCTCCTCTAAAAACTGCTCATTACCAACATCCTGCAGTTTTTCTGACACACTCATATTCCAGGTTGTTTCAAGGACATCGTCATCTATGTCTATGACCGGGCAATCTAGTTTCTGACCTACTATTCTCCCTATCGTCGTTTTCCCAGCACCCGGAGGGCCCATCAGGATAATGTTTTTGTTTCCAACAAGAGCATGGCTTGAAAACCACGATTTCCATATCTGTGCAAATGCAATGGGTCTTGAAAGCATCAATTTTAAACACCTGCAAGAAAGACTGTTTGGGGTTATTAGTCTTAAAGGCCGATACCGGACCATGTGAAACATCTTCTGCCGGGTTGTTTTGTTTGTTTTCAAGACAACTTGACAATCCCCTTAACTGCTTCAAAAAGAAAAACAAACAAACAAAACAAAAACACAAAGCAGTAATTAGTCATTCAGCAAACACCTAGGAAAAATAAACGTAAAGGGTATGAAATTCAGAATAACAAGAATTCAAACCTAAATCCAGTTCTGAATTCATCAATCCCAGAGAGGTATTTCTCAGAATAAGGCTCATTTCCTTATCCTGCATAGTTCCAGCTCACTTCCACCTATCAGCTTCCAGTTGGACAAATCCAACTTCAAACAGTCTATGTCCTCAGGGTAAACAAAGACATTCCAAACTAACACTGAAACACTCTTTGCAAATAATACTGTTTATAGGAATTCAGAACCAATTAGTTTTTCCTCTACTAGACTTACTTTTAAGTATGCATTTACAAGTAATGAAGATTAACTAAATTAATCAAAATGTTGACAAAATATGCATTATTCTTGCCTCCCAAGATACCTTTGATTTCTTTTGCTTTCTTTCTAAAAAACCCCAAATGTAAAACCCATTTAAATGCACAGAAAACTCACAGACTTGTGCAACGGCAAGGCTGGAAGATTTGCATCTGATTGTCTTCTGAAGGGATGGCAAACCAAGCAAGTGATTTGTGAAGAACTCCTGTAACAGGATTGTATTGAGTGTAGTTTGTGTAAAGTACAAAAGAAGGCAAGATGTCATGAAGACATTCAACCTGCCCTCCCACATCCCCCCCGCTGAAAAAAAAAAAAAGTCACTAGGAAAGTTGGCTCACGAACAGAACATTTTCCTTGCTTAGAGAAATCAACACCAGTTTCGGCACAAATTGCAGGACACAGTTTGTGTGTGATGTTTAAGGCAAAGGGAGAAGGACTTTCAAAATCCCCATAAAACTGGAGGGGGTCAGGGAGGAAGAAATAAGCACCACTTTACACAAAAAGTCCCCACTGAGTAATTTTTCGCTGAAGGTAGGCACGACAAGTATCACTTTGTTATTGTTAATTTTTCATTGTTCGTAACTAAAAATGATTAAAAAAAAAGGCAACTCTGAACTTCCTTTTAGGAAGTTAATGGAATTTTTGATGTTAAAATTAAGCTTGGGGCTTGCTCAACATCTAGAAGTTCTCCAGTCCAACAGCCTTTTATCACTGTGAAGAGCAGAAAGGGGCCCAGAATTGCAGTAAAAGGCAGGTGAGCACCCAATGGAAACTGAAAAATCTTCCAAAGAGCTACTCATGATTAATCCATGTTTACAGTTGTCACGCCAGTCTTCTAAAGACCCCCTGTTCCCCAACAGAGTGGGTCCTGATAATATTTAGTAGATGGTTGGACCTGATGATCTTGAAGGTCATTTCCAACTTTAATGATTCTATGATACCAAATGACTCCAGAGACACAGGTCATGAACTTAAAAAATGACACTGAAGGTCAAGGTATAAGGCATAGATCAGAGATGGGCATATCATAATCTATAGTTTTTTCTCATTCCTTGCAAATTATAAGGGAATCACCCTGTGTAGATGCAATATAAGCTTTTATAATAGTTATTAAAAAGCAAAAACAACCTGCAAAGAGTATTTTTAATGTGTGGTAACGGAATAAAGCTGCACTGCAACAGTAGTGCACTCTAGTTCTGTATAGATGTATTCACTATAGGGCCAAAAAGAGATCCTGGTATTAAACTTCCATATGTGAATAAGTCATATTTGGGATTAACTAAATTTAGAGAGAATATTTTAGTGATTTTATTTCTTAAGCTTAAGAACCATTTCAAGCATTGCGTGAGAACTAAGGGAGTACAAACCATGCCAAGCATAGAGACCTGCCTATCACTTTGGGGCGCAGTCACTCAGCATGCACCGTACAGCTGCAGGACGTGACACTTGGGCTGCTTTATGAGTCCAGGCCACCAGCACAGTTTGAAATCCACTTCATAAACTGGAGCAAAAATTTGCAGGGAATTCCTTTATTCAGCTACTTAGTTCAACCTATTCCAGTGTAATCCAATTTTGCACCCATATAAAGTACACGTGCACAGAAGTTTCCAGCTGTTGAATGTAACCTGTTCATTTGAAATATTTTTTTGTTTGGTTTGCAAAACTTTGCTGTAAAAGGCGCTCAAACAAACTTTATTGCTTGTAGAGTTTACCGGTCTCATTGGAACACCAAGCCCTCCAAGTTTAGATGTCAAACCCCATGCCAAAGGGTGGGTTGGTTTGGTTTGGGGTGTTTTTTTTGAAGCAGCTCTCATTGCTCCAAGGAATTTAAAAGTTTTGACAATACACCTTGACCCGTCACTGGGATGCTGACAGCACCCATTATTTGCTGTCATTAGCAATTATCCACAATTTTAACAACCACTGATGATGAAAAGAGCTCCAGTGAAAACACGGCTTTGTTACGGATACAGACACAAAGTTTGCAACAACATATGGCTAAAATTCAGTTAACAAACAAGTCAGTTGCTGTTTGCTGCTGCCAGAGACCTCAAAGTAGGTCAAGACTGATAATTATCGTATTGCAAAATTGTTAACACGGAGCAACTTCCAACTGACTTTTATCAGGGGGCTTATGCAGAGTAAAAAAAAAACCAAACCC
>VWZY01011395.1:18287-40840 GCA_013399075.1 Chloroceryle aenea | reverse complement strand
GTGCCTGGCCCCTGCGGCGAGGCTGGCGCCTCCCCGTCTCCGAGCTCCCGCGGCCGGAGGATGACGGCGCAGTGTGCCCAGGAGAGCATCTATACCCTCCTGCCCCGCCCGGAGGAGAAGCCTGTCAAACCTCCCAGGTACGTGGGTGTGACAGACCCCTCAGAGACGTGGCGACTGGTTCTGGCAAGGCAATACATCTTGCGGGTACGCAGGTATTAAAAGGAAATCTAGTTTATGCGTAGTAGCTGCTCCTCCTGATGAGTCACTAACTAACATCTGAGGGTTTACAGCCCGCTCCCTGAGCAGATGATTCAGTTTGGTATCTTCAGTGCCATCTTGTTCGTTGACAATTTACAAAACAGTCTTTCCATGCAGAGGAATTAAGTGACATCTTTGTTTTTCACACTTACAACAATTTTTCAGTAAGCAGCTGAAAAGTTGGATTTTTTTTTTTTCCTTCAGATTCTTTTCATGTGTCAGGTGTGTCTTCTGACACTTTTGCTTCTCTTTCTCACCCCTTACACTAAAAAGTTTAAATAAAAATCTTATTTGATAATTATAAAAACATGTAGGGTTTTTTCCCAAGTCTCCATTACTTTATAAGAAAGAAAGTTGTTACAGTTAGCATTTTACTGAAAGGTTAATACAAGTCATAACAGCTTTAAAATTAGTAGAAATACCAGTGACACATAATAGAACAAATATAGTTATCCCTTTTCAGGTAAAGGGGTTCAGGCTTATGAGATTCCTGCTTCTGAACCTTTTTTATATAAAAATGGATTTTATTTTTTTTTCTGCTTTCCAATATGAATTAAATTTACTTTTGGCAGACAGAAGAAAGTGAAATGATGGTATGGCAAGGCACACAGCACACTAAATCCATTCCTGTCTTAATACCATTCCGGGATGTGGATACTGCATGGCCGTTGGGTTCAGCTGAGGCAAGGGATTCCTTAGGCTGGATGCACCAGGTCTGACTAAATCCCCTTCTGAACTCACTGACTTCTGTTCTCACCCGCTTCCTGCTTTGGCTCACAATGTGCCAAATGTCCAGCTGGGAAGAACAGTGATTTTGAACCTGGTTAACAGCATGATGTGACCAGTTTTAAGTAATGCATACACAAGCCTGGGTCTTTTTTTCAAGTGAAATCATATATATTTCACTTTCAACTGACCAGGAATATTCTTGACTCATGAAACTATGGCAATCATCCTTATTTTCCCCAAGTTTGATGTCTCAAGATGACATCTAAGGAATAGTAACTATCTTCTTAGAAATGTATTGTCTTTCTTCCTCTTGCCAGTGATGAATGGTGAATATTCTGAAGTCCCCATGTTTTCTTCCTTGAAACCCACTCTAATACTCTTGTTATTGGTGTCTGACAGCATTTAGCCACTTTCTTGACCTAAGAAGTCAATGAATAGGTACAACTACCACATCTCTTTGTCCACAGGAATGCCTATAGCAGTCTACAAAAGATGTCTTTACCTCATGCCAATATGTAATAAACTTTTTAACTTTTCATTCACTTTCTCACTCTGAGACTGTGTGAACCCTGCTAGGTAATAGTCCTCATAAAGCCACTGCCTTTCTCCCTGTGCCTGGAATGCCACTCCTAGCAGATGGCGAGGAACACATTTATTTATGAATGTGATGGGTTTGTGCCTATCTCTGTAGCTGTTTCCCGTGATTTTAACAGGAGAAGATTCACAACCCTCATTCCTTATAATTAGAAGTATTTCTGGAATTATATAAAATCTTATGCACATAATAATGAATTTGATAGTGTCTAGAATGGTACAGTGGCTGGGTAGATGAGGAGACATCAGTAGATGTTATCTGCCTCGATTTCAACAAGGTTTTTCATAGGTATCACAGGGTGTTAGGGGTTGGAAGGGACCTTGGAGATCTTCCAGTCCAACCCCCTAGTGTTTTTGACATCCTCATAGGGAAGGTCAGGAAGTGTGGATTATATGAGTGGACAACGGGGTGGATTAAGAACTGGCTGAATGACAGAGCTCAGAGGGCTGGGATCAGTGGTGCAGAGTCTAGCTGGAGGCCTGTAGCTGGTGGTGTTCCCCAGGGTTTAGGACTGGGTCCAGTCTTGTTCAACGTACTTATCAAAGCCGTGGATGAAGGGATGGAGTGTACCGTCAACAAGTTTACTGATGATACAAGCCTGGAAGAGTAGCTGTCACACCAGAAGGCTGTGCTGCCATTCAGTGAGATGTGGACAGGCTGGAGTGTCGGGCAGAGTGGAACTTAATGAGGTTCATTAAACCTACTGAGGTTCATTAAGCTGATGGAAAGCAGCTCCATGGAGAACAACCTGAAAGTTGTGATGGACAACAGGTTAACAATGAGCCATCAGTGTGCTCTTGTGGCCAAGAAGGCCAATGATATCCTGGGGTGCATTGAGTGTGACCATCAGGTCGAGGAAGGTTCTCTTGCCTCTCTACTTTCCCCTAGGGAAGCCCCACCTGGAGTAGTGTCCAGTTCTGGGCTCCCCAGTTCAGGAGAGATGGTGGTGTTCCCCAGGGGTCAGTACTGCGTCCGGTCTTATTTAACACAAGTTTGCTGATGATACAAAACTGGGAAGAGTGGCTGACACACCAGAGGGCTGTGCTGCCATCCAGCATGACCTGGACAGGATGGAGTGTTGGGCAGGGCAGAACTTAATAAAATTCAACAAAAGCAAATGTAGGGTCCTGCACCTGGGGAGGAACAACTCCATGCACCAATATAGGTTAGGGGGAGACCTGCTGGAAAGCAGCCCTGAGGAGAAAGACCTTGGGGTCCTGCTAGACAGTAGATGATCTTCAGAGGTCCCTTCCAGCCCCCACTGTTCTCTGATTCTGTGATAATCCTCTTTCTGATTTTGGAGGCAAAATCTCCAGAAGACAAAATAATTCCACATTTTTAATGAAATCCTCTTACCTGTTCTAATGTTGTGATCAAGAACTAATACATATACTGGGCATTTGCAGCTCATGTGCAGTTTTTATCAGTGTTGTTACTGTGATTCCCATTCACTGTCCCAGCATTACAGTGCTCCTTTCATACTATTTCAGTATTTCCATAAAATAGGTTGCATTATATGTAATCTTTTTTGTTCTTTGTTTTCCTTACCTGAAAACATGGTATAGTTTTTTTCATAAACACTTAATGTTTTTCCTGTGAAAGAAAAGCACAACTGTTCATCAGCTTTTGTCACCCATAAATCAATGTGACAAGTTTCCTAAGGATGGACAGATTTTAAAAGGTACAACAAGGTAGACTTAGCTTCAGGAGCAGGGAGTGCTGCTCCCTCGGGAAAACATCTGTGATAGCTCAGTCCTTCAGAGAGAGGCAAGATGCTGATAATTGGTTAATGACAGAATCTGGCTTCTTTTGGAGAACACTTTTCCATACTTTTGATTAAAGCAGAAGTTGCAGTGCTGTATGCAGCATTACACCAAGGCAGCTGTGTGCCTGCAGCTGTCCACATCTGAACCTAGACTCATTTCCACGCTACCCATTTCAGGTAGAGCCAAAACCACCACTGATTGCAATAGTTCAGTATCACAGTTCAGATCTGCATAATACAAAAAATAGGCAGTTTCCTGGGCTGTTTTGGAGCACTCCTCCATCTCATGTAGTCTCTTATCATATGGTCTATAACAGGTGGTCCAACGGGAACACTGGGGCAATGGTAAAGTGGACAGCAATGAGGTAAACTGATGATCAAGGACATTCTGTCCAACTCTTGACTACGTTTGATATGTTTGCTGAAGCATGAAGTTTTACATATATCTAAAATATGTTTCTTCTCATAAAATGAAGCAGTGAATGTTCTCATTATTACTACAGGTCTCATCTCTTTTTAAGCTGGCTGATCTTTTCCCTAGGTGTGGTTGGTTGCTGTGTAAGGCCGTACAATGTTCTGCAGCAGCAGCTTCTGAAATGGCTGAGATACACTGGCTTTTGCATCTTTCTCATACTACAAACTTCCAAATACAGAAAATCTAGCAAAGTAGGTTCATGATCACTATCTTCCCTTAGATGCACAACTGATGCATGTTTTGGTTGCATTTTTCAACAAAACAAGTAGCCACATTAAAAAAAAACACACAACTTTTCACACTGGAGTTAATTAAAAAACAAAGACCAAAATGTATAACACACAACCTCATAAAAATAACTAATTCACTCAAGAAATTCTCAAAGTGTTTATTTCAAAAATGTAGGGTTTGCTGCGTTTCAAAATGTCAGTGTTCAGCACTTATATGAACAGCACATACAGGAACCACTTCCCAAATTATATGGACCTTGGAGACACCAAAGAAGGAAGAAGCAAAGCTAACTTCAGAATCAGGCAGAGCACTTGCCAGTGCAGTGCCATAGTACCGAGGTTGTATGAATGATGGCCTTTATTTGGGACAGAGTACACAACAAATAGCTTAGGCTTTTGGCATCAACTACTGCAAAAATATGTATTCTTTGAAGATGTATTTTTAATAATTTTCTGACTTTTCACTTCTTTATGGCTGTTTTCTTAGGTATATATCCACATTTAGACCATCTGTGAAACGTGAAGCAGAGAAAAATAAAGCTCAGTGGAAAACCATGGGACCAGCAAAAGTTGAAGTGCCATCTCCAAAAAATTTTCTGCAGAAACATTCAAAGGAACCCAAGCTACCAGCCAGTAAGTGTAGACATGAAATACATGAAATATGGAGTATGGTTTTAATTTTAAAGTTGGTAAAATTAATGTTTAAAATCACAGTTATGGAGAATCCAATTAAAAAATAATCATATTTTTTGTATGCTGCTGCAGTTTCCATTGTTTCTTTCTAGTACCTATGATACCAACATTATTTCTCTATTTTACAAAAATGTTTCTTATTTATTGTGTAAAATACTGAAACAAACCACAAGGAGATTACATATGTGATCAGAAAATACAGTAGGTATTATTTTCATGTGGTACAAAACCAGCTGAAATATCAAGAAAAACTATATCACTTTTGGCTGCAGCTATTTAGATGTTGAAGATGTGTTGATGGTATGTTTTATCCTGCTGACACTGCAATTTGTAATTATATAGTTTAAACTTGTAGGGAGCTTACAAAAAGCCTGGAGAGGGCCTGTTTACAAAGGCCTGGAGTGAAAGGATGAGGGACAGTGATTTTAAATCAGAGAAGAGTGGATTTAGATTAGGAATAAGGAGGAAGTTCTTTACCATGAGGGTGGTGGAGCACTGGAACAGGTTGCCCAGGGAGGTGGTTGAGGCCCCATCCCTGGAGACATTCAAGGTGGGGCTGACAGAGCTCTGAGCACCCTGCTCTAGCTGAGGATGTCCCTGCTCTCAGCAGGGGTTTGGACTGGATGGACCTTGAGAGGTCCCTTCCAGCCCAGACATTTCTATGTTTCTGTCTATGTCATTATTTTCTGCAGCTGGTCACTACTGTTAAAGTAAATAAGATGAATGGGGGTATTAAAAGTGAATGAATTGTTTTTAATGCTTGAAGAGATACAAGAAAAGTTTATGTGCCTTTCTCGATGTTCTAAACAACATAAAGCTTTTACTCTTCAGCATTTCATGTGAATTTTTAATCCCACGGCATTAAATTGTCTGGTAGTGTTCAAAGCATAGAAACTTTTTGAGATCTGCATGTCACAGAAATAAGAAAATTGGAATATTTTGTTGTAAAATGCATCTTCTCTTTAGGCACAAACTCTAATTCTGGTCTTGACAGTTCTAATGTTCAGCCTGACAACTGGTTCTGCAAGGGTGGAGTGACCTCAGTGCTGCTGGAGTTTCGAGTACATTTCTGTCAGAATTTGTAACTGGGTTATAAAGTTTCAGCTTGAAATTGGTTTAAGCCTGGAAAAATAGAAGACGTTAACATACAGTACATATATTAAAAAAACACCTCTGTCTAAGCTAATGCAGGAGTCCAGCACCCAAATTTGTGTTGCCCACAGAAATGGCTTTAGTGCTGAGAATACAGGATGTCCCAGGACCCTTTGGAGGCTTAATGCCTCAGGCTGTATGGATTATTAGAACCTTAAGACAAGCTTTGGTCTGAAAGGCCCCTTACGAATCCTGGGTCATTTTTGAATAAAACCTTCCCTAGTTCAGGAAATGTGAACACCATTGAGGTACTGGAGTGAAGTACTTCATAACATCGAGCACAAGCGCTTCCAAGCCCAAGGCCTTGTTAAATTACTACAGTAGTGTTTAGATGGGCATGGGAAAAAAGGTTGATTTTCCAATAATTTGGAACAGTGCACAAGATCCCTTTCAAGTACTTGTATAAAATTAGTGTTATCTACCTCAAATTTGCTATGTATCAAGATACAGCACTCTGACAAGCAGCTCACAATATTTCTATTTCAACTTCTTGATTCAGGGCTTCTTAATAGCAGTATGTGCTTTGGTGGATGCATTTGGAATCTATGTACCAGAGCCTCAAAATGACTATGACACATCATAGCTTTGATCCAGACTAGTAATTTAATTGCCATCATGCCATGCATGGCACTTTCATCACTTGAATTTTAACCAATTATCAGTTGTCTAGATGGGATTAGGGCATTGTGTTTGTGGTATCTGTGCTGCCTTCAAAACTGGGTTTAATCCAACTAGTTTAAAAAAACAGATTGCAGGAGCAGAACAGAAAGATTGGATTTTTTTTCCCCTAAAGTCTGGGATAGCGTCATTCTTTTAGAGTCTGATTAGTCACCACTTCCTTACAAAAGATGTTTCCTAACCTCCAGATGAATCTAGTTGTATCACTGGACTCTGGCATTTGGTTTAACCAAGCTCAGTTACTGGCTCCGGAAATGGGGGCTCCCAGACCAGCAAGTGTGCAGCAGTGTACTGCAGATAAAAGATGAGCCAGTGATCACTGAGAAGCTTCAGAGATCTTATTTCCAAAAAGTCATCCTAGGAGAAATGGAGATTTAAGTCTATGTGTCTTACAGCACTGAGTTATGGTGAGCTGTCAGGCAGGAACAACAAAACCCAGGAAAGCACTGGTTTGTGGGGTCAGTATCAGGAAACCAGCTGTTGTAGGAATGAGCTCTGTCACTTGTGACATTACACTTATTTTCTGCCAAAGAAGAACATGATCTCAGACAACCTGAATCAAGTCATTATCTCTGCTAATGACCGTGAGTTAGAGTTATATCTAGTGGGAGATACAGTGGGAAATGAACCTTCTTTCATTGATCACCTGAAGTGAGACTACTTAGGAGACTATTGACTTTCTGTTGGTGTCTTGGAGAATTGATTTCATTAAAGAGAAAGAATTTCTATGTTGTCTTGGTGAAAGGATTGTGAGAAGTTGTTTATGAGTGTTAAGGAGCAGCAAGAGCAGGGCTTTTCCCTTTGGGGAGGTGAGACAGAAATTGAGGGCAACCACAATGCAGGCTGGGCAATGACCTCACCAACAGGGTGCAGTCCCACCACACCAGAAGCAGGCAAGCAGAGTAGGATGGTGATGAAAATGTATCCTATCAATGGCCTAGTGACCATCAGGCAAGATGGGGTAATGGGCCAGGTCCATCCACTGATTCCACAGAGCTCTTCAGGAATAGGACTAGAGGCAGGCACTGCAGACACTGCTCAGCCAAGCCCTGACAGCACAGTGCAGAGCTGAAATGGGGCTCCTGAGCCCAAGGGTGTAGGGTGGATGCTGCAGGTGAAACTGTGCAGGGCCATTATGGCTCTGACAAAGAGCATCTCTAGTAAAAGTAGGTTTAATTACATTTAAAAAAAGTCCCGTACTACTGCAGTTAAGAGGAAATGAGTGGCATATTAGATGGAAAATCCATCTAAAAGAACAGTTTCCTAGGTTATGAAACTTCTGTTACGCTAAACAAGCATATTCGTTTTCATTACAGTACATTCCCAGTCAATTCTTTCTTTGTAGATACAGTTGGTTTCTATTTTTATGTAACTTTGTACATATTTTTTCCATTTTGAATAATGTAATAACATTAAATTGCAAAACTCTTCATGGTTATTGCTGAGAATGTTTACATGCTCGATTTGCAGGAAAAAAAGAACAGGACAGTAAGAAGCTGCCTGCATTATCAGTGCCACGGAGGACAGATCACCCAGTTATGGGAGTTCAGAGTGAAAAAAACTTTATAAATACAAATGCAGTTGCTGCTATCAAGGGATTGCCTAAAAAGCCTCAACCTATTTATGTTGATAGAAGACAGGGAGATAAATATCTGCTTGAAACTTCAGGGCTTGTTCCAAAATACATTAAAAAAAAGGTAAGTTTTATCAAATTATGGTAGAAATACGAGTAATAATGCCTATTTTGGGTTTTCTATTGCATTCTCTTATGAAATGTTTATTATTCTTTTTGAGGTGTTTAGATACCATTGCTATTTGTTGTAGATCTTTGAAATTCAAGGAGAAATCACTTGCCTTTGCTCTCTACTCCCTTGCTTATGATGTCAGCAAAAAACTGGCAGAATGATGCTGCTAAAGCAACAGCATATGTGCTGCACTGGGAACCCAGGGGTATCTAATGGGCAGACAAATGGAGTTCTGTGATGAATGAATGCTGGCTCTCCAGGAAAGACATGCAGGGAAGAACAGGAGGTGATGCCTTTTGGATGAAGGAGCTCTTCAGATATAGATATATAGACAAATATAGATGTATAGAGATCTAGAGATAGATAGAGAGCTCTTCTATGGAATTGGCAACAGGCAGGTTGAGCACGTGGGTCAGGGTCAGAGGAAAGGCCAGTAAGTGTTTAAAGTGTATTTGTTATGGACCATCCAATCAGGCAAAGGACTGGATGAAACCTCTTTAAACAACTTGAGGAAATCTTCAGATCACAACGCAGCTTCTTACAGAAGACTTGGCTCTCCTTGCTATCTGCTGAAAAGACAACACAATGGATTGAAAGCAATCCAGAAAGGTTCCTGGAGCATGTCAGCAATGGCTTCTAAACACAAATGGCAGATGTGCCAACCAGTGGTCATGTTCTTCTGGTTCTCCTACTTGCAAATGAGAAATCACTGCTCAGGGCTGTGATTATCAATAGTAGTCTTGCCTGCACAGGCCATGAAGTAGTTCAGTACTGCCTCCTCCTCGGGGAGGCAGGTGGTAGTGTACAGAGCCTGTGCTCCTAGAGAGCAAACTTCAGCTTACTCAGGGAACTAGTACATAGGACCCTCCAGGAGACAGCTCTGAAAAGCAAAAGAGCTTGAGAGCTGTCATGCATTTAAGAACGTCTTCCAAGCACTAAACCAGTCCATTCCACTACTCAGGAGAACGAGGTGTATCAGGAGTCTGGCTTCTCTAAACAGGTAACTCATGACCGTTATGCAAAAAGAGATGTGACATATGACATGACAGAGATGATCCAAAAAAGTGAACCTGCAGCCTTTGCAGTACCTTCGTGTGGCTAACCACATGTTTCAGTAGTGCTAGTCATAGTGTTACCCAGCACAAACTGATTTGCCAATCATTTAGCATTTGGTAGAAAGAAGGTAGACTCTTTTGTACTTCCTGGCAAAACTAGTTAGGCTGCATTTTACAAAGGCTAAGGCAAAATAGATGTGTTCCCCAAGTACAACTGGGACAATGGGTTTTTTTTCCTCACAGAAACACAATTCTGCCACATCCAGTATGGGATAGTTTATCATTCCTAACTAGCCCAATTTTCCTGTTATGTGTTAACACTATTCACTCTCTTCTGTGACATGCAATCTTCAGCAAAATTCAAGATACAAGAAGATCTTTATAAGCAAGCACCTAAGGAATGTGTTTCAGACCGTAGAATCTGGCATCATATAAATGTAAAAAAGCTTGCTGTCACTAACATGTTTCAAACTCCTCGCTTTGGTTTCTGGGTTCTGTTGTCTTCCAAGGTTGCAAAAATAATTTGAAGGGAAATGTTTATATGATCTTCTCAGGCTACAAAGACAATCACTTGTGATACTTCTAAGAACGCAATGATTTAACAGTTTCTTGCTTGGTGTCACAAAACTCATCTCAAGCTTTCTTTGCAAATGTAATGTACTAAGGATGACAGGTATGTCTTTATTTCCTTCTTAAAAGCACATGTAAGATACTTCTTCCTTGCCCTTATAGGATTATGGTGTTACACCAAAATATGTAACACAGAGAAATGAAAAAATGAAGAGAGCTGAGAAAGAATACGAGGCCAGCATCCTGGAGCATCTCAAGAAACGAGCCATGAAACAGCTATCTGATGAAGAAAGGAGAAGTATCCTGCAGGTGCATATTTTGATTTAGGGTTATTAGTAACGTGTACAAAAGATTAAGTAAGGTAATATAGGTCCATATATATAATAAAAGTACAATAGATTTTTTTTTAAGTGAGTCAAATGAGCGGGCAACTTTTTCACTAGATGGAGCTGTAGAACAGTTTTAAACTGAACTGAAAGGAGCTGATCCAGCTACAGTTCTAGTCCAGTTTTACAAGAACTTCAATTCTGTTAGATTCCCATCCCCCTTAATGAAATTTGGAATTTCACTGAAACTTCATAGGAATGCAGAAAATCACCTCTAAGGATTTAGTAACAGTTCTGACTTTCTACTTGTGAATCATGGAAAAATAAAAATTGCTGGGTTTCTAACATGTTAAGGTTGCCACTTCTGTCGACAGTTTCTATCTTCACAGTGTGACCTCACTGACTAAAGCATAAGGTCATGCTTTAAAACGTGTCAGAAGCAGAAAACAGAATTAAATTGCAACTGTAGAAATATAACTGGAAAAAAACGTAGTTTTTCAAGTTCTTCTGGATGCTTTCATTCTTACAGTTTTTTATTGCAAAACATTTTCTAAAGAGAAATAATACCATGAAATAAGTAGAGCAGAAAAGAGACATTTTAAAAAGTATATCCCACCCTTGAACTGGAATTTCTCATGACCACATTTTAGTCAAATTTTCTATGAAAATGAGGCTGACATTACTGTGATTGATATCTGTTTGTCAGTCTGTCCTTATAACTTGATCTTAGCAGCCACAGATGGTTGGACATCTCCAAGATGCTGAATTCCCACCAAAAAAAACAGGAGACTATCCAGAGAGAAAACACAATGTCTAACTCACTTACAAAGACTAACTGGTCAATTGGCAAGATCCAAATTAGCTAGCACAAGGCTGTCTCTTGCTTCTGCAGCTAGCCATAGAAGCTAGGAGGGAGTATGGGAGAGAGGTGAGGGTATTGCATTGACAGCAGTATAAAGAACATAAGGGCAAGGGTAAAGATTAAGATATTTTTATGGTGGGAAAGGCATGGGACAAGCTGATAGCCCAGCAAGTTAACTATGCAGCAAAAATATATGTGCAAAAAGGCATTGTGAGTTCAAGTGCTCACAGTTCTGCATTTAGTTTGATTAAAATGATGTTCTATATTTTTAATATACAAGACTGCAGTGAAATAGTTTATTTAATTTTAAAGTTCTAGATTATTTTTATTAACTCAGTATTTTCTTTTTTTTTTACTTCTTTTTTTTTTTTTTTTTTTTTTTTTCAAAATAGTTTGCTCCTTCATGAGCCAGGTTACTTATACAGTTATATTGTCAGGGAAATTAGTGTCCTCAGGGTATGTGGCTTCTACCCAGTGCTCAGTTGTAGACATATGTGAATTCCTGTCCTTTAAAATAATTGACATTCCTCATGAACACATGTGCACTATGTGATGAGAAAGAATACGTGGCAATAGATGTCCCAGAACAAAATCAAGCCTCAGGAACTTAGAAAAATAAAGGGTGTAACAATTTGTTCCAGCATTTTTTGAATTCACCAATATGCTTACTTTGGTTGGGGTTTTATCAGACTAAAAGAGACTGTTGATAAACACAGTAGATATTTCTCCCTGGCCCTTTATGTAGTAGAATTCCTTATATAGAGTTAGATATTCAGTTCATGATGTGGCTCACAGCAATAGTGGTCAGTGTGCTATATTGCTGTTGGAGGGCTGTGAGGGAGGTTTGTACAGGGGCAGTCATGATCTGCTTTCGATCTCTCCACTCTGTAAGGATAAATTGTGATGAGCACATGCTCTAAGGTGCTTTCAAATTCCCTGTTTTCAGTGATTTCCAAACTAGTTTTTACTCATGTAGAGAAAGAAGGATCATTTAAAAGAACCTACAAATTACTCTTGTATGAAAGTTTTGGAACAATAGTGTTGATTTTCATGACCATATGTCTGTAAAGTATACAAGCAGCATTACAAGGCAGTCAGTAAATAACCTCGTTGCTCTAAGTTTCACATGTTGAGGTAGGGTTTTAAAATTTATGTATATATTTGTATATGAGGATTGTTGGAATAACCTTTATGGACAATACTTAAATGGACAACACTTAAATGCTTAATATAAATATGCAAAAAGCACAAATTACTATGCAATAAATGCACTGCTTTGAATCAGTGAAATATTGTTTCCTCTCAAAAGGTATGTTTTTCTTAGAACTGGCAAGGTCATTTTTTTCTGTTAAATCAATTCATACAGTGGACAAAATCAGACAAGTTTTTAAGCACAAAAGTCCTTGAGTTCTGAAACAGAAGCAACAATAAATATGTATTAAGAATATTTTTTCTAGATTTTACTTCAGTAATGGTGGAGAAGGAGGACATGAGGTTCATTTACCTTGTGCAGTTTTTCTTGGAGATGCTGAGAACTGGAATTTAAGTGTACAGGTTTTCTTGCATTCCTGGTACACTACGGAGTTTACTGGTAGTCACATTGTCACACTTCTTTACAGTTTAGCATTTTTGTAGCTTTTCCTTTATTTGTCACTTAAATTGTTGTTCTGTTGCCTCTTAAGGACTGTACCATGTGGTCCAGTTAAGATGATTAGACATTATCTGTATATTGATCTATTTAACACTGCAGTGACACTCACCAAAGGGACACATTCTTACTGAAGTAAGTTTTCCTCATGCATTTCTTTTTCATGTAATGGCATTAGGGGCTGAAAAAGAACTGGGAGGAGCTGTATCGTGAATTTCAACGTCTTTCTGTGGAAATAGACACCATACCCAAGAAGCTATATAAAGAAAAGCTGGAATCACAGATGAAACAACTGGAGCATGACATAGAAGTAATTGAGAAACACAAAGTTATCTACATTGCAAATGAGTAAGGACCATTTTTCAGATGTTGCCTCTTTCCTCCTTTTCTTTTTCTCTATCCCTGTATCTCCAAGAAGTGTCTCTAAATTCTCAGAAGAAATTGACACAACCACTCAGAAGAAAATATTCAACTGATAGAAGTATGTAGCTTCTTAGAAAAGTTGTTCCGTATATTTGTCACCTGCGTAATTCACAAGGCATTTTGCAATAAAATTCTTGATTAAACTTTGGGTTTACAAACATGAATTTATTCTATTATTCTCTGTAATTTTTATTAACTCCTAAGATATCTATAACATCATACAGAAAGCATAAAAAATAGTTCCATATGTTTGGAGCACTTCTTTCCTTGCTAAGCCAAACCAAAGTGAAATCTTTGGCTGCTGAAGAGTTTGGTAAATACAACTTCAGGGTGGGATGGCTTCTGGACTAGTTATTAAAGAGCTGTTGTGCTTTAAAAGCTTGAGCGATTGTATTTCTAAACAGCTTGGCCTCTATATAACATTTTATGTACTCAGGTTTTTGTTACCAAAGTGATTTTTGTAGTGGAAGCCCATAATAATAGAGACTTCATGCAATACAGATCCCACCTGTAGCTTGCTGTGTTTATGTATAAATAATTCTGTAATACTGTGGTAAATCTACAACTACAGTAGAAAAATGTGTTTGGATTGCTGTTATGAGTCTAAAGTTAGAATGAAAGCAATATACAAGCATGTGAGTCCAGACCTGGGCAGAATTGGTATCAGCATGCTCTACTGCAATTATCAGCATAAAAAGAAAACTTGTTATTCATTCCTACTGCTTCACCTTTGCTTCAGAATGCAGCTGCTTCTGTATGGTGCCAGTCATTTCCACCAGCAGCCGTTGTGACATCACAGTATCTGACAGCAGAGAATGAAGTAAACAATTTCAAATGGACTAAAAAGCCAGATTTTCACATACATGAAGTTCCTTTCATAAATTTGTCAGGGAATTCTTTGAGGACTTCACATTAGTTCTAGGCTGGATTTCTTGTGCACCTTAAACTTGTCTGCATCATGCAGTAGAAAATCTTGGGTGAGCAGGAATGGATATTTTGTTCTTTGTAACTTATTGTTAAGCAATCGTGTTTATTTTTGAAAGATACAAGCTGAAGAAAGCTGTGGTTTTGTAAAATATTAATTTCACTTACTGTTTACTCAGAAGAATGGCTTGTACTCTGTGTTTTAACAAAACCACACCAATTATAAGCACTTAATAACGTGCCCCATTATCACCTAGTGAAGTACAAGATGCCTTTCTTAAGAAATGCAATATAACCAAACATGCCTGTTTCTTATAGCTTAAAACAATAATAATAATAAAAAAATAGATTTAACTCCAAAACAGTGTGCATTCCTGCTGCCTCATGCTCTGCTTTTAGCTACTCGTAGAGCATTTGGCTGAGTTAGGTTGAGCATCTGGATTTGGTTCTTGCATTTATCATCAGTGCTAACTTCATGGAAGTGCAAAGTAGTTGATGGCCTATCCCAGTTTGGGACAAGCAACTAGGCCACACTTGGAAGCATTCATCATTCACCAGTAACAATGACTGCTTTCAAAAGTTGTCTGGAGAATATTGGTATATTACTAGGAAATTAGGAAGTGAGTGGGAAGGATGCAAAAAGTATTCCTGCTTGACAGGAGAGGGAGAGACTAAAGCCAGTGCACATCTGTAGCTGTCACTAGTGCCTTTTGACAGTCCTGTGGGGATTTCTGCATAACCTCATAAAGCACCTTTCAGGTCCTTCTGCTGCCACCACCATGGTCCCCTCCTGTGCGTGTGAATAGCTCCTGTGGGGAGGGAGTGTGTAACTCCTTCCATCTGCTTTGATGTGTATCCCAGGTGACCTACCAACACCTCTGGTTAGGGGAAAATGTATTATCATGAAAAACAGAAGGATAACATTCTAGATGTTCCTACTTGTATAGGGAGGTTGGACCAGATGACCTCTAGAGGTCCCTTCCAGCCTAAAATATTCTATGATTCTGTGATTCTTACCCTTTAACCCTCTCTGGGAAGCCTGACAAAATAAATGGGCCGAATTCAAAAAAAGTAACCCTGTATTTGCATGTTCAGGAAATGCCAATAATTGAAGGCATAATGTTGTTGAATCAGCTGATATGTGCCATCAGTATAACTAAAGCAAAAGGTGAGTAAACTGGACTCTCCTGATAAAGTTGTTCCCTCATAAAAGATATTAACAGAAACAAGTCTGTCCACAGGCTAAAAGGCAGCATTACAGGTGGAAGTGTTCTCTAAATTCACCAGTCAGTTACTGATAATCAATGAAATAATGAGAAAGAAAATCATCAAAATGTTTTTCAATGGTCCGTATTAAACTGCAGAGCCACCACCAAACACCTGCCAAATGGGGTGTGAATGCTCTGTCGGTCAGTGAGAGCTGCTGCCACAAACTGAAAATACTTCCCGTTGGAAGTTGTGCCTGACAAAACTGTGTAACTACTTTTTAAAAATAGCAACGTGAAATTATGATAAATATCTCACTGGCTGTTCTTCAGAATGAAACTATTTATATCCAGGAAGGAAGGGATCAGATATGGCATCGTCACAAACGCAGGGAGTTCCTGATTGTATGGCTCCGATAGAGCTGCCTCGAGCAAGCATCAGGTCTGACAGGAGCATATGGGCTGCATGTGGCTGCTCTGAGAGCAGAGTGGTTTCTTGGGCTCTGCCTGCATTCCTGGGGACTAAGGCTGGGACAGCTCCTCAAAGTCGTCCTTGCAGGGGGGTAACCTCATTGCCCTTATGAAACAGTAAGGGCAAAACTGTAGAGAAACAACGCGGGAGAAATTCTCACTGATTTAATTACCCTTGGTCTCTGTAGGTGGGTGTTACTGTAGGAGAGCCTGTGCCCTCTGTGTCTTTCTGTGAAAAAAAAGGCAGCACAAACTGCCGCAGTGATCGCTCTGCCACAAAGCTAAAAACTCATCCTTTCAGTGGTGTTCACATCAGGGAAAACAACGTATTTAACAACTTCAGCCCTAATGAAGGCAGACATCTTTCAGATAAGAAAATTTCACATACATGCAGATTAATGGGAGTCCTAGATAAATGCTAGTCCTCATCAACACTTTCATCCTTGACATTATGATGCTGACAATATTAATAATATAATTACAGGAGAGACAGGTGGCAAAACCTATTATTAAGGTTGCCTGACATAGTCCAGGGAGCCAGCTACTGAGCCCTGCAGCTGATAGGGATCGTCCATCCCAGTAACCAGAGGTGTTTGAGCCTCTCCAAGCTAGGGAGGACTGGCCATTTCTCCCCACTGAGGCAGTGATGTCTGCTTGACTGCCTAGACTGTGGGGGTTTGTCAGTCGGTCTCAGTCTCGCTCTAGCTCCTTTTTGTTATGTAATGTTATGTAAATAAATTATGTGTAAATTCGGTGTTTTCAACCTCCAGGCTAAGCAGTGGCATCCAAGGTGAGCTGAATTTCTTGTTTGTGCTTTATTCTTTCCTGTTCAAAGGGTGCTGAAGTAAATGTGACTTCCATTTCACCAAGTTATAAAACACAGACTATATATAAAACCAGACTATACTGCCAACAAACAGCTGTTGATGAGCAGACATAGACAACTAGTAGACTACATTCCTGTCAGCTGGTTTTGTTGATGCTTCTGTGAGGATGAACTTCTGTTCAGTCACAGTTCTAGCCCATGTTGTTAATTCCTTATTCCATACCTGTCTTCCCATTGACTTCACCACATGGAGGAATTCACACAAACATGCAAACACTGGAAGAACTTTGTCTTCAAATCCTTCCTCAAATGTTCTTTGGGGTGGTGCACACCAAAAATCCAACAGCTGAGCTGCTTTTGAGCTGAGATTAGAGTTTATCTTGCTGACCTGTGCAGCTTCCATGAACTCCCCTGGCACTGTAACCAGTTGGTTCTTGTCTTAGATTGTAAGCTGTCTGTTGTGCACCTCATCTTTTTCCCTCTTTGCTTATTGTCTGATACAGTAATATTTTGGTCCATAAGCAGAGCTTCTACATGATTATAATAACAATAATAAATATGATCGTCTGGGGATGAATTAAGACCATGCAATAAAGGGAACGGATTCAAGTTGTTTATGAAAAGGACCTGTTTGCCAAGTACCCTCATCTCATTTTTTTCAGCAACTGGAAAGTAGGAGTTGAAGGAGGAGAAATGAGATTTAAAGCACTTCTTCCCCGAGGCAACATGATTTATTCATGTCTTTGTCATAGAATGTTTTTGAAATGCAATGGTAAATGACTTAGACCTGGCTTTTTCACTGGTAACCATTAATAGTGCATTTCTCATCCTTGGAGTTCCTGACTTCTGCAATTGAGCCCCTATGTTTTAACTACAGGATATGTGTGTCTAAAGTTAGAAGCTACCTTTGAACCTTAACAGCGCTATAGGGTAGTTGAAAACTATTGTCTCAAATGGGTCACTCCAAATTAATGGAATTAATGTTTAATTTCCTCTTGCTGGGTGAGAGCCCCCTCGTGGAAAACTGAGGTGACTCAGTCCCCTAATTCCCAGAGCTGCTGATGGACAAATACTTCTAGAACTGTTTCCATATTGTTCTGAGGGACATGTTAAAGCTGAAGAAGGAACACAGTGATTCCCTCTTCCGAGATAAAAATTCAGTAGTGTTCAACATGTGGCCCCAAGTCCTGCACACTAAGGAAACAACCGCGGTTTGCTGTTTGCTCGGGAGGAACGGTCTGTCTTTTACACCAACAATAAACTGAGCAGTGGTCTAAATCCAGCATTCCAGCACCTCTGGGGAACGGGTCATTCTGTGCAGTAACAGAGCTCAGGGGTTGGCTGGCCAGGAACACTGAGCGTGTCCACTCTGCAGGAGAACTTGCTGGACCAGATTCTGCTTTTCAATACACTCCTGTTACCACGCTGTTTATTCTGGGCAAGCTGTGAAGTATATGAAATTACATCAAAGACCACTGAGCTATTTTGAAAAATAAAAAAGTGCTGGAACTGTTGTTTGTTTGCTTGTTTAAAGCACTAAGAATTCTCTTGTTTTTGCAGATTTTCCCAAATATGATGTAGTTTAAAAAAAAAAAAAGAAAAAAGGGGGATGAAGCCAACTAAACAACCTCCTTTAAAAAGAAAACAAAATCTAACAGTTAAAATCATTACAGCAGGTGTGACCCACTATATATTTGCAATTCCCTGACTGGTTTTCACAGTCATGCATGATGAATTTGTCATAGGATATGATGTGAGCAGCATTTCTTGAAAATAATGCTTTAGCATTCAAACAGCAATACTTCTCGGTAGCTGCTTAGGGAAAACATTTGCATAATATTAGGAGGGAAATAAAGTTTATTCTAGTATTAAAGGACAAGAGGAATTATTTATTTGTATTTATTTCAGCTATAAAGAATTCTATATTAATACCATGAACCTGAAAAGCAGGAAGAGTATCTTCAGGAGCCAGGAAATGGCAAAGTGAAGCTCTTGCCGCTCTAGTCTGGCACAGTGAGATTAATAACAAGCAAAAATATCGATTTTTATTAAAGATGTTTATCACAAAGCAAATAAGTCAAAGCCCAGAATTCTGTCAAGCAGTGCCCAAGATTGCTTTATAGGTCATGCAATATTTAAAACCAGACTAACATCTTGATTGGCAGCTTTTAGCCATTTTCTTTATATTGAAGTTACGAGATCAAGATATGATATCAAGTTATGATGTCTCATAGGCTCAGTACAGGTCAGCAGTGATAGCTAAATGCTCTGAGCTTCCCTTGTGGATCTGAGATGCTGCAATTGCTTTAAAGCTGAACTTTCCAATTCCTCAAGGTGCTAATTCTGCTGAAATGGAAGGTGGACAGGAGCTAGACTCCAGCTTGCAGTGCCTCTCCATCCCCTCCTGTAGCACAGTAGTTACAAAGGGTTAGTATAGCATCTATACTGCTGTAGATGGTAGGATGCTACCTAGGCCTGCCTAAGTGGAGAGCTTTTCCTATGGTCTCCCTACGTTCTTGAATGTAAGGGAATGTTTGAAATACAGCTTTGTGTTCTCCCAGGTGTCTGTAACACTGCCTGGCAGACACGTTCAACTGCACTCAGGATCTTTAGCAGCCACCCTGTGGACTGGGTAACTGCTTCAGGTAATGCAAAAGAGCTCAAAATTCTGGAATATGTTAAAAGTGGATATGAAAGCAATTTCAAATTGCTTTCAACATGCCCTAAACTCCTGTATATGGTAGACTTTTCTTCACCCCCAAATGTCTTTCTCTGCAACAGCTGGGGAGGGGGTGCTTACCTTGTAACCACTAAGAAACACAGGTTTATGCTTGCTAAGAATGTTGACAGTTCTGCTGTTCACATAACAGCTACAGCAACAGGCAGAACCAGAATAGGAGCTCTTACTTCATCCCCTAATTAGAAGCTTCTACCTAGGTAAAATATACCTCATGAAATGTTCTGGATTTTCATGTTTTTCTTGTCTATATTTGGTGTTTACCTATTAAACAGAGTTGTCAAATGTTTGCTATAACTTCTTGGGAGTGGAATACATAATGGAGTTGCAAAAGCTAAGAGGTAACTCCATAGTAATGTTTGTCTTGGACTGTTTTCTTGATATATCCCTGGCCCCAACCTTCTCTTTTCAGTATTTCTTTACATTAGAGTTGTGAAATGGTAGATACTACATGTCCTGCTTTTATCAATAACAGGGTAAGAGAGGAAATGATGTGTAACTGAAATTATAAAGGTCATTCTGTAAAGGCCCAAGATAAAAATACATGCACAAGTGATTTGCATATAAGTCTTAACCCTGCTTTGTTTCGCTGTGCGTCGCTTCTTCCATCTGCTGCTTTATGTCTTTTGGCTATGTGTCCAGACCTACTTGTTAGTAGCTTTCCTTTGTTCTTTCCCTCTTTGATCATTTTCCATGGTTGTTTATCTAAAAGTGTTTATTCTTTTCCTCCTGTTTTTAGTTTATAAGCAAACAGCTAAACAAAGATAATCGGAACATTCTTCAGAACGCTTATAGCTTTTTTCTCAGTTAAGGCCTTAATATCATGGTTTGAATAATCATATTTTGGCCATAATTGAGAAAGGCTTTGAAAATCTGCTGCAAATTCATTCATTCTACACCAGTTCGTAATATAAAAAACCCCACTGTAAACATTCAGTGAGTTCATAGACCTCCACAGCAAAATCCTTAGCAGATTAATTTCCATCGTCCACAAAGAACCTCATTAATTCTGGTTTCTAGAAACTCTGTGGGTTTACAGAACCATGAATTTGTCTTATTTGCAACAAAACTGAAAAAAAAAATAGTATTACATTTTGCACCATTGAAAACATGTCCTTACATGGAGAAGGACAGCTTTGTGGATTGCACCAGTGGCTGCCAATAGCAGTGCTACCCTTCAAACTGAATCCCAGCTAAATTTGTCTAGTTTTTGATTTCCATACTCCCATTATGCAAGACATGACACTTCACGACACTGAAGTGAGCCCTTTAAAATCATTGGAACAGATTGTCAAAAGGAAGTCTTGACAGAATGTGGTTGTCCAACCTTTATGGGAAGAGCAAACATTTTTTGCTTAAGTCTTTCAGCACAATGCCAGAGGAATTTATTTTGTAGTATCTTGTTCACGTTAATCTTTTTCAAATCGTTAGCTTTTGTCTTTGGTGTAGTTAGAACAATCTCTTGTATTGCAGTGATCTGATAAAGAATGTGGTTAAAAAACCACATTCTACAGAAATCTGTAAGAGTAACCCAACTAGTCCAAAAGGTAGAAGGCAGCATTACTCATACATCAGTAGCAGAATTAACCTAAGTTTCCAGCTGTAATACAGATAGCTTCAGAAATATGGAACCTAGTTCCGTGGTGTTTATACATCAGCAGCTTTACCTGTGCCACGGTGCTACCTGCATCAGACAGCATTTGCTTTAGGGAGAATGTTGGCTTTTGAAAGTGTTCTTGCCCACCTCCAAGCACGAAGAATCTTCAAATCTTGAAAAGTGATTGTGGGTACAAATCAGTAGCATTTAATCCCAAGGTTTAGATAAAATATTACATCCTCTTTCTCAATAGTTGGCATGCAATTGAAATGCAAAAGTATTGAGTGATTTTACCCATTATGAAAATATCCTATACATTTTATGAAAATACTTTTATTTATGTAGGCTTGTACAAGTATGTATCAAATTCACTACTTCTTCTAAAATTTATGTTAAAGCACTGTGAAAAGGAACTATTTTTTCCAGCATACCTCAGCCTTCATATACAGGCATCGCTTCTGAGGCAGACAAATTCTGGACTTGGCCTCTGTCACTTTCTAAACCTGGTCTTCTGTTCTTTCAGGTATGTTGTCAAATGTAGCAATAGTTCTTCTAAGAGTAGTTCCTTAATCCACCGAAAAGCAAACAGGTCTGACTTCATATAAGAAACAAAAGCAATTATCACAAGATAATTTTCAATTCATTTAATACTTAGCCAGACTTTAATTAGTGATTGATTGACAGAAGCCTTCTTAGCACCGGACTCCTAATTGTCCTATCAGTTCTAATGTAAGTGCACTAACAGGATGCACCTAAAAACCAGCCCATGTTGGATACCGAGCTCCTAGTGTAGACACACCCATGCTGTTCTCTGGATTCATCTGTTAACAACTTTCGACTTACAAGTCCCAGTGACTACATTCTAGAAAAGGAGTGCACCAAATTGAAATGTGTTCCTACTCGGTCAGTAAGAGCCCCTCAGGTATCACTAAGCATATTTCATTATGCCCAGGTCTCCCCTAAGAGCAACTTTTTCTGCCTTTAATAAACTGGTGTAGGAATGGCAGAATTCTACCATTTGTATATTTAAAGGATAAATACCAGAAATCATAAACTTTCACTTTAAGAGAGTGAAAAGATGTAATTTTACCCACGATGGACTGAGAGGCTGTAAGTATTTTCCCAAAAGACAGGATATATAAAAGGATAAAGCAAGCCCAAATTTGAACTTTATATGAGAATGTAAAGGTAGACATCATTGACAGTAGCCTCAGAGAAAAAAGAAACTAATTTTCAGCTGTGAGGTATTGAACGCAAGACATTAGTAATAATTTTAACAGAAATGGAAGGGGGATGGCAGAAAGCTGAATGGTTCCTGTCTGTTTTCCTTCTACTGGACAGACAGCATGAGGAACACGGTGGTAGGCTGAAGGCAATGGTGAGACATAGCTTGCTCCAGTATGTGCACAGCAGCAGGGAAGAATGAGCATCAGTTCAGAGGTCAGCAAGGATGGAAAGCAAGAGTAATGAACTATTGGCAGTTTGCTTACTGGCATTCTTTTTTTTTTCTCCCTAGACTGTAAGCAAAAACCTGTTAAAATGTCCGTTTAAACACCAGCTTAATCTTATCCACTAACTTCATTCAGCCC